>OZ024905.1:19879819-20137319 GCA_964017125.1 Flabesymbios commensalis
TGAAGCTTGGGGAACCGAGAAGTAGGCTAACGTGCTTAATGCAATGCATGCAATGCAATGCAATGCAATGCAATGCAATGCAGTGCAGTGCAGTGCAGTGCAGTGCAGTGCAGTGCAGTGCAGTGCAGTGCAGTGCAACACAGTGCAGCGCAGCGCAGCGCAGCGCAGTGCAGTGCAGTGCAGTGCAGTGCAGTGCAGTGCAGTGCAGTGCAGTGCAGTTCAGTGCAGTGCAGTGCAGTGCAGTGCAGTGCAGTGCAGTGCAGTGCAGTGCAGTGCAGTGCAGTGCAGTGCAGTGCAATGCAGTGCAGTGCAGTGCAGTGCAGTGCAGTGCACTGCACTGCACTGCACTGCACTGCAACACAGCACAAAACAGCGCAGTGCAGTGCAGTGCAGTGCAGTGCAGTGCAGTGCAGTGCAGTGCAGTGCAGTGCAGTGCAGTGTAGTGTAGTGCAATATTATAGAACATATGTCGATAAATATGACATAATATAACATAATTCATCTAGCCTAGCAGATGAGAATGTATATATCATAACAGGTGATCGCACAGATGATCTACAAACAGAGAAGCTATCAACTAGACTTGGCAACATGTGCGCTTAGGTGCATAGGCCTAGGGCCCTATTTATATGTCTAATTTCAGTTGCAATTGGTATCAAGGCAACACAAAATGAAAACATAAAAGGAGCAAATGTTATAATAAGTATTATGTAAATTGACCTTTTTTAATAGATGACGATAAATTTTTGTAATAGCTAGACATTTCAATTGTGGAATATGGAACCTTTAAATTTTTTTTTAAATGTTGACAATTTACCCTTATAGTTTAAAAATACCTTTTTCATCGAAAAGATCACATAATTTTATTACAAACGACAAATTGCTCAGATAAACAGAAATGTTGATAGCTGTTGATAATCTCAAAAATCTTTGTTAAGCAGCACGTGTCGACATATTTTTCATGCTGACCCTGATCCGCATATACCTTTCAATAGTGTATGACTTAATTATTATATTTTACTGGCTGTGGACGTGAACAGAAGTGTTTTCGAGTACCCGGTAGTCTTCTAACTAGGCCCGTCGGCGACGGAATTAGGCCTCAGCCTCTAATCATCGTTTAAAAGTGAAAATCATTTGAAACAAGAGCACACTCGACAATAGCCCGCCGCCCTTTTTGAAATTGTCCAAGAACTGGTTACTAGCAGCATGAAAAATGGTAATAAATTGGTCATGTTGAATATATTTGTCTGCCATTATCGAACTTGTCCAAGACCTGGTTACTATTACAACAAGATGCAGAAAGATATAGAAAAAAACTTTTAAAGTTATCGTACCTACAAGGAGGTGTGAACGCCGAGACCTCAATTGCAACACCCCAACTTTTTAATTAAAAAAAATAAAAGGAGGGTTAAAAATGATTGTTAGTCTCCTATTTAAAATGTAATTTTGTTGAAATTTTTCAGGGTATAAACCTCTCAGAAACCTCACATTTTCTTCAATAGTAATGGTCTAGCTATCTGGCACGATTTTTCTAGATATTACGCATATTAAAGTCAACAAAGATCACAAGTCCACCATTTTAAATGTCATCGAGGTGAAATTTTTCAGGGCATATTCTCTCCTGAAATCGCACATTTTATTCTATGCTAATGGGCTAGCTACCTGGTACAGTTTTCCAGATATTTTTCGAAGTAGATAATTGCTGCATGTTGGCCATTTTTAATTCAATCGAGTTAAAAAAAATGTAAGACCTAAACCTCCCTGAAACCGTACCTTTTGTTCAATAGTAATGGTCCAGCGATCTGGCACGATTTTCCAGTTATTGAACATATCAAAGTCGAAAGTAGCCGCAGGTCTGCCATCTTGAATTTTTCATGGCATATCCCTACCTGAAACCGCACATTTTGTTCAATACTACAATGGTCTAGATATCTGGCAAGGTTTTCCAGTTATTAAGTATATTCAAGTCAAAAGTGACCACAGGTCGGCCATTTTGAATTTGATCAAGTCGAAATTTCCACGGTATATCACAACCTGAAACCGCACATTTTGTTCAATGGTTATGGTCTAGCTATTTGGCACGGATTTACAGTTATTACGCATATTGAAGTCAAAAGTGGCCGCAGGTCGGCGATTTTGAATTTGATCAAGTTAAATTTTTTCATGGTATATCCCTACCTGAAACTGCACATTTTGGGCAATAGTAATGGTCTAGCTATTTTTGGTCGGGTTTTCCAGATATTAATCATGTTAAAAAAATAATGACCGATAATCGGCCATTTTGGCCGCCATGACCTAGTTTCTGTACGAATCTGGCCCAATTTCTAACTCATCCGAGCTATCAGTGAAATGAATATGTGGTATAAAATTTAGAGCGATACATAAGAAAATGTTGAGTAAATCGCGTTAGCAGAAAGGGCAAAAGTGAAAGTAGTCAAGCTTTAGACATGATTAACCTGTATGTGAATTTTAATGTACATTCCAGTTACGCGAACCAAGTTATAGTGCTAAAAATGGCTGACAGAATGACGGACAGACGGTCGCGCTTGGTGACGACAATAGGCATCCGCCAAAATTTTGGCTGAGGCCTAAAAAGCTATTTTTGTGCTTTGCAATAATACCGGAAATGTATAGGCCCTAATACATTTCTGATAATACGTAGGCTATATATTACTTTTATATCGTATATATATATATAATTATAGTGACTACTACGTCGACAGTTGATTAAGATCTCCGTTTTGATGAACTATGATAAGTATTATTATGTTTTTTAGCATAAAATAGTTGAATTCTTGTGATATCGCCCACTACACGTGCCGGGTTTTCGAGCTGGTTGAGTTGCTCATGTCAACATCTATGTCAAGCCATGCCTCGGTGTGACGGCACGCCTGGCCTGGGAGCAGCCGGTGTTTGTCCTCACAACAAATGTGACGAGTCAGTTCAACTACTTAAGCCTATGTCAAGGTGGCTTAATGTCATACCTTTCATGTAATGAGGTTTCAAACCCAAGCGTGAGGTTTAAATCTTTTAAAATGTGATTTCAGATCAGTTTCCCTTTCAATAAATATTACAATTGTTTCCCTTTTAATAAATCACACTTGCTCTACATCAAGCGGATTATCACACTTATCATTCATTATTATCCCATGCAATTAAAGAATCATTCAACTGCAAAACGCGCATGCCTGGGACGGTCAAGTGTAGGCCAACAGTAGCCTATTGAGTACAGATTGACAGCATTAATATAGCCACTGAACTGATTACAAGATACTAGGGGCCTGACATTGATCCAATGCTGTTTTAATGCTAGGCCAACGTCTGCGACGCTGACCCAACATTGAACCAACATTGAATAAATGTACAATGTTTGAGAGGAAGTCATATGTTTTGTGTTTACTGGGCATGTCGATACAAGCTTAGGGTCAAGCAGTTTCAACATCCACGCAGTAATACAGTCAGCTTGTTTGAAAACCAGCGACCAAGTAGGGGCAAGGGCCAAGAGCTTTACATTCTTAACTCATAGATGTCGCTCAAGTATATATGAACTTGCTGTGATTTGAGAACTTGCTCTTAATGAGGCTTTGGGTATGAAACGCATATTTAGTATTATTATGGAATAGGGCCTTGGCCTACCCACTGGCACTATTGCCTTCTGGGGGACCCTTGTCCCGCGAATTTTGACAGTTGACCACACCTTAAACAATAGATGTTAAAGCTAGCCCTACATGGTTAGACAGTATTATTGTAAATACATTTTGAACAATATCGGCAGGAGCCTTGGATTTGATTCTCATGTATTGCTACAATCGGAAAATAAATATGTTTAAATCAACAATATCGGCATAATTTACACTACTTGGAGTAAAATTAACTGAACCAGGTCAGTGTATTCACAATGTTTCAACCCTTTTACTGAAATAAAGTTGCATTAATTAGAATAAGAGTTCAGATGAATGAATACTTTGTCATGTTTATATGGCATGTATAATGACATGAAATTATGTCGAACTGTGAATTAAGCATATCTGCACGTTCTACCTGCCTGACATAAAAAACCTCATAAAGTCATAATAAATCAATGCCGGCGCAGGGTGTTTGTTTGCTCTAATATTAGTCCATGAGCCAGGTAGGGTCATCGGTAGGCCTGCCATAAAAAGGTACAAAATGCCATTCATATCATCTTATTCTACATGTCGTAATAAACATTATTTGGTATGATAGAAATCTCAATGTGGTAGCTTGAGGTCTCACACAGCTATTTTAAGTTTCTCAACGTAATATATATGTCCACTTTTAGAGGTGAAGTTGTGTAGCTTAGGCTCTTTAAAAACTAAAACCACAATAAAGTATATACCATTTTTTAGGTAAACGTCTCACCATGCCAATAATTGAATAAAAATGAGAGATTAAACACGTGGATTTCGCAGGAAGTTCAAGATTTTTTCCACAACGACCCGATGAACTTATTGTATGTGGTGAGGTGTGTGCCATGTGAGACAATGTTCCTAGCTTGTTTTTTTCGATGCTTTCCCGGACACAATGTATTGTTGACACAAAGAACTAGACGAGATTCGGTTTGGTTGCAAGCCCTAATAACCATAAAACAGACAATGGGTGTAATGTTACAGACAGATTGCACCATGTTAAGAATATAAAATGCAATCAAATAATGTAAAAGGAATATAAATATTGTGTGAGGATAAAAATATTTAAATGTGTTACGTTTGACTACTGTGATGTAGCATATAAACAAGTAAAAATAACGGTTTATTAATTTTCGACATATTTTAAGTTATAAACAATTTAAATTTGATTACCCCCTTCTGACCGCTTGACCACTAAAGGTCACCTGAAGTTAAATGTAAGATAATATGATATTGTATGCCGATTTTTTTGTACCATAAAGACACATTACTACACAGCTGTCTAAAGGTCCATCCATGTTGTATTTCCAATAGTGGAACAAAATCTTAACTGAATGTTTCATCTGACACTTAATGCAAAGTTGTTTTTCCAAAGTGTTTCTTTTGTGTTTTCCATTCAATGAGCAGTTCCTTGAGTATTAAAGGTAACACTTTCAGTAAGCAGGTCGTTTAGATACTGGATTATTTTTTTTCACAAAATTTATTGCAGAAGTTTTTATGGCAGACATGTGATATAACATTTAATGTTTACTTTGTATTATTTTCCGATGGCTGTGGCTCCTCTAATAAGATTTACCAAGAATATATGTAGGCCTAGTGTATATTGGTAGTTGGCATCGAGAAGTATTGGATAAGCCTAAAATAAAACACAGGTTCAGTGATACCAGCCACAAATTCATATCTCGGCTTGGAGATATTTGAGCACAGCACGTCTCAGCAACGATAATGGACCCCTGTTCTTCTGGATATTTTACATCAGCAAAGCTGTACTGGAGATGTATTGTGAGAGCCAACACAAACCTAGAAATACATCTACTATGTTTATTTTTGTCAATTTTTCACATTATCTCTCAATTTATCCTGCTGACACGTCACACCTACCATATACATATATATCCAGAAGTTTATACCTACTTTCAGGTTGAAGGCATATGAAGTAGCGTACTACTATATTTTTCTAAAATAACATATCTGTGTTACACTATGTATTATGTTATTGGCGTGGTAAGTAAAGATGAAGATTTGAATATAGGCTAATTATATACACAAAAAATCGATAATACACTGCCAAATTAACATTTAGAATATTTACTAAATACATGACTCCCAAATTTGCATAGGCCTACTCATTTGTTGTTGCTGATTATGGGAGAAGTTTGAAGACATAATGTCATGCACCATACTTATTTGTTTTTGCAATTAATGATTAGGTGATTTTTTAGTCATTTTTGAAAACTAAGTATTATATTGGATGGGGAATGTGGTAAATTGTATTGCTTTTCGAATAATTTTAAAGTATCTAGAAAATGTATATTGCAAATTGGATTTCAGTAACATTTCACAATTTTGGTCATGACGACCAGTGTCATGATGTTTTGCATACAGTTTAGTGCTAGTTTCAACAGTAATACAAAACAGAAATCAGGTTAACCATCCCACTAACCATATTTGTCATGACAATACATGTTATTAATCTAGAAAATAAAAAGTAGGCCTATTTATCCGAAGATGCAGGGACTGACATCCACCAAAATAAATGTTTTTCATGCAGCACACATAATACATTCTGGTTCAAGTTTATGTGTAAATGTTATCACTCATTGTTTAACGAAATATCTTCAGATACCTCATAATATAAGCTTTTAATCGTTTCAAGCTACTAGGAGACATGTATCTTGTATGCATGTATGCTACTACTCAGAAAAGCACTGTGACTACTAAAAGTGTGACTGAAATTAGGCCCTACATATCCTGTATACAAATATTTGGTTAGTTATTGTTCAGTGTTGTGGCTCTTTCATTTGCATTAAACTTCACATTAAATGTTTCATATTTATATATCAGCTAATTACGTCTAAAAATGTAGTTTTTAATAAACAAGACAATAACGTTGTATGTTGCATGGGGTTGGTTGGATTAATTTGTAACGTGATAAAATACATTAAGCTACTACATTGGAGCTGTTATCATGCAACAATATTACTATATACCATTTTACTATATACCTTGTCAAAAGCTCAATAATAACAATTTGTGTTTCTTGTGTGCTTGAGCTAGAACTCAAATCAATCACTGTTTCAATGGAGCAAATGAGTAAAAACGGGCACATATACACATATTAAGCTCCATATATTTTTATGTTTATCTTTTTTGCATCAGACGTAAGTTTGAAATATGTCAGATATATTTATCCGCCCATATTAAAAATAGAACTATAATGCCTAGTAGTTTTGAAATCGTGGTCAATAATGTACGTTGAATTGCAAAATAAAATGGTTTAATCATTTACACAGTGGGTTTGAATGTTACGTGATAACAAATATTATTCTACTACATAGATACTGCTATCGCACCAATATATTTATTTCATACATATAACCTTGCCAAAAACACAATAATAAGTTTGTGCGTCTTGTGTGATTTGGATACCTCTCAAAACAATCTCGGTAACTATGCAGCGAAAGCGTGAAAAATTGTACATAACCACATATTTATTCAAATAATTTGTTATGTTGTGGCCATTTCATTTGCATCAAACTTAACAATAAAATAGTACAGATATGAATCAGCCTACATACAAACATTAAATTATAATATCTAGTAGTTTTAAAGCTATGGCAACTAACGTATTTGTTGCACTGGAATATAAAATGGTCAAGTATTTCATATGGTGGGTTTATTTGTGAGGTGATGCCATAGATTAAGCTACTACATACAAACTGCTATCATATAAAAATGTTTACCACAGACATAGGCCTACACCTTGTTGAAAATCGAAATGATTATTTTGTGTTTCTTACATGATTGTCACTGTTACTACATTGCAAAAATAGTAATAAATATAATATAGAATTATTAGTTACATATTTTTATATTTTATCACCTGTTTATTGACATCTAATTTAGTATCAGCATGTGTTAGATATATATGAGTCTATAAGCCAAAAAAGAGCTGTAAATATAGATTGGTTTTATAATTACGTCAATAACGTATGCATGATTGCTAAAATGAAATGCTAAATCATTGAGAGGGTGGGTTGATTTGTGATAGCACACGTTAAGCTACTACATACAAACTGCTATCATACAAAAACATGTACTGCAGACATACACCTTGTCGAAAATCACAATAATAATTTGTACTTTCTTATGGTACCAATGACCCCCTTTTCGGGGTCCTGGCTCATGGACTATATCTAGATGTAATTGAATACAAATTAATCTTTTGGAGTTATGCACGTGAAGATGTCCTATTTGTTAAACACAAGAACATCGACATTTTTCTGGATTGAGCTATGTTTTGAACACAATGCTATCGGCTTCCCGTTTCAGTCCTTACATTAAAAAATATATTTTTCACTTACATGTCCATCTTCCACATAGAGGAAGCCTGCACCCTGCGCAACGAGCAGAGCATTTAACATTAGAATGATGTACTGGTATATTAGTCCAGTAATTGAAGGCCAAAATCACACGAGGTTTCAACAAAATTACTTCAACAGGTTTTTTTGCCTTTTTGGACTAGTTTGTATGTGTACTTGCCTCTCAAAAAAAGTTTACCAAAAATTTTGCTGGGGAAAATACCGAGAAAGCCACTTACAAAATGGCCGCCATCACCGAATGTGAAATCTAATAATCAGTGCATACTGTCTTTCCAGCATGCCATAATAAAGTTATTGGTATCCACACTTCTGTGTTTTGTATAAAAGAACACAATAGGATATGTACAGAATGTATTTATCAATGTATTATCCTGTAAAATTTCAAAATGGCCGCCAAATGTGCAAATTTATGTCTTTTTGTGTTGTCCACACTAAATAGACCAGACATGGCTGGGGGTAAGGTGTCACCGAGAGGGGGATATAAACCACTTTTATTTTTACATTGCTGAACTACTCAGAGGCCAGAATCAACCTGTTGATCAGGTAACTGTTGCTGCTTTACTGAAATATGGCCAAAAATGTACTTGACCTGTGGGCGATTTTGTTCCGATTTTGAGAAATCGAGCGCATTACACATTTTCGCCCACTGAGTAGTCAAACATTGAGCTATGCCAATATACTTTAATATCAATAAAACGCTACTGGTACAGGCTTTCACGTGGATGTAAAATATTTTGTGTCCGATCATTGACAAATGCACAAGAGAGCTTTAAGTTGGTATTTTAACCCTTAATTTTACCTATTTTTCATACTTTTTCAGAAAATACTGAAAATACTTTTCTTCCAGCTGATTGTTGTATAGTATAAATGCTTAGTTTTAATTCAAAGATGTCCTAGAACTATTGTTGACTTAAGAGAAACCCATTTGGAATAAAACATAATGAGTTATGTCAATATATTACATGATTTTTTGATTAGACGTAAAATGTGCACGCTTTTCTTCAGGCTCGGGAAAAATTACTGTATTAGTCCAGTTGTCAAATGGCATTTTTTAACTCAAGCGTGTTTCGCGGTATGGACGATGTTTTATGATTGCTTCTGGTTCTAAGGGATATCCTGAGCAGGAATCAGCCGAGTGCCACTTTGGCACCCTTGGGCGGGATTTTTTAAGGGCAAAAAAAAATGGCCGCCAGATATTTCAAGGTCAAATATGATTTTTCAACAAATAAAGCCAGGAACAAGTGTAATACCTCATTTTTATGTGATTTTGACTGGGCAATCCATTTCTTGTATTATTTTTAGGATTCAAGGTCATCATCAAGGTCACAAGGTCAATTTCAAGGTCAAATAAGCAAAAATACCATTTTTACCAATTAAAGCTAGGAACATGTGTCATACCTCTTTTTTCATGGGAATTTGTCTGAAAAATATATTTTTGGTATTATTTTGGTGATCCGAAGTCATCTTCAAGGTCAAAAGGTCATTTCCATAGTCGAAAACAAAATGGCCGCCAGATATTTCAAGGTCAAATATGATTGTTCAACAATTGAAGCTAGGAACAAGTGTAATACTGCATTGCCATGTGATTTTGACCAGACGATCCATTTCTTGCATTATTTTCATGACTCAAGGTCATCTTCAAGGTCAAAAAGTCAATCTCAAGGTCAACTAAGCAAAATTACCATTTTAACAAATGAAGCTATGAACATGTGTAATACCTCTTGTTCATGCAGTTTTGACTGGCCATTATAAAACTGAAATTATTTTGATTATTCAAGGTCATCTTCAAGGTCAAGAGGTCAATTTCAAGGTAAAGTAAGAGAAAATATCATTTCTAACAAAAAAAGCCAGGAACATGTGTCATCAAAAGTCAATTCCGAGATAAAAAGTACGATTTTTTACAAACATAAATAGCAAAAAGTGTAGTACGTCTTTTCAGTGTAATTTTGAGGAATAATCCATTTCTGCTACTATTTTGATGATTAAAGGTTATTTTCAAGGGCTGTGTGTCAATTTCAAGGTCAGGTATAACGTAGGCCTAAGCACAAATATGATGTGACTTTAACTGGATAATCTAATTCTAGTAGGGTTTTACTGATTTAACATCATCAAAGTGAAATGATCAGACAACTAGAAGGCATCAAAGGGTGACGCAGAGGTGTCAAAGAGTGATGAAAAACATAACAGATCTATTGGGAGGTGCTAAAAGGCGACAGAGAGTCGGTAAAAGACAATGGGGAGGCAATAAAGGGTGTCAATGAGTCACTAAAAGGCGCCCAGAGGCGCTAAAGAGTGACTAAAAAGGGTTAAAAAAAATGAGTAGTCATTAAAGATCAATGAGGAGGCGTTGAAGGGCAATGAGGAGGCGTTGAAAGGCAACAAAAATGCTTGAAGTGGCAAAAAGGGGCGTTAAAGAGCGACGGGATGCATTAAAAGGTGGCGGGGTGGCATGAAAGGACTATGGAATGGTAACAAGGAAGCGTTAAATGACAGTGGAAGTATGTTAACGGGTGATGGGGAGGTGCTAAAGGATGATGAATAGGTGTCTAAGGGCGATGAGAAGGCATCGACTGAGAATCTCTAAAGGGCAACGGAGAAGTGTTAAATGGTTACGGAGAGACGTCGAAGAGCGACGGAAAAGCGTTAAAGGCCCAAAAAAGTGTTGAAAGTGATGTGGATGCAATAAAGTTTGATGGAGAGGCGCTAATAGGCGCTGCAGATACGTTAAATGCCGATATGAATGCACGTTAAAGGCGATGGTGAGGCGCTAAATGGTGATGGGAAAGTGTTTAATGGTGAGGGGGAGACAGTAAAGGGTGATCAGGAGTCGTTAAAGGGCGACCATGAAACGTTAAATGACGATGGAAAAGCACTAAAGGGCAATGGGGGTGAGATAAAGTATGATGGATAGGGGTGTGAGAGTGGGGAGAAGGCACTAAAGACAACATAGAGTTGCTAAAGTGCGACGGTGAAGCATTGAATGGTGACGCAGATGTCCAACGGGCGATGGAAAAGTAATAAAGGTTGATGGATATGCAATAAAGGGTCATGGTGAGACGCTAACACGTGCTGCAGATGCGTTAAATGGCGATGGAAGGGGTTAATGGGTAGTGAGGAGATGTTGAAGGGCAATGAAGAGGCGCTAAAGGACAACGAGGAGACGCTAAGGGGCCAAGAAGAGGCGCTAAAAATGGACGGGATGCGTTGAAAGGTGACGGGGTGGCATGAAAGGGCTATTGAACGGCGTTGGAGGGTGACTAGAAAACATGAAATGAGAGCAGAAGTACGTTAACAGGTGATGGGTGGTGTTAAAGGGTGATGGATAGGTGTTTAAGGGTTATAAGAAGGCGTTAAATATGACGGGGAATCGCTAAAGGGCAACTGAGAAGAATTAAATGGTGACGGAGAGACGTCAGAGAGCGACGGAAAGTCGTTAAAGGGCCAAGGAAAAGGGTTAAAAGTTGATGGAGATGTACTTGAGGTTGATGAAAATACGTTAAAAAACTCTGCAGATGCGTTAAATGGTGATGCTAAGACGGTAAATGGCGATGGAAAGGTGGTAAATGGTGATGGAAAGGCGTTAAATGGCTATGGGAAGCACAAAAAAGGCGTTAAGGGGCGACGGAAAAAATATGAAGGTCGACCCAAAAGCATTGAAGGGCAACGAGAGGCGGCAAATATGCCACAGAGACGTTAAATCGTGATGGGGAGGTGTCAAAAAGCCATAGAGCGGCGTTAAAAATCAAAGGAGAGGCGTACGAAAGGTAAGTGAAAGCACAATGGAGAGGCGTTCAGGGCGAAGAAGAGGCATTAAAGGGTGAAGGAAAGGCCTTCAATTGCAACAAAGAAGCGGTAAACTAAAAGAATGTTCAGCGCGAAGAAGAGGCGTTAAAGGGCGACGGAAAGGCCTTCAATTGCAAAGAAGAGGCGTTGACCTAAAAGCTACGAAGACACATTCTTGTCTCCTTTTAGCGCATCTGCATAGCCCCTTAATGCCTCTCTGTCGCCTTAAAACTCCCTCTGTCGCTTTGTTTGACGCCTCGTGTCACCCATTAACGCCTCCTCATTTCCCTTTAATATGTCTCCTTATTGCCCTTTAATGCCTTCTCATTGTGCTTTAGCACCTTCTCATTGCCCTTTAATGCCTCCTCATCGATCGTTAAAGCTTTACCTTCACTCTTTAACACCTCTTCGCTAATTGTCCTTCAACGCCTCTCGTCGCTCTTTTCACCTTGAGCTTGTTTAATCATTTTAACCCAACATAATTAGATTATCCAGTCAAAATCAAAACCAACACAAGGTATTATGCGTGCTCCAATTTCTAGCACATATGTTACAAATTATATTTGACCTTGAGGATGACTTGTAATCACCAAAGTAATAGAAAAAAGACATTTTTCACTCAAAATTCTACGAAAAAAGAGGTTTTTACACATGTTTTAGCAGTAATTGTTAAAAATCATTTTCTCCTTTACTCGACCTTGAAATTGAGCTTTTGACCTTGAAGATGGCCTTTTATCATCAAAATAGTTTCAGGAATAGATTATTAAGAAAAAAATCACACCAAAAAGACATATTACACTTCTTCCTAATTTGTTTCTTAAAGATCATATCTTTACATTTTTTACCTTGGAAATGACGTTTCGACCTTGAAGATCAGCTTGGATCAACAAAATAATACCACGAATGGATTTTTCAGACAAAGTCGCATTAACATAAATGGATGTTTCAGACAAAATCGGGGTACTGGGATGATTGCTAGTAGTAGTACTTTTCGCCCCAATCTGGGGAGGGTCATTAGGGATCTGTTTCGTCTGTTGTATGCTGTGTACGGCATTGTACGGAAGCACTAGTCTACAGCAATCATCCAAGGGCAGCTGCAGCCTCCTCGTATCTGGCTATAATCTTCGGGTGGATTGCCAGTGGCGTACCCTGGTTCCTCCACTCAACAGCTGAGCCAATGCAGCACCCGCATCAGTGCTGGCGCTGATGTAGGCCGTGGTAGCCTCAAATAACCGGCAATAGCGTGTTTGACATCAGATCTCTCATGTGGGATGATTGGAGTTACCCAGAGGGAGTGATCCTTCCTATTGTTACTCTGTAGACTATCCGACCTGAGGATAGCGGAGCTGCGCGAAATGCCACAGAGTTTCAGCATTAAATTGCACAGCGAAACTCAAGTCTCCGGCCGTCTGGGCATGTCTGGGGGTATATCCCCTAGACATGCCCAGAACCCCTTATCGGGCGAGCGAAGGAAAACGCTCTCAATAACCCACCATGCCCTATCACCCTCACATCATCATCTGTACATCATTCAACTCATCAATTGACTACAACGTTTTTATCGTATTATAATGTCACTTAAAAGACCTTTTCTGCCGAAAAGTGGCGTGAAGCAATGATTTACTACTACTACTTCAGACAAAATCCCAAGAAAAAGAGGTAGTACACAGGTTCCTAGCTTTATTTGTTAAAAATGGTAATTTTGCTTATTTGACCTTGAAATTGAGGTTTTGACCTTGAAGATGACCTTGAGTCATAAAAATAATACAAGAAACGGATTGCCCAGTCAAATTCACATAAAAATGAGGTATTACACTTGTTCCTGGCTTCATTTGTTGAAAAATCATATTTGACCTTGAAATATCGGCGGCCATTTGTTTTCGACCTTGGAAATGACCTTTCGACCTTGAAGAGGATCTTGAATCACCAAAATAATACCATAAATAGATTTTTGAGACAAAATCCCATGAAAAAGAGGTATTACACATATTTCTAGCATTATTGTTAAAACTAGTACAGTGCAACCTGTACATACCGGACCCTGTACAAACCGGAATCCTGTCTATACCGTAATAATTATTTGGTCCCGAATTAATTACACTCAAAACAATACTAATTAACCCTCTCCAAACCGGAACCTGTCTACTCCGAATACCGGACTCATTATTTTTCCCAAATGCATAAATTGTATTGTATTTCACCTGTCCAAACCGGAATCGATTTTTTTTAGAATTTTTATAAATCGCATGCGGTGCACTAAGGGTTAAACAGGAGGCGGCAAGGTGACGTAATGTTCATCCTCCTTGTTATCTGGTTATGCAATGGGGAAGGTGCGAAGTTAGTGTTGGTAACACCTTCTTCCCGTTAGAGGAACTATTATAGCGCCTTTACTTTGAGATTGGTAAGATATTTTAACAACATAGGCCTACCGGTAATAGATTAATAAAATAATTGGTTAGTAAAATATTGTAACAAAATCTTTGACTAATGAAATATTAAAAGGTCGTATCAATTCATAAACATATCAGTGCATTAAACAATAATTCTCACATACATTAGACTGTGTTTTGTGATAAATTTATACTGTTTGTGATATTTAATGGCCCAATAAATAAATAACTAACGGTAGGTAAAATATAAAAAAATAATTTATCTTTCATTGCTCGATTATTCCTATATTATTTTTTACTCTTAGTCAAGGCATTAATTGTATTAAATGACATAATTATACAGTATCGGAGAATTTAGTCCAGCGTCATACATTCCAGAAAATATATAAAAGCTACCAAACACACGAGTGTTGTCGTCATAAGATAAGTTTTATAAAATAAAACTGCTGCAATATGATTAACACGGTGACGAAAGCACAACTTCTCCTACTACCGCTTTGATAGATAAACGGTGTTAACAAATATGCTTCTGTTTGAAATGTATGACCGACGATTACAAGCATGTAATGTTATTTTAGATTAGGCGCTAAAAAATCAACGTTTATAAAATGACAAATGCGCTCCATGTGTGAAATATGTGAGACACAATTAATTTTAATATAATAAAACATCTTTAAAAAATTGTATCTTTTATTATATCAATTTATTATATATCAATTTATTTGCATACATCCACCTATCATTTGTAGACCTACCGATGACACATCCAGAATTATAACTCACATGTCAATTGTACGAGTTATCGTTGTTTGTTCCTCTCCGAAAGCAAAAACTCTCTCCAAACCGGAACCTGTCCAAACCGGAATAAAAGTTTGTCCCAAAGGCATTGCGGTATGGACAGGTTTTACTGTATTTTGGCTTATTTGACCTTGTAATGGACTTTTTGACCTTGCAGATGACCTTGAGTCATAAAAATAATACAAGAAACGGATTGCCCAGTCAAAATCACATGAAAATGATGTATTACACTTGTTCCTGGCTTCATTTGTTGAAAAATCATATTTGACCTTGAAATATCTGGCGGCTATTTTGTTTTGGACCTTGTAAATGACCTTTCGAACTCGAAGATGACCTTGGATCACCAATATAATACCATAATGCATTTTCAGACAAAATCAAATGAAAAAAAGAAGTATTAGTCTACACATGTTCCTAGCTTTGATTGTTAAAAACTGTATTTTTGCTTATTTGACCTTGAAATTGACTTTTTGACCTTGAAGATGACCTTGAATCATAACAATAACGCAAGAAATGGATTGCCCAGTCAAAATCACATGAAAATGAGGTATTACACTTGTTCCTGGCTTCAATTGTTGATGAATCATATTTGACCTTGAAATATCCGGCGGCCATTTTGTTTTTGCCCTTAAAAAATTCCGCCCAAGGGTGCAAAAGTGGCACCCGGCTGATTCCTGCTCAGGACATCCCACAGTATCAGAATCAATCATAAAATGTCGTCCATACCGCGAAACACGCTTTCGTCAAAATCTACTGGACTATATCTCTCATTTGTGCCGAATAAGTAGTCAAATTTTGAGCTATATCAATATATTTGATATCAATAGAAAGCTACTGGCACAGGCCTTCATATGGATGTAAAATATTTTGTGTCTAATTATTGCAAATTCACTAGAGAATTTTAAGTTGTTCGTTTACCTCTAATTTGATCTATGTTTCTTACTTTTTCAGTAAATAGTCAAAATACTTTTCTCTCAGCTGATTTTTGGTATGGTATAAAAGCTTAGTTAGGATTCAAACATGTTCTAAAACTATTGTTTACTTAAAATAAACCCCTTTGGAATACTAAACATGAGTTATGTGAACATACTACATTATTTTGGTTAGACGTAAAATTTGCTCGCTGTTCTTGTGGCTCGTGAAAATTGACAGTATCTCACATTATTGCACACAGAGTAGTCAAATTTTGCGCTATATCAATATATTTAATATCAATAGAAAGCTACTGATAAAAGCTTTCCCATTGTATGTAAAATATTTTGTGCTCAATAATTGACAAATGCACAAGAGAGCTTCACGGTAGTATTAATTTACTTATTTGTCATACTATTTCAAATAGTCAGCATAACTTTCACTCAGCTGATTTTTGTATGTAATAAATGTTTAGTTCAATCATGTTCTAGGGATATTGTTGAATTAATAAACAACAAATTTGTAATAACAATTAATGAGCTATTTTACATATCACACACTTTTTTGGTAGGATGTAAAATTTGCCTCCTTTTCTTCTGGCTCGGGGAAAATTGACCGTGTTTCACATTTTTGCCCAATAAGTACCCAAATTTAAAAAATGTACCAACATCCTTGATATAAGTTGAAAGTCACTACCAAGTGCTTTAACGTGGATACGTAATATTTCATTACTGTTAAATACAACAAAGCGCTAATTTTGTATTTTAGTCCTCCATTTTGAACAACTTCCAACGTTTTTTTAGTGAATACCAGCAGGACTTCTCGCTAATGGTAACTTTATTTGGTACTGTATAAATGTTTGCTATTACTTTTGCATTCTCTGCAGCCATCTTTCAACAGTAATCTTGATCACTTGAGGATTGATCACCGCCACCTCAAACTGATCTCAGCAACTACAAAAGTGATCTTGGCCACAGAAATAAGTGATTACAAACACTTTAAAAGTTATCTCAGCCACTAGGTTATTATCCAAGCTACTACTAAAATGATCTTGACCACTGAGGAAGTGCTCACAGCCAATTGAAAAGTTATCTCAACCACCTCAAAAGTTATCTTGGCCAATAAAGATTTGATCACATCCACTTTAAAAGTTATCTCAGCCACTACAAAGGTGATCTTGGCCACTGAAGAAGTGATCACAGCAACCTTACATGTTATCTCAGCCACTACAAAAGTTATATCGGCCACTGAAGAAGTGATCACAGTCACTTTTAAAGTTATCCCAGCCACTACAAAAGTGATCTTGGCCACAAAAGAAGTGATCACAGCAACTTTAAATGTTATCTCAGCCACTACAAAGGTGATCTTGGCCACTAACAAACTAGTGTCAGTCACTGATAAAGTTACGTAAGGCACTACATAGTGATCTTAGCCATTGAAGAAGTGAGCTCAGCGACTTTAAAAGTTATCTCAGCAACTACACAAGTTATATTGGCCACTGAAATAGTATTCATATCCACTTTAAAAATTATCTTAGCCACTACAAAGGTGATCTTGCCCACTAAAAAACTGTTGTCAGCCACTGATAGAACTACCTAAGCCACTACAAAGTGATTTTGGCTACCGAAGAAGTGATCAAAGTCACTTTAAAAATTATCTAAACCAATACACAAGTGATCTTGACCACTGAAGAAACGATTGCAACCACTTTAAAAGTGATCGCAGCCACTACAAATGTGATCTTGGCCACTGTAGAAGTGCTCAAAGCCACTTTAAAACTTATCTCAGCCACTACAAAAGTCATCTTGTCCACTAAATAAGTGTTTTATTTCCATGTTCAATATTGTCTGTTTGTCACATGACAAATACATGACCAGTATCACCAATCACATCAAGACCTAAAACAAAACGTGGTTGCATTTGTTCCCATTAATTACATGAGCAGCAGCCAAATGGTCATCTATTATACTGCAAGAACAAGTATAAATGTTATGTTATGCAGAACACCCTATTACGGATGGGTCAACGACAAATTTGACACAAGAATCTAGGCCTTGGCCCAGAGGATTTCCAATGGGCATTTAAATTTTAATTACCCAGATTTACTTGCCCTTATTATTGATCCCTCCTAATTAAATCTTCTCCATTGTAAAAACACCATACGTGCCTACGTGATAAGTAACGAAAAGGCTTCCGAGCGGACATATGGTCAGCGACAGGTTATCTAGCATTTACCAAGTCACGATGCCATTATGTTCTAATGTCACTCTGAGACATGATTGTACTGGTGGGAGAAACTATTTCGAGCAACTTGACTGCACCACAGGTTTATGTGCATATATTTTGTCAGAAACATAATAAATGGCGGCCATTTTAGATTTAAGCTCAACAAATGTAACATTTTTGTGCTAATTAAAACATATGTATTCTTTAATCATAACAATACAAGTTCAGACACCAAAAAGTTATTTCTAACATGATTATAAGTGAAGATAATGCAGAAAATACGATTGACCATGTGATCTCGGCGGCCATTTTGAAAAAAGCTAATTTAGGCACTTTCCCCAAGGAAATTCCTGGTAAACTTTTCTTCCCTGGTCCATACATATCCTAATGATTTCAAATTTGCCAAAAAACCTTTTGAAGTAATTTTGTTGAACCTGAGACCTTTAATGACTGGACTATATGGAGGGAGCTGATGTGATATTACTTTAGCTATAGAATATGTATGTGTTACAATTGATTATTGTTATTCAGCCTACGCATATTTATTGTTGTAGAGAAGTATGACTACCCACCGAAATATTTTTATTCACAATAACATAGGTATGTGACATAAACTAATTATTAGAACAGGAAAGTATTTAGTTAATGTTCACGATATATAGTCCTGGGGCCTACAAAATGGCCCCGGAAAGACCCACCTGTTTTTTGATAGTAGACCACCGGGCACATGTTTAACGGGGGTGGACATTCTGAAACCCGGCAGTATGGAAGAGATTCAAGATTTTGTATAAAAAAATAAAAACCCGCCTAAATTAACGATCTTATGCCTTCAAAATGGCATATCATCACCGAAAATCTGTGGGAGTTGCATGGTGGCTCGTTGAAGGGTGAACGGCAGAAGCAACCTTACACTCACCAACATATCGTAAACTTCATCTTTCCCCGTGGGATTGACGGTTCTGATTAACTCACAAAACTTCTCTCCAGATTTTTATGTTTATTGGTCTAGACATCGAATAACAGCAATGCACAACCCCTCGCATGACACGTCTTAGTCAAACTCCGAGCAGGCGACCGGCGGCACGTCCGCAGTCGCCAAGAGCTATATCATAAGTGCGGAAAGAATGCTACGACCGCATGGGATTCGGCCCCATGCACACGGCACTGAAGTACCAAAACGAGGCAGTCATCTCCTGTCTCACCGCGTCGGGGGAGAGCGGAGACGACTGTCACAGTAAACGAGCGAAGCAGGGATCCTACATTACCCCCGGGTTAGTGACAACGTAGAAACCCCACTAACGTGTAGGAGACTGCGTCGTGAAGTAGCGGGGGTTGTATATAACGTAACCTCTTATAACTAATCAGGGTGTGAAAAAATACAGCGTGGGTGGTTATTGTTAATACAGCGTGGGTGGTTATTGTTGATACAGCGTGGGTGGTTGTCGTTAATACAGCGTCCGTAATTAAAAATATTGTCCCATCCTCGTAACACCAATTGTCCTATCCTCGTAACACCAATTGTCCAATAAATTACATATGCTGCTAGCTGCGACCAACCGATTCATTTAATTAACATTTCCATTATAAGTTAGCAAATATCTTGCTCGATAATGTAATTAAAATTTACATATTCTAAACAATGGCGCATTCAATTACAATTTTAAATGATTATTATTATGGTACATGCGGTTGGGCCCGCCATAGATGTTGTTAGACGCCACTATGGCGTGGACCATCTGCACGAACCGGGCAGGAGTCTGGATTGTTCGTCCGACTCTAGACATCTCACAGTTGCGTCCGTCGAAATTTTGTCGCGATTAACGATATTCGAACGATTTCTTGTATTCGAGTCGATTACGGCGTCAGCTGCACCCGGGGTTTTACCCCGTAGATGTAAAGGTATGCGTGAATACGTTCGCAAACTGCTGCCGTTCCCGTTAGCGCGGGATACGGCGGGGGCTCGCGAATGCGGCGCTACATAAGCTTTGCCTTTGTTAGGCAATTTAACTTTATCATCTAGTTGCTGTGGGACAGTCGCCAATTTGGTACTGCTTCTGACTGCCGTCGACTGTGTCTTTTTAACACTCGTCCTGTTGGACGTCTGAGCGTTCGCACTACTAGGCGCGACAAACTTATATGGGCCGTCGTAAGGGGCGGTCAGAGGCGGCGCAATTGCGATTCGTCTCAAGAATACATGTGTGCATGTTTCTATTTCCTTGTATTGGAAAATGTTAGTCTGTTGTGTTTCACGTGGCGGACATAGACGGAGACGCGACATGGCTACGCGTAGCTTGTCTGAGTAGTTCTCCAAGTCTGTGTTAGCGTCGACGGTGTACTGTTGCGTAAGCTCTCCTGGGAGTCTAAGTGTTGTCCCGTATATCATCTCGGCAGCCGACCTGCCTAGTCTCTCCTTAACTGCGGAACGAACTCCTAAAAGTACAGCGGGTAGAGTAATAGTCCACGGGTTCGGTGATTCGTGCGCCATAATGGCGGCTTTCAATTGGCGGTGGAAACGTTCAACCATGCCATTCGACTGGGGGTAATAACTCGTGGTACGATTCAGTATTATCCCGAATTGGTTACATAAATTAGCCCACAATTTGGACTCGAACTGAGCGCCCCTATCTGTGGTGATAGTGGCGGGAGTACCATAACGTGCTATCCACCCGCTGAAGAAGGCATCGGCGACCGTTTCGGCCCGAATATCTACAATAGGTATGGCTTCCGGCCAACGTGTAAAACGATCGACGCAAGTCAGTAGATATCTAAAGCCATTAGCGTAGGGTAAAGGTCCGACTATATCGATGTGGACATGATCAAATCGCTCGGTAGGTTCAATGAACTTTCCGAAAACTGGTGTGTTGTGACGTGAAACTTTGGCAGTCTGACAACCTTTACAGGAACGACACCATCTAGCAATGTCAATATTCATGCCATGCCAAACAAATCGTGTGTTAATCAAAGGTTTTGTAGCTCTATGAGATGGGTGGCCTAAACCGTGTAAGTTTGAAAAAAACTTTTCTGCGAAATTTCGCGGTAAGGTACGGCCAGTTATGTCCCGTGGACACATCACACCAGATTAGTTGATTATCGAATGATTTAAGTAATTTGAAATTCATAGTGGATGTAGTCGAGTGTCTCAATCTCGTGAATTCCGTGTCCTTAGCTTGGTCGATGCTTAACTCCTTATAATTTATCACTGGTCCATCATCTATCACGGACACTGATGGTCGTGACAGCGCATCCGCGACGAAATTTGTCTCACCTTTAACATATCTAATGTCGGTTGTAAATCCAGCTATGGAAGCTAAATGTCGTGTTTGGCGTAGGGACGCGCGTTTGGTGACAGATGACATTACAAATGTCAAAGGTTTATGATCGGTGTTTACAAAAAAATTGCGTCCTTCTAAATTATGTCGAAAATGTTTTATGGTGGCATATACTGCCAAAAGCTCACGGTCGAATGCGCTATAGCGTGTCTCCGCTGGATTCAGCTTCTTGCTGAAAAACGAAAGTGGCTGCCACATACCATTCAAATACTGCTGCAAAACGCCACCTACGGCAACATCACTAGCGTCACACGTGATGTTTATTTGAGCCATAGGGTCTGGGTGTACCAGAAGAGTAGCGTTTGCCAATATTTGTTTGGACTCGGAAAATGCTGACTCTGCATTTTGGTCCCACTTCAAATCGAAATTTGACTTCGGTGACAGTCTTGTATGGCCTTCGTTGGCAGCTGTCTATACATTATTTAGTGGTGTCAACTTCGCTGCGCATTGCGGTATGAAACGGTGGTAATAATTTACCATTCCTAAATATCTACGCAATGCTCGTTGCTTTTCGGGCTTTACGAAATTCACAATGGCGTCGACGGCGCTGGGTAACGGTGAAATTCCTTCGGCACAAACGTGGTGGCCTAAAAACTTAATTCAGCTGTACCGAACTGACACTTCTCAGGACCGATGATTATTCCGTATTCGGCTAGTCGGGCAAAAAGAATTCGTAAATGTTTTTTGTGCGTTTTATGATCTGGGCTGGTTACCAGTAGGTCATCCAAATATACAAAAACGAAATCAAGTCCGCGTGTAACGTGGTCTATAAAACGCTGAAACGTTTGACTGGAATTTCGTAGACCAAACGGTGTCCATGTAAAATTAAATAGACCAAAAGGTGTAGTAACGGCTGTCTTATGTACATCAGACGGTTCGGTTCCACCGGAATTTGGTAATAGGCTCTAACCAAATCAATTTTTGAAAAAATCTTCGAGCCGGCTAAGCGCTGCGTGAAATCCTGAATATGTGGAATTGGATAACGGTCGGGTACGGTCTGAGCGTTTAAGCTTCTGTAGTCTCCACATGGTCTCCAGTCGCCATTTTTCTTTGGTACCATATGACGCGCTGAGGACCACTCACTGTCGCTGGGTTCGATGACCCCTAATTTTATCATTTCGTCAAACTCGCGTTTCGCAGTGACAAGTTTATCGAGTGCCAATCTCGTGGGCGCGCGAACACCGGGTGTCCTTTCGTTACGATTTTGTGCGTTATACCGTGTTTAACGGTCTCACCCTTTGTCGTAGAGCGAGTCAGTTCCATTCCGGGAACTGACCTAGAAGTTTAGTATACTCATTCTGAACAGTGTCTACTCTGTTCAACGACAGTGGACTGATTGACGACGGTTACACTAAAAGACGCATGCCACCACATACCAGCGCATACCAACGCATACCAGCGAAAAGACGGGGTAGACGACATAAGAACCATATATTTTATAGTCTATCGTATTTAATACATCCTACGGAATGTATATACCGAATTTTGTGAAAAAAATATAATTATAACTTGCCTAATTCGGCATTTTAAAGTCCGTCAATGAGCGCTATGCATTGCAATGTATTATCAATGGGCGGTATACGCCGGTATGCATACCAGCGCATACCAACGAAAAGACGGAGAAGACGATATAGAAACTATATATTTGAAAGTCTATCGTATTTGGTACATCCTGCGGAGTGTATAGACCAAATTTTGTGAAAAATATTAATTATAACTTGCCTAATTAGGCATTTTAAAGTCCGTCAACGAGCGCTATGCATTGCAATGTATTATCAATGGGCGTAGTTTATATTTATTTATAAAGTTTGAGTTCAATATTTTTTCTCCTTAAAGGGCTTCCGCGTAAAATAAGTTTGGTTATCAATAATATTGGTAAAGTAAGTTTAGTAATCATATCTAAGACTCTCAGCATGCCTTGCGCACATTTCAAAGTTTGTTAACTAGTATTTGCCAATAGTCTTCAAGTTAAATATCACAATATTTTATGATAAATGACATTACCATTTATTGCCTTATGCAATTTTTTCCTGAAATCATGGATATCGATTGGATATCTGTGACACAGCGACTTCATAACCATTGATCTGAATACTTTTGCACATTTAAAATTAAATGTGTTGATATTTGTAAAATCATGTTAATGGTGCTTACCATTTCTGATTTTTGCTTCTATTATTTGCAAGAACATGTTAAGTGAGTTTATCGGTAGGATTTGCTACATGTTATTTAGTAATATTTACTGGTAAACGCGCTTAACAGTTTTTTTATAGGGAAATTTGTCTCACTAACAGCCATAAACATGTACTTGCTTCTGAGAAAAGTGCTTTAAATTGGTCGTAGAGCTAAGATTTTTTACACAATAATCTTCCCTACCTCAGCACCTCAAATCCGTCGTTATCAGCAAGAACCTGTTAATGGCGCTTAACAGGTTATTGCATGGAGCCCTTCAATTATTATGAATGTCGTACTCTACTGACAAAACTGCGTCATGATTTATAACAGAAACGTATAGCGATGTTATATATAAGTGAATAAAAGTTAGGTCAGATTCATTTATTATTAAAATGTGCAGTTGATATCAGCATACGACACAATTATTATTTTTTTCCCGCACATATATAGATACCAACTTTTTGAATTGTAGCACGCAAAAGGTGTCGTGCTTGACCCTTATTGTGCTGAAGTGATGCCGCTAATTGTCTCACCGTCTCGCCATGTGTAAACACACCCTTGGCGAGCTGGCAACATAAAAGATACACACCTTTTCAAAGGAATCGCTCTCAGAATGTCATCGACTGCATATGTTTATTTATTGGTTGTTCATTTATAAGGCTTTATATACTCACATGTATTTACTTGTTACTTGTATGGAATAATAGTGGAAACATGAAAATGTAAATGAAACGTTCAACATTCAAGATAAAATTCAATTAACATACAACAAAGCTATATATAAATAATTATTTAAAAATAATAATAATAACAATAATAACATAACTGAACTCCATATAGTATTACTATTTAAATAATAAAAAATAAAACCATTGTCGCCGGTATTAAGTTGAGTCATTATACGGTGTGCTGTTTTAGCTAGTTACAGCTTCCTATAATTTATAACATCACAAACTCTCTTTAGCTTTACTTTAGCCTTTTATTTATTCTATAGACTTCTGTCATCGACATTAGTTCCAGGACCTAGTCAGCGAAGAAGAGAGGTGAGAAAACCGTGGGGGACAAAAAACATATTTTTTCCTTATAAAATTCTGCACTATGACTATGTTATCTGAGCACATTTCACAACACCGCAAGGGTGCAACTAAATATTGAAATAAGACGACAGAAGAACAAAATTCTAAACTAACATTACATCACATTCCCCGTCTGAATTTGATAACAAATTCACCACATTATCTAATACAAAAATATTTAAAAATCACATACATCTCACCATTATTATCCATGCCAGTGTCTTATATATTCTCAATTATACAATATCTTTTAACCCTTGAAAAATACAATGTGTACCATAAAATTTTAACAATTGTCATTCACTAAATAAATCTCTGAATTATTCAGAAAATAGGTACACCAGTTTAGTCACCGGCCCAGTGTAATTCACGGGCTTTAAATCTTTAATTGTTCTCACAGAAACCGAACGAACCAAACCATCTGCACTGGGGAAAACTTTATCCACAGTACCCATGGACCACTGGTTCCGTTTACACTCTTTGTCGGACATTAACACAATATCTCCTATAGCTAAGTTTTTATGCTCATGCTGCCACTTTTGTCTCTTTTGTAGATTATGCAAATACTCTGACTGCCATCTTTTCCAAAATTGGTCTGCAAGCACTTGAACGTGCTTCCACTGCACTTTATATGCATCCTTAACTGTGAAGTCATTAATTTCTTGCTTATCACCACCAAGTTTATGAGTCAGCAAAGCATTAGGGGACAGAATTTCAGGGCAATCAGGGTTTGTTGAAACAGAGACTAATGGCCTGCCGTTAACAATGGCACAGACCCCAGCCATAAATGTACATAACACCTCATGTGTTAATTGTTTTTCTTGCACGTTTTGAAACATAGAATTCAAAATTATCTTTATTAATCCAATCATACGTTCCCAGGCACCAGCCATGTGTGATGCATGAGGAGGGTTGAATTTCCACACAGTTTTATTTTCAGTAAGAAAATTTTGCAAATGTCTATCCTCGACATTAATGGCAATAATACCTAGATCACTGGTTGCACCCACAAAATTGGTACCTCTATCTGACACAAATTCCTTCACTGGTCCTCGGATACTTATAAATCGCCTCATGGCATTGATGAAAGAAGATGACGACATTTCCTCTACAACTTCAAGATGAATAGCACGAGTAACAAGACATGAAAAAACTACTGTCCACCTCTTGGGGTTAGCAAATCCGCCTCGAGTACGACGAACATATATGTCAAAGGGTCCAAATGTGTCTACACCCACATACGTAAAGGGGGGATCAGGCGTAAGTCTTTCAGGAGGCAAATCTGCCATGCGTTGTTCTATTGCTCTACCCCTCAAAATGCGACATTTCACACATTTATTCAACACAGAGTTTATGAGTCTTTTGCCACCGATAATCCAGAATCCTGAGGATCGAATTAATCCTTCTGTAAACACACGACCTAGATGCTTTACTTGTTCATGAAAATGTCTAACTAGCAATATTGCTATATAATGTTTGCTTGAGACAATATAGGGATGTTTTTCTAAGCTAGATAACCCTGAGTTTCTGAGACGGCCACCGACGACCAATAACCCGTGTTTGTTTAAAGCAGGGTCTAATGAGATTAAAGCACTATCCTTAGGAAGTGACTTTTTATTTTTCAAACAATCAATTTCAGTCTGGTAATATTCTTTTTGTGCCTCTTCGATTAGCAGAAATTCACTCTCATTTTGAAAGTCGACATTTGATCTTAAATCATTTTGTTTTCTGGACATAAATTTTTTCAGAGTCGACATAGCTCTGACTAAAGCTGACCACTTGGAAAATCTGGTGAATCTGTGCGACCCTAAACATATAGGAGCACAAGTCTTAAGTGTTTTAATTTCAGGATACACTTCACTATCCATGTCTGGGCACACAAGTTCATGATTTTCCCTGGTTTGGCACTTATCCAAAAAATTAATTAGACCTTCTAACCACAAACTATTTTTCATTTTTTGAACACTTATTGGTCTTGTAGCTTGGTCAGCTGGATTGCATTCTGTTGCCACATAATTCCATTGAGATTTTGTAGAATGTTTAAGAATTCCGTCGATTCTATTGCAGACATAGATATGAAATCGTCGACTTGTGTTATTAATGTAGCCTAATACGATTTGGCTGTCTGTATAATATGACACTGAATCTGCTCGGACTATTAAATGCTCACGAACAAAATTACACAATTCTGTAGCCACCACTGCAGCACATAATTCAAGACGCGGGATGGTGTGGCCATGTGTTGGAACAACCTTAGATTTTCCTATCACAAATCCTACTTCCGAGTCACCATTAATGTTAGAGAGCTTAACGTAAACCACTGCACCAATGGCATCCCTTGATGCATCGGAGAATATGTGAAGCTTTTTTCGCACACTATTTTGAAATGATATGTAAATTGCCTAGGGATTTTCACATTTTCAAGGTCTATTAGTGATTTTCTCCACATTTCCCATTGATTTCTAAATTTGTCTGGTAAGGGTTCATCCCAGTCCAAACTTGATTCACTTAATACTTTTCTCATTATGAGTCTTCCTTGCAGAACCACAGGTGCCACAAAACCTATTGGGTCAAAAATACTGTTTATTGTAGACAAAACACCTCTTTTTGTGTATGGCTTTTCTTCTAGGCTTAGTCTATATGTAAATGTATCACTTTGTACTTGCCATAGTAAACCGAGGCTTCTCTGTACATTTGCATCATTTTGATCAAAATTAATGTCTACCATTTCTGGAGCTAATTCTTCACTAGAAAAATTGCTTAATACTTTTGAACTGTTGGAAGTTACCTTACACAACTTCAACTTTCCATTGGTCAACATTCTCTTTTGAGTTTCTTTAATTATACTAACAGCATGTTCTTCATTGGTCATTGAAATCAAACCATCATCAACATAAAAGTTATGTTTTACGAAATTGCAAACTTCATCACAATCTTTGTCTTCATCTTGTGCATGTCCACATACTGATTTTCTAAGTCCTATGGTTGCCACGGCTGGTGACGGAGAATTGCCGAATACATGAACTTTCATGCGATATTCAATCAGAGGTTTTGTTATGTCATTTTCTTCAAACCAGAAAAAACGTAAATAATCTCTATGTTTATCAGTGACAAAAAAGTTAAAAAACATTTGCTCAATATCAGCGGATACTGCTATCCTTTCTTTTCTGAATTTCAGCAAAATGCCTACAAGGTTATTTGTTAAATCAGGTCCAGTAAGAAGAGCTTTGTTCAAAGAAACACCTTTGTGTTCAGCAGACGAGTCAAAAACTACTCTGATTTTTGACGGCTTTTTAGGGTGGTAAACACCAAAAATAGGCAAATACCATCTTTCTTGATCATCATCTAGCACTGGGGCCTTTTCAGCATGTCCTTTTTCAAAAAATTTAGACATAAATTCAAAAAAGTGTTGCTGTTTGATAACATCTCTTTTTAATGTTTTTTCAAGATTTTCAGCTCTTCTGTGTGCATGACTATAATTATCAGGTAACCGATCACGACCCGGTTTAAAAGGTAAGGGAGCACAAAAATGTCCATCAGGAAGTTGACTGACACCTTTTTCCATTATTTTATAAAACTCTTTATCTTCCTGTGACAAGCCTGGTTTGTCATCATCTGTTCTTCTTGTGAATATATTATTAACATCATATATCTTTTCTTTCACCAGTAAACAATTAGGACATGGTTCAAAAATAGATTCACGGCCTGGTTTCAATATGTGTGTCTTTTTAACTGATATTGTTGCTGGAGAATGAACTTTCCCTAAACAAGTTTCACCTATAATCACCCAACCCAAATTCAACTTTTGAGCATAGGGTTCATTGTCCAAGCCTATTCTGTGTTCTAAAACATGATGAGCTGATATGACATCTCTGCCAATCAAAAGCATAATTGGAATTGTTGGGTCATATTCTGAAATACAATGTTCAAGGTCACTTAAATGTTTATAATTTCTAACAACAGATGGGGTTGCTATTTCTTGTGGTTCATTGGGAATGTTGTTGCATTCGATTAATGAGGGACAATTGATAGTGTGAGTTTTATCAAATGACTGTAATATGTAATTCGTAGCATGACGTCCTTGACGTACTGTTTTCCCCGCACATGAAGAAAGAACATTGTCTATTTTGGAATAGTTATCACAAAAATGTTCGAAAAACATAGGATGAGCCAAAGACCTATTGCTTTGGTCATCTATGATGGCATACACAGGTAAGCACATTTCTGGGTGTTCCGCCGGATAAACATTCACCAGTAGAGTTTTAGCACAGGATTTTCCACCAATATTGTTGTCACAAATTTGAGTACACTTAGTTTTCACATCTGTATTTTCATTTTCTAAATTACTTTGTTCTTTATTTTCCCCGCCATGCTCTTCTGGGGTCTTCCTGTCAATGTGAAATATTGTACAATGTCTGACACTACCACACTTTTGACATTTAATTGTCTCTGTACAGTCTTTGGCTAAGTGCTTTCCAGCACAACATTTTAAACAAATACCATATTTCTTAATAATCTGCCTTTTGTCTTCTATATCACTCTTCAGAAAAATATTACAGTCTTTAAGAGTGTGCTTTGATGATTCACCGTGCAAAGACACATTATAATATCATTTGCAACTGTTTTTCTTGAAATAAAATTTACTTTTCTATCTGAGTGCATACTAGAGGCACTGTACTTTCTAGGAGTATATGTGGCAGATGGTGATCTAGTTGAACTTGGATCAAAATTAAAGCTCGGGTCATTCATTCTTTCTGCCATGTTCTTGATAAATTCATCTAAAAGACTGAAGGGTGGATAAACCACACCATAGTCTTTTTTGTACTTTAAAGCACGATCAGTCCATTTGTTTTGCATAAAAGCGGGTAATTTGTTTACTATGACATTCACACTGACTGATGAGTCAAAGAATGATAGAATTGATTTATATTTATCACTGTCTTTCAATGATGATATTTCTGAGACAAGGTCTGAAAGTTCATAAAGTTTGTCAGTGTCTTTAGGCAATATTTTAGGGAATTTGTCTAATCTTTCTCTAATTGAACTAACTAATAATTCTGGAGCACCATAGCGCATATCAAGTCTGTCCCAAATTTTTTGTACAGCTCCATTTTCATCATGAAAATTTGCAGCTCTCAAACTAGCTGCTTGTTTAGACGAATCATTTCCCAAATATCTACACAGAAGGTCTAGTTGTTCTGATAAGGTTGCTTCTAATTCAGTAATAATACTTTGGAAACTTGCCTTCCACATAAAGTACCTTTCTGGTTTGTCACTAAATTTTGACAGTCTTGATAGTAGAAGATCCTTTCTCATCATGAACTTTGTGACATCTGAAATTGCTGTCACAACAGGAACTGATTGAGTAATGCTAGCTTTTAAATTTACTTTTGGTTGAAACTCTGGGGCTTCTGGTCTTAAGTTTGCAGCCTGGTTGCTTGGTTCATTAATACAATTGTTCTGATTTTTCTGGGATAAAACATAATGAGTAGTTCTTTCTTTTTTAGTATTGTTTAATGAATAAGAATCATTTGTTTCAGCTCCGTCTTCCAAAATTTCATTCACAGCCTGTAACTCCACCTCCGCCTCTTCCAGTTCTCTTTGGGAATCTAAAATTTTCAAATCAGCTTCTATTTCTGCTTGCTTTTTCATCAGATCTGCTGCTTTCATGGCAAAATTTAACTTTACCTTTGCTGCTTCATGCTTTGCTTTATGTTTTGCCTGTAATGAACTTGCAGTAGAGATAACAGATTTTGTTCTTGGAGATATTTTCCCATTTTCATCTTTATCTTCAGTATTAATCATTGCTAATGACTCGTTTACTATTTTAAGTACATTCTCTGATTGCACTTTATTTTCCTCTAATTCCACAATACTGCCTTCTGTATTTGTGCGGCACAGATACCCTTCAAATTCCCCACTAATTTCTTTGTAGTTGTTATATGTAGTCCATAATTTTTTCGAGACGACTTTTACCATTGATGTATTGTCTTTTTGCTCTTGTACGTCTTTCGCGATGATGATTATGGTACTTTTTATTTTTTCAAGCCTTTTCTGATAATCGAATACTGTTTGACTAAATTGTCCTTTTCCTCTCTCTGTCAGCGAGCGCGGACGCTGCTTCTCTAGATCTTGCTCTTCTTTGTCCATGTCGTTGGGTTTTCTCACTGTGCTGTTTTAGCTAGTTACAGCTTCCTATAATTTATAACATCACAAACTCTCCTTAGCTTTATTTTAGCCTTTTATTTATTCTATAGACTTCTGTCATCGACATTAGTTCCAGGACCTAGTCAGCGAAGAAGAGAGGTGAGAAAACCGTGGGGGACAAAAAACATATTTTTTCCTTATAAAATTCTGCACTATGACTATGTTATCTGAGCACATTTCACAACACCGCAAGGGTGCAACTAAATATTGAAATAAGACGACAGAAGAACAAAATTCTAAATTAACATTACATCACATACGGCCTATGAGGCTACGTCCTGCATTTCTTTTCAAATAAAGAACTTCGCACGTTAGCATGCTATTATAATGTAATTTATATCATTATTTTCAGAATTGAATAAGCTTTCTGGTGACATTTATTAGGCCTACATGTCTGTATGGTCACAATAAAAAAATATGAATTTGCGTTTTCATGCTGTAATAGATTATGCTGTAATATCTTAATCTTCTTCATTGATGAGGAGGTGTGATTGTCACTCAATAGCAGTGATGACATATCTAATTCTCAATGAAGCAAGCACAAGACATTCAGCCATTGTTGAGCCATTGTTGGTTCAAGGTTGGACCACCGTCTACGACGTTGGCCCAGCATAAAACTTTAGTTCCAAAGCCTGCCGTCTTCTGTAGACGCCTTAAGAATCGTGAGGGGATGTCCGAGCCCATCCTTTCTCCGGAAATCACTTTGTTGACTCGTTCGGGTGTTGTCAAACCACGTCGCTCGATCAAAACGGTTTTCAAGCTTTCATATTTATGCGACTTGAAAGGCTGAAGTAAAACGTCCCTCACGTCGGATGCGACCTCGCCTGAGAGTGCTGCGCAGGTTAGACTGTATCGCTCGTCATCGTCGTGGATCTGATAAGGATCGAACTGAGTTTCGATCTGGTTAAACCAAAGTTCAACGTCCGTAGCGTAAAATGTTGCTATCTTGAACTTAGGTAAGTTCGTTGAACGTCTCAGAGACTGTCTTCTGCGCGGTGAAGGACTCTTGGACGAATCGCTCCTAGAGTGATGTCTCGTGCGTCTATTTCAAGCATAATGATAACGATAACGATCTTTTTTATTATAGTGACCTGTGTTACAATGATTTTGTTACATCAAGCATAAATTAAACAGTTTTAACACCCAGCCCAATGGGCTTATAAGTCACTTTAAAATATAATTATAACTTTGTGTACTTGTAAAAAATACAGATTTGGCAACACACTGAGACGCAGTAGCACTGGAACCATTCCCAAGTTGGCCAACCTGAAGAAAAAAAAATTCAATACCCCGCGCCCCAGCGTATTGATATAATATTTCATATAGACATATATATAGTATATATATATACAATATTACATTGCTATTATAAATTTTAGAAACATGAAAATTCGTAATCAATATAATCTGTTGAACATTTTATGAAACATACAGTGCTTCTCGGCGTTTTTGAAATGCTTTATGTATATATTTAGCCAGTGGACGGACGGCCTGCTGCATAAGAGCATTCAGCTTTGCTACATTATCACCTACTAAATTGGACAAATATATCTCTAATAAATTCTGCCTCTCTATATTGTATTTCGGGCAATGTAAAATAAAATGAAACTCATCTTCTACAGACTCTTGGTCACAAAACATACATTTTCTCTCACTGAGTGGCTCATTTTGAAACGACCTGTCTCGACTCTTAGAGGAAGAATACCACACCTAAATTGGGCTAAATAAGATCTTTCCTGACGTGAAAGATTAAAAGCTATGTAATTCTCAAGCCCGTAATTAGTTTTAAATTCTCTGTAAATACGTAGTTTTGGTTTACTCATTACACTTGCATGCCAGGTTTCTGCATAATTATTAAACAGAATATTCATAGCGTAACTAATATCACACACTTGAACATTATTATAAATATCGAGCTCCCCCATAGATTCAAATATACGGCGAACCTGTGTGGGCCAATCATTTGCCTTGGGATTTGAATAATTGCACAAAAATATTTTCTTTGCCAGTCTGCTATTATCCATTAAAATTAGACGGTTCCACAGTCGAATGATTTTATGACGATAATATGTTGGCAACCAGCCAACATCACCTTCTATGGCGGGAATAGGCGCAAACTTATGCACCCCCATATAGAATCGTAGAGCACGTTTTTGAACAGCTTCCGTTTTTTGGTATAGTTTATGGCCCCATTCTCCAGCGCAATAATCAGTCACTGGTATAACCCCTGCATTATACAGAGAACTGAAGGTACTGAATCCCATATTTTTAATTGATTTAAATTTGCTGATAACCGAGCCTAAAGCTCTGCCTCCTGCAGCACCTAAAGTCTCAGCACAGGTATTGAAATCTAAATGTTCTTCAAGTATAACTCCAAGATACTTATAATGATCTTCATAATTTAACGGTGTTTCACCAAGATGAAATACATATTGTGACCTACACAAGTTTTTCTTCCTAAAGTGCATGACTTTAGTTTTACTACAATTCACTTCCAGGCGCCATTTCCTACACCATTCATATACAATATTTAACATATTCTGCATATCATCTTCAGAGCAATTCGAGCAAAATCTTCTTTGAGTCGTTGGTACTCATCGTCGGCCTCGTGGAAGCGAACTTCGTTCTCCTCGCTGTCCTGATAGTAGTTATCTTTTCGGCGAGCACCCTCACCTTCCAGAGGCGTAGACATGAAACCTTCACTATCGTGTGGTGTCGACATTGTGAAATGTTTGTAAAATTATTTAACTAGTGAAACGTTTGAGATTGCGGGCCTATTGGCTCTATGCCTATCTTAAACGGTGTTAAAATGGTATGTCATATTAACACATACCAACTATTTGTGACGTGTCGTGCGCGGGTTAGTTGTACATTGCCGTCTAGACCTTATGAAAAATGTCTGTATATGTTGAATCTTAGAAATGTAGGCTGCTGAGATTGTCCATGCTATGTCGCATGTTGCGAGATACAGGGGTTGCTGAGATGTTTGAATATTCGTCACTGGGATTGCACATAATTTCTTTTCACTTATTCACACACATATATAATTGTTTTGTGGAAACTGTAGGTCAAAATTGTACATAAAATGCCAGAAATAATTACTACATGCTATGCTAAGCTATGATAATAGTATATAGTAAATCGACCTGGTTGAAAAAAAAAAATTCACACAAGTCGAAAAACACATGCAAATATTGACAATGTTTCGTTATTTATATAAGTTTTGATCACCGGAAATCAACTATCATGAGAAATTTCGTTCTCAGACTGATAGGCTAAATGTGACTGCGATAAAAAACAGCTACATTTATTTTTAGAATAATAATTTAAAACATGACTGACAGTAGTCTATGCGGATTGATGATATAGTATATCATTTCGCTGAAAAATGATTTCTGTGGTGAACATTCCACTTTTTTTTTTTTTTTTATATGTGGTACGTTCATCATCGATTCATTCTTAATAACGTCCGAATCAATCGCTCGCTTCGTTTCGTTGACTGACGTATAAGTCGGTTGTCGTCGTAGCGGTTGCGTTTATTTGGTTTGCGGTGGGTGTGTGTATGGTGTATGATCGGTTGCTGCTAACATGTGCAGCAGACAGCTCGTTACTGTATGCTTGGGCCAGCGGGCCTGTATCGGGGTGTACGTACAAAACTGAACAGCAGCTGCGCCTCGCCTCACATTAGCATATTCATGAGCTACTCAGTGACCAAATAAGGCGCTAAAAGTAGACTAGAGCGACGCCAAACACCAGAGGGCGTTTCGACGTGAAAAAATTATACTATGACTTTATCAAAATCTCGCACAACTTGTGCTATAATTTCCTTGCCGAAACTGCTTATTTACATTTCTTTTTTATTAACAGTTTTGAAAAAGAAAATTTATATGTATGCAAAAAAATTATTTGAGACTAGACCGTGTATAATCTTAACACGTGAATAGTCTGCTCCACCAAATCAAAATGGCGGCCTAATTTATGCTAAAGTGATGAGGCGACACAGGTCCACTGTCCAGGTGCATGCCGGTTATGGCGGGACAAGTGTTTGCCCACGGCGGGCGATCAGCTAAGCTAGGGGAACCAGCGTCCAATATGGCGCTCACTTACCAAATACATTTATGACAATCAGCATTCTCTGAAAGAACATATTGTTATAATGATAAAATATTGACCTACGGTCCTGGAAATATATTTTACAGACCAACTAGGTCCGTTTATTCACATTCATTTGTAGGCGAACAATTTTATTTGGCCCTAATCCTATTAAAGGTTATCTGGGTCCAAGCGATATTTTTGATAATTTTTAGTCGATTTTTTGCTGAAAAATCGAAAAATGACTAGACTTCGTCTATGGACTTTAAAATGGAGTCACCCAATTATGGCGATCAACGATAAAAAAATGGAGTTTTCGAAAACACCCACTTCCTACTCGCCTACAGTGGCATTAATGGGATGAAAGCATTTTAAGAACTCGTACTTTAAAAAGGATATAGACTATGTCTATGAGAATTTTTTTTTCACGGTTCTTCTAGAAAAACCGACATGGTCGCCATCTTGAAAAGGCGCCAAACAGGTGGAATTCTGTCAAAAAATATGAAAATTACGCCGTTTTCGACGTAAAAAAACGTACTTCTCCTCTGATAACTCTTTCTAGCTAGTTTAAACTGGCATATTAGTGTGACCCATAGTTTTCACGTACCTTGGCGAAAAAAATGCTTATGATTTCTTTCAAAAAAATCCCTTAATATTTTATTAAAAAACTATCCTTGAAAACAGCGGTTTTCAACTTGATGCTTGGTGAAAATACTGTTGCGTTCTCGATCAATCGTCAGGGTCACCAGTGTGGGAGTTGCATGGTGGCTCGTTGAAGGGTGAACGGCAGAGGCCACCTAACACTCACCAACATATCGTAAACTTCATCTTTCCCCATCGGATCGACGGTTCTGATTAACTCACAAAACTTCCCTTCAGATTATTAGGTTTATTGGTCTAGACATCGAATAACAGCAATGCACAACCCCGCGCACGACACGTCTTAGTCAAACTCCGAGCGGGCGACTGGCGGCACGTCCGCAGTCGCCAAGAGCTATATCATAAGTGCGGGAAGAATGCTACGACCGCATGGATTCGGCCCCATGCACACAGCACTGAAGTACCAAAACGAGGAAGTCATCTCCTGTCTCACCGCGTCCGGGGAGAGCGGAGACGACTGTCACAGTAAACGAGCGAAGCAAGGATCCAACAAATCCACTTACAGCAACATTTAGGCCCTCGAAATGAGGGGTATAGACCCTCTGACCAAATAGCGTTGCCAGAGGTCATGGTGTGGAATAATATGACCCCTGCACAAAATTAAATGCCTCTAAGAATTGAAAAGTCTCATTACAATTTACAGTGGAGACCCGGAAATCGGACCAACCGTGGGACTGATTGAAACTGGTCCATTTTGGAGATTTGTAAAACCAGCTAATTTTGAATGAAGAGATACTAGTCAGTCTGTTCATAGGTATGCCTTTTTACGTGTTGATATCAAGGTCGATTTTTAAACTAATGTATTGAATAGAACGTCGTGATATAATAAAAAACCAGCACACAATTAAAATGTTTTTATAAATGCATATAAAAATATATATGAAAAAAATATTATATATATATTTATTTCTGTAAAAAGTCTGTAAACTGAAAGTCGATCGGCCGTGAATAACTTTATGACACCTTAAGTCCCATGACTGTCAATATTGTTTGATATTGTTTTAATATAAAAGACTGTAAATTTGCTGGCTTTAATTTTTTTAATTGATTTTGAAGTGAGTGTGACATTTATCCAAATTATTTGTGAATACAGCAGTATTGTCATCTATGATAGTAACATTAGCGATGTTCAAATTAGATGTCACGCTTCTTATTTTGTAAAAAAAACTCAGGAGTCATACACGTAGTCATTACTATCAAAAATTATTTTATTCATTACGTTCCTAGTGCGATAGTATCATTTGTTTAGGGTGATCAGGTCATACAACTGTGAAGAGAAATCGATCAGCCGTGGCTAACCCTATGTCGCTTACAGTCAATTAACTGGATATAATTTATATTTCCTCGCGTGAAAATGTATCTGTTAATTATTCCGGTAAATATGCGAAACTAATACAGAAAATCATGACGGAATTGCTTTGCTCCACTATATGCTGTTACATAGCAATTTGTAAGTTGGGATCACAAAGGTGTAATCACGCTGTGATAATCCTTCTGTGCGCTAGGGCCTCTCATATAATTACGACAAGTCAAGTAGTTAGGCCTGTCTGTATTAAACACACATAGACCTTACAAATCATGCGTAAATAAATGATTGTTTTATGCCGAATGTTATTTTTGTCACCTGGTGGAAAATCAAAAGCGTCTTTGTTTAACCTTAGTTCTACTAGCTCAACAATTGCTAATACAGGCTTAACCTCCTATAATTACCAAATGATTAAATATAAGAAGTTGATTTAAATTGTCTTGGCAACATAAATTTACACTACGCTGTGATCGGGAGTTCGCGCTCTATAAATTATTTTGAACTGTATTAACAAAGAAAGACGGTCATAGGAGGTCTCTTTATTAGATCCAACCAGGGCTGGTTCACTTGTATCGCATGTTTTTCGTCGATTTCTCAGTCAATTCTTAGCCGATGTTCATGAAATTTTGTATGGACTATTTGCGAGGCACTCGGCGACTACCGTGAAATTTTCAACAGAAAATATTGTATAGCTAAAAAGTTAGACCATCTGGCATGTAATGCAATTCAGGGATAAAAACAAACTTTAATTTAACCGGTTTAATGGGTTTAAAGAAGGACGTCGTAATTTTAAATTTACTACATGTCAAATGGTCTAACTTTTGAACTACATGATATTTTTTTCACAGACAGGTTCAATGTGGACTCAAATTGAGTCCACATTGAACCTGTCTGTGACGTTAATTCTTGAGAATTCTTTGATTGAGTCACTCAATCAAAGTTTGGTCATGTGCGTGCCAAGTTTTCTTTCCCTATTAACCTGAAGTCGATCATGCAAAAGAACGTATGATTCTTTGTAATTAAGCACATATTGTCGCATGTGAATTAAAATGTGTTACGTGCAACTCCACAAAGTGACAATTGGCTTTTAATCCCCAGGCGAACATATTATAAGTGAAAACCCGAACAGCCAATCGCAACAGAAGCAGAAGCCTGTTTATTAAGTGTACAATAGAATAACACATGTAATTATTTTCCTCTACAAACAGTTCATCTGGTGTCTGATATACACATCAGATAGGTTTGAAATATAATAGTCTGAAGTGATTAAATTATAGAATAAAGATATAAACCATTTCAAAGAATGAAAGTATGGAATAGGTCGCATTTTGGCATACACAAACAAATTGGAAGCAGAGTTCATTAACCTTACTGGAAATAAGAATGTCATAAAAAAACACTATAATATTATAAAGGATGGTATCCTAGAATAAACAATACATTCAGCCAGTGTTGGTACATTGTTGACAAGCGTCTGAGACGCTGGACCAGCATTGATATCAAAATTGGTTCATTTTATCTTATATACTGGACCGGACCTCATGGTATTTGAATCACACACTTTGTAGTTGACCTTGGGATTAGTATGGCCCTCATGACCTCTAATACCAAGATCACGTTAATTTAAACAGTAAGTACACCCAGCTATTACACAACAGATTTAAGGTTATTTAGAAAAGTAACCAGACAAGAAACTAAAATAATGGAAACACGTTAATATGACTAAAGACATAATTTAGTTGCATGCTATTCCTAAATGATAACACATACAAGCAAGACATACTAAATTTTGTAGAAAAAAAAAGACTCTTGCTCATGATATACATGTACTCAATAGACGCTGAAATTTATGTCTCAAACTAATGAGCGAGTTGTTTTTAATCTATTTCGTCAAATGAGATTATATTGACAATCGATTACAAGAAATAAATATAAAGATACAAAAACAATAATTATAAAGTATAACATCCAGTGTTGAAACAATGTCCCATCTTTAGAGGTCGTTCGCGCTGTTGTTTGTCTAAATGCTGTGTTTTTGTTGTAGATATAAGCCTGACCACATTGAATCGTAAGCGACATATGTAGCACATGTAGTTTAAATCTAACATCTTTAACACAGCACTTTATTTATTGTGATTATTAAAATCCTAAAGCCTAAAATATTCCATTTAAATTGATGGATATTTGTTATACAGTAATATCACCCACAATTACTACATGTCAATTTTAGTTAACCCTTTAGCAATCAAGGAATCCCTTAACTTACAATCACTTACAACTGTTAATAGCTATGGCAATTTACACCACAAAATTATTTTTATATAGAATATCATCAAAGTGTAATATACAAAATTAATCCTTGTCCTGCTGAAATGTTTGTCAACCGTCTTTATTAGATAACATATTATCCTCAATTTAATTTTATCAATGGGTCCCCAAAAGTGAACAACTGGATGACGGGGCTAACTTGGTAATTTTAATAGCTAAAATCAAATCAGTTATTGAGAATAAAATGAGCATTCAAACATCAATATTTGCAAATATTTTGGTTTGAAATTAAAGAAATATCAGTGATTTTCAAACACTTGAATGTGTGGGTCAAGGTGGCATGACACAACTTCCAGTAGGTCACAATTAAAATGATTTAATTTTATTATAATTTTTAAGAGTTAATATAAAATTTTGTATTTTTCTCATTTTCAAGATGGAAAATGCATTAGCAATTTCAGCTTGAGATGAATAGAAATAGTAACTGTCCATTCAGCCGGATAAAGGTATAACTGTAACTACAAGATGCGGTCAATGTCCCACCTCACACGGTGTACTAAAATAAAAATATTTTGCAGAATGTGTCACTGTAGTGGAGACGCTACTACTACAACGCGGGTAGAATATGTGGATGATCTTAGTCCAGACGATACGCAACAGGAGTGTGACGATGACGTGACATATATAAGACAAAAACCCGATGAAGGGGGGGGGGCAAAGCTGGCCACAGAGGGGGGGGGCACACTGGGCCACACGATCACTGAGAGGATCAGGGCAGCGTGGAAATTGAAGCCTTCAGGAACTCATCTGGATTAGGGATCTCTTCCAATAAACCTACAAAAGATAAACAAATTAGGTCAATAAATGCATAATCTCTACTACTTTAGTGTAGGAATAGACTGAACTAAGGTTGATAATTTATTCAATATTCTGCCATTTTAGTGCAGGTATACACTAAACTAAACTACATCAGGTGAAACTCCTGATAAACTATTGTATTACTCTGCTGGAAAACAACATGCCGAGGTAATCATATCAGTTTCATGTGTCTACCACTCCACTATCCATGTGTTTAAAAAACATGAAGTTTTTAGGGCTAAATATCGGATGCAGTGCATCTCAGAAATGAAAGAAAATTAGCTACTTTTACAAAATGGTAAATAGTTCAAAGTAATGTAAAATGCTGTTTGAGAAAACAGATCAAATATAATTATGTTCAAAATATAAATTTCAACTCTGTAGCGATTCACTGGTAAATATAATTTAATAGGTGTACTTTCTGTCCCCCACATTTCTTTAATTTATTATGTGGGGAAAACCAGAGTTAAATTATAGCGATTTAACCTTGATGATAATGTTTAGTGCAAAGACAAGATATAATAATAACTTATCTCGTTCAATTGAATATCAAGTGTAAAAGTAAGCTGTGTCATATCTGGGCTCACCTAGTACATCACAGTACTCTGCGAATGTCTCACACGGCAACACTTCATTAGTGAACGAGGAAAGTAAACGAGGAGCTTGTTCAAGTAGAGTTTGGTCATTATGGCGTATATACTCAGCCAAGGTCTGAGCCCAACACCCATCAGCTGAGGCCTTACACTTCTACAGAAAATATATAATATAGTATAGATTAGAAAAAATTACCAAACATAACAAACACAGAATAAAATCTACTTCAAATAATACTAAAAGAATATTGGGTGATTAATAATTATCTTAATTACTAATGTCTATACCACGTTCGCGTCTCCAACAACGTGCAAAATTAAAGTTGATCCCCATGTGTCCTTGGGCAGACGTAGGTTCTACTAAATAACTATATTTATTACATCTTCCTGAATAGAGCTAATATATAGCTATATCACCCACCTTATACAATGCAGTATATATTCCATCTACCAGACTGAAATATCCCACATAAGGCTTATAAATGTTGTAGTCCTGCACTGACTTGTCAGAAATACTATAAAAAATAACAAGGTACGATTATTATAAAAGCACTGATGAGGCAAATTTGCTAACGTTATGCGTAAAATGTGACAACCATATTATTATATTCAATTTAGCAATGATCATAATGAGTTAAAAGTGCTGTGAATCATTAGGGGGATTTAAATAGTGTCTTTTAAGTCAAATTTATTACATCAAAGTACCTTGGAAATATACTTTACAATTTCAGGGTAGCTTTCACATGTTGAGCTATATTCATCCCCACAACTACATGTGTGTAAAAATTACTCATATTTGTTATTTTTTTACGAATAAACATTCTATTTGACCTCCAACAACAGTTACGTGATATTGCAATAAAAGATTTGAGCACATTCATACTATTTATCATAGTCATCAGTAGGACTAAAGGGGTTAATACTTCACCTTGTAGCACCACCTGGTGCCAGTTTTCGGACATGAGCTATGACTAGCATCCTCTTGAGAAACACTGCTCTGTTCTGTCTCCACTGATTGTGGTCAAACAGATGGGCAGCTAACACTGACCAATACAGTGGACTCTCAACCTGAACAATTAATACAATCAGTTATACATATTGTGGTCAAACAGATGGGCAGCTAACACTGACCAATACAGAGGACTCTCAACCTGAACAATTAATACAGTCAGTTATACATATTGTGGTCAAACAGATGGGCAGCTAACACTGACCAATACAGAGGACTCTCAACCTGAACAATTAATACAGTCAGCTATACATATTGTGGTCAAACAGATGGACAGCTAACACTGACCAATACAGAGGACTCTCAACCTGAACAATTAATACAATCAGCTATACATATTGTGGTCAAACAGATGCCATGGGCAGCTAACACTGACCAATACAGAGGACTCTCAACCTGAACAATTAATACAATCAGCTATACATATTGTGGTCAAACAGATGGGCAGCTAACACTGACCAATACAGAGGACTCTCAACCTGAACAATTAATACAATCATTCATATATTTTATCATTATGTACATTTTTTAATGTCTGATATTTTTTTCATATTAGCTCTTATCCTACCAAGGTAATTTATTGAAAATTTCAATCACTTGAGGTTGTGCCTCGCTACTGCGATCCAAACACCATTGATTGAGAATCACTCATATTTGTTTAATTTGAGACCAAACAATTATAAATCTTCATGTTTATACTGTCATTTCATTCCCAATAACAGTGACTTAATTGTCAGACAAAACAGACTGAAAACGATTAGCAGGCAAAGGGCTAATACAGATCATACACAGCTGAAGGTGATGAATAATGAAACACAAAATAACTTATTTGTAGTTCATGGTAAATCAAATACATAAAATAAATGCATACAAATGTATATTTTAAAATAATTTCTTTTGACAAGATAATTGTTTTTGTTTCAGGTAAAAGATGACACTGGAATACAGTGTAATTACACTTAATAAAATTAATATAAATATTCACCTCAAATGAATTCTCCACCCACTTCTCAGGTCCAGCCTTCAAGAAGTTGGCAAGATTCTTTTCTTCTCGAGCTACTGATCTGGTCCTGTTGAACACATTTAATTGACATATAAAATATATACCAGCTGAGGCTACAGGGGAGGTGGGCATTTATTCGAGTGTCTCCTTGACTATCAATACTTCAGGCTGGCCAAAAATGGCCTGGGAAATATCCCTGTGTATTAGTACTTGGAATGATTATTTTGAGTAACTTCCACACAGAAAAGTTGTGTGCCGGGATGGCACGATTTATAGACCTGATCTGGCAAAATGAGTCGTAAGTCACATATTTAAATATAGGAGATATTAATAGATCCTGAATCTACACAAAATTACCTTCAAAATAGCATATCGCACAACTTTGTACCGTGATTAGCTCTGAAAATATGACTCCGCAAACTCAGAGAAATATGAAGTCTGAAATTGCATCATTTTGAAAAAATGGTCTTTGAAGTTCAAAAAGGCAATTTGTACACTTTTTGAAAATACAGTGTAATACACAATTTGATTAAAATTACCTAAGTCAAACAACTATACATTTCGACACCATTTTTTTAATAATAAACATATTTTTAACATTTTGTAAACTTTAATGCCAGAGATTTTTGTTGTGAGGATTTTTACACTGTATCAATATTTCGTACTTATCAGCGACTGTTTCCATGGTAACATGTCAATAGAAACAAATGACAATGATTTGAGTGTAATTGAGACCAAAATTTAAATTATATATTTAAAAAAAAAATCAAAAATCAAACATCAACTTTTATGCAACACAATTTGAAAATTAAAAAGTACTCATATAAAAAAAATTATGTAAAAATTGAATATACATTAATTCAAGGTCATTTTAGCTTTTAAGGGGCCTAGCATCGTTTGTCAAAGTGTGACTTTCGACTCATTTTGCAAGATCGGGTCACATATGAGTAGAGTGGTGGTGGGATAGTGATTCCTGGAAAGTATTTTATATCTAGAAATGAGGAGTTTATTGTAAGGAGCAATTTAAGTAAAAGGACACTTTGGCCAAACTAAAACCGTGGTCAGTGAGTTTGACGGGGGTGGGCGATAATTACAGGTTTCTATGATCTTTTTTCAGGGTATGGAGAAGGAGTTCATTGAAATAAATTCAAGCCTGAATTTACCATTTTCATCTTCATCCACTACAAGCCGTGAATTGCAGTCGCAATTCTCGACTTCTAGTGGATGAAGATGACTTGAAGTGGGTGAAAAATTAAATAAAATTGATGCTTTAATGCACCATAAGGGCTTAAAGGGTTATTAGAATATACATTATACTGCAAGTGTTTTTTAGATGTTGGCTGTCTACTGGTATAATGCAGGTGAATGTTATCTCACGTGTTCATCACATATAGCGCCATGTGCATCATATAAGGGATGATGTGGATATTACTCTCCCGTCCCCCGCCTCCACTGTCTGCACTGAATGACCTCTCCAGGGCAAACTTTGCCAGCAGGTGCTTCAGGTCGTGTACTGTGTAGGAATAAGTGATATCACGTACACCAGTACACTCCTGTACATAAGTGTTGTGCCTGGAAAAAATAGAAGTAGTGGCATAGAATTAAATATAAAAAAATAACTCCAATAAATTATCTTACAAGCAAAATAGTACACTTTTTCAAATCCTCTATTGTGGTTAATGTTATCTAACATATGTAATGAGCTGAATCGGGCTTTATGCCACCTTTGTGCAAATATAGGCTAAACTGGGCCAGGAGAACCTCCTGAGGATGGTGAGATGAATGAGATGACACTGTCCTCCAGACACAGGATTCGAAATTCAAGCCCTGGCAGTCCGAGGCCGAGAAAGCTACCTCTCGGTCACGGAGGCTCCCCACAATACCGAGTTTCACACGTGGATGGGGAAGAAACATTTTTGTTTCTTTCAAACCGCCGAGACCGTGAACCGAACCCCGAACTCTAGCGTGAAAGGCAGCGGTGCTAACCACTACCCTAGGGCCCCTAACATTTACTTTAGATACCATGAAGGTTTTAAAATGAAGTATTTCTAAAATCATCATAATTAATAGATTTGCCTCAAATATCAAAGGTATAAGTAGTCAAATTAAGGAAATATATTCTTCAAATAGGAGTGAGTGATAGGTATTTTCAGTTAGTTTGTGCAATATCAGATTGTATTGTGCCAGTCAAAATCCCAAATCTGGGACAATGAAGCAGTTAAAACAAATGATTGCTTTAAAGCCTGAGATCCTTTGCACTGGATAAACATTTCAGCGGTCAAATTCAAGCATTAACCAAATATGTTATTTCTGAAATGCATGAGCTAAAAATGATCAATTGTGAAAGGGCAGATGTCAAATAAAGGAGAACTTATTAAATCAATATGTTTATATAGTTACCTTGCCAGACAGTTAGCAAATGCCGACTCTGGCACCTGAGCTCCCCACAGTGGCATTAGTCCATTACAACGAGTGTTGGCATTTTGTAAAGCTGCACTATCCCACTCTTCTCTACCACGGGCATGTCTGAAAGTCAAGTATATTATTAGTTCCCACTATATGATATTAATTGATACATTGTTACTTTTATATATCAGCAATATATCAGCAATATCAAAAGTTACAATATCAAAAAATACATATTATAAAGCCATAAAATAAATATTAGTACATGTATTATTATTAAACACACCTTAAACACTGTTCTAAATCTGTATCACATTTACATCCTTAAAACTTTTAAAATTAGATATCTAGTTATAATTTTATTGCGAATATAACCACAACAAAGTAGATAAAGATTAACTATACCTGACGGCGGCCAAATGACAATCAACATGGACAGTGTTAAAGTGAGATACAGTGCTATAGCCCTGTGTTTTACGCTGCTTGGTTTCAAAGTCTTCAGCATTCAGCCGCTTGGTGAAGGTATAAATACCTAGTACCTGAAAATTGAATATCTTTGTGAGTGCTGAGCAATGTATAACAGACACATAATAGAATAAGTATTCTATAACTGGTTTTCTATGAGTAAGTAATTAGTGTGATCCATTTTCACGTAAATAATTAGTCATTACATAATTTACTATGGGTAAAAACGTTCTTAAATTCTACAAATAATCATGAATAGATGGGAATATTAATCATGAAGATTAATTCAATTAGTGTTGGAAATAAAGCCTCAACGCTGTAAGATGTGCTGCCTATTTATTAGTTCAATAATAATGGTAGATGTATGGGCTATCTAATAAAACATCAACAAACACCATGTTACCACGTTGAGGCTTTTATTCCTTTACAACTGGTCAGCATAAATATTCGATCCGCAGTATAATTATCTAGATGTATCTGTCTATTTCTACAGCTGTCTACTGAAAAGATCTAATACCATGCCTGGTGCGATGACAAGGAAACATTAACCATTGTCCTGTTACACCCATATATACATGTATACAGTTTCAAACAGATTTTAAAACAAATAATAATATGTCACTGAAATGGATGATATAGTTTGTGGTAGATGCTCGGTTAGTGAAATAATTAAATTTAGATTTTTTTTTCGTCATTTGAAGCTGGAAATTGCGCTAGCAATTCCAGCTTCAAATGAAATAAAAAGAAAAAATAATGAAATATTTTTGTCTATATTAGAAAAAATAGCCAATGGCTTTAACTTTTGCCAGTTTGAATCTCACAAACGGGCCATCGTCTTTTCAACAACCATTTGAGATCGAGTCACGAGGCTCAGATCCCCCCCCCCCCCCGGCCTCATGCGACATCGAGGCCCAACCTTCATATGATCGTAATTTAACGACCAGCATAATAAAGTACGAAAGTGGGGAAGGAGGGAGGGAATTCTGTAAAGCCATTGGCTATTTTTTCTAATATAAACAAAAATATTTCATTATTTTTTCTTTATATGTCAAAAAAATGCCAATGGCTTTAACTTTTGCCAGAATCCAACCAAGGGAGGAGGAATCACGAAAGAGCTTATTCCTAATTTTAAGTTCTTTGATCCATATAACATTCAATACTCAACGTAACTATATTAGATTGGGTATTAGATTGAGTATGATGAGCCGTAGAAGCCAAAGAGACTCAGGTGTTCTACCTGAACTCTTGGCTAACCTAATAAAATCTATTGTTTACTATCCTCATCCATCCATTTTTATTTATAAAATATATATTGTTGTGAGGTCCGTTAACTATTAACCTTAACCGGATCTCACAACCTCCTGGAGGGAAATTCCCATCCAGCAGGATGTACATGCATTCAAGTGATTGTAAATCGAACATAAATGTTCAGAATTACGGAACTGTACAACTGACTAAAGTATGTATGTTCCTTCAAATTATTTAACAGCTGAAACAGTAATTTAATAAATACTGGGTCGCATTAGTTAAAGAAGGATGTTAAACACATCCACAAGAAGTCCTACGTTAGTAGTCCTTCACTCACAAACCTAAGTTTATATATATACAGTTCACTTCCTTTTGGAAGATAACTTTGTAGATCACTACTCCATTCTCCTCGACAAGAGGGAATTTTTGACAACCCCGAACATATCCCTTCAAACAAAAACAAAACCATTGATATGTTCTTATTCAAATTAGATGTAAGATCATGTCCTGATGGTATGTAGTTCCAATCACGGCTTGAGGTGGAAACTCCGCCACCTAATCATCTAAGGTTCCTTGAACGTGCAACCTGAGTAAGTTGAGCACTTCATTTCAAATATCCTCTTATTCTTTGTCTGAGGTATTCAAGGAATATCCCATTTAATCATTTCCTATAATAACAATAGCTATATGATTTTGTTATTCACTTATTCCATTATCTCTTTAGTTGTCACTTGGTTTGTAATTCTCATACTTTTTTTTTTTTTTTTTTTTTTTTACCAGAATGTGTTCTACTTTGTAGGACCATTCTACCATTTTTATCTAGAAGAATATTCTTCTCAACAAGGTAGTGTTATAAGATAAATTATTCTATAATTATATTCATACACATCAAGAGGTTGAATTAATTCATACTATCCCTAACTTTAAGGAATTCTAATTCTGTATGACATGGTTATATTTTATAACCTTACAACCCTTTTATTTTCGACACACTCACAATTTTGTGATATGTCAATAGAAAAACAAAATTCTCGACATGTCCTCATTTGTTAAAGAGTTATTCATCAATCTCTTGATTTTAAATCTTGATCCGTCATAAAAGGGCAACTCTAGAGGCATTATTCTTAACCTATAATTGTTTAACTCTGCTTCATACATACCCCAGAATCCTAACCCAAGGTAAAATTCTGGTCCCTAGCAGAGTTTCCCACATATAATTTTTATATTTTTATTAAATCATTGTCAAACAATTATTCTTTGACCCTTCAGGAGACATATCCACATAAGAATTATGTCTTAGTCTCCTAATAATTCAATGGATCCAATTATAAACAATAACTTGTTAACTTTAGGAATTGTCGAAAGAACAATTCCTCCGAATGTTCAAACTTCTAAGGACGAGGAGTAATTTACCCCCCCCCTCTTTTTTTAGGATTGAATCGCATTGATACACCCCAAAATTTATAACATCCATGAAACTTAGAAATTAGTTAGTTTCATAAATAACTAAATTATTTATTTGACCAACTTGTGACTTCATTGAATAATTTGACTTAACAACTAGTCAATTATCATTTAAACAATTACTCTACCTCATACGATTTGTTACTGAAGAAGAACATTACCCTAACCCTTCCTCCTCAATTAATAGTAATTTAGACTTCAGTCTAAATGACATTTGACCACGATTCCTCAAGAATGAAAGACCTCTTTAAATGGGGCTTTTCCTACCTGATTATTCAAGGCCACATATAGAAGGAAGAGAACTTAATGTTCATCATTCCAATAACAAATCAATTCAGGTCTTGAGGTTCATGAAGAGGAAGCCTTCAAGTAACCCCTCTTTCAGACAAATTCAAGAGGAAGTGAAGAGTATAAAAAAATTCATACTAAATTTTTCTACTACTTATATCTCATTTTATAATTAGATATGAAGTCACTTCTTCCTTAATATTCTTCCTAACCCAGTTTCAATTAACTTAACTGGACCTGGTTAGTCTAAAATAATACTCATAGATTCACCATCTTGGAGATCTAATAACCATACATTATTCAGGAGTAGCCTCCAGCGCGACATACCTGAATATCCAAAGGAATACCATATTTTTAATGGTTATTCATAACTACAATTATATTAAAGTGATCTGATCCCAATCAGATCTTAGCCTTAAATAATTCAAAAAAGTCTATGATTACATTCATTGACTCTCTATAACTTAGTCATTAAATCCCAAAGTTCACTTTTTCGTGGATTATCTATGACTGTTATCTTTTTAGGATTTATTCCACAGTCCCCGATGTTATTACATCAAGGAATGACTTCCGAATCTCGGAGGAATAAAATATCAATTAACCATTAGAGAGGGGAACATGCCCCATGATACCCTTATCGTAGATTTATCCACTATATATACTTAGGAAACTTCCAAATATGGAAAAATGTCAATATATACCACTGATCATATTATTGCACTCCATTATTCAATAACGTCAGAAAGTAAGGATTATAAATAAATCCTTACTTACTGTATTCCACCGTTTCCCCTTATAAGTTTATACCGGATGACCACGTCAACTGATGTATAACTAAATCAGGCGAAAATTTTTTATCCTCAATTTCCAAAAAATTTCCCGACTTCCTTCGGAATCCCTAATTCCTACCGGAAGAATCAATTCTTAATATCCTATTGGTATTCTGCCAAACAGGAATTATCATTGAAACATCAGATTCTTTATTAGTACTGTAAATATAAAGACTGTCTCCCTCCTAGTGGACAGTCCTTAATATGTGCTATATTTTCACTCTGACTCTCCAGAGTTTCTCTCAATTTTGTAATTAAATTACAGATTTGAGAAATGAATCTCTGAATCACTTTGGTAATCAATCTATCTTTGTAGATATTGATAAAAATATCAATACTTCATACCCATATTCTTCACCCACTTTCATCAAATTTGCATGAATCAGTCCTATTGAGCACCCACTGGGAGTCATATAAAATCTGAAGGTGAAGATCTTCAAAATATTGATAAAAGTGTTTCCCACCGAGTTATACTAACTCAGGAACAGAAAGGCCATCATATGCTTCTCTGCTCCAGAGATCATATTTCCAATTACTCATGTCGCAACATGTGATATCGCACATCTTATTATTTAATCAGTATCTTGCATGATCCGGAGTTATATCTAGAGACAGTAATAACGATATACAGGCTTTCTCCTTGTATATTTTCATTATTAACTTTAAGAATCTCTAAGTTTATACACATGTATATTACAGACTCTATCCAGATTTTACTCAATTATCATGATATAACTGGCCCAAAGTCCTGTTTTCCAGAATCTCCCCAGAAAGAAATCAACAACCCCATAATTTCGGGGTTAATAAATTTTATTTTATTTATAATGAGAGACAAGTGTTGTAAAGGTGTCTAACACTGATATAACCTTCTGAGTCCAACCACGAGCAGTAGCTTAGCGGAGGACACAATCCTTTGGACAAATGAGATATTCTAATTCAATTATGAAGTTCAAGAACTTTTAGCCAGTTCATACCCATATTCTTCACCCACTTTCATCAAATTTGCATGAATCAGTCCTATTGAGCACCCACTGGGAGTCATATAAAATCTGAAGGTGAAGATCTTCAAAAGAAGAACAATAATTCACTTGGAGATAAAATCCAAACCTTTTGAGGAAAGTAAGAGGGGTTAAAACCATCTCAGTATTTACCCACTCAAGATGTTTACAATATCTTGTTAAAAATAACAGGTATACTTCCCTGCAATTAGAACTGTTAAACCCAGTTACAAAACTTTCAGGGAGAATCTGTTCTCTCCAACTTTCCTCCCTGGATTATTAATCTCAATCTCTTAAGGAATTAAATCTTCCTTCAAGGGTTCGGTGGAAGGCTTCATTAGAAGCCTTCACAGGTAAACTCCTCTCAAAGAAGTTTACACTTAGACCCAATTACCAGTCAATCAGTCTCACTTATAGTAGTGCCATGGCAATCTACTTAAATAAGAAATAATTTATTTATAGACTGCACCACCAATATCAGGGAATAATTTGTCTGGTGTAGTTTCCCAATTTGCCACATAACTATGTGCAAAATCTACACTTTAATACTTTGTTGTAGCAGTTTCCCACATGCAGAATAGTAGCTTGGTATATGCTCATATTGTAAACTGCTGCACAATTTCCTTAAACAAATTATTCCGTGTAAAGTACAGAGATATCTTGGAAAACACTAGAAATCAATCAATAGTATGAGTAGTTTCCTACTACATCCCCTGTAGGGAAACTATTCATTATTTCCCTCTGTACGTTGGTCTAATCTGCTAGCATCTGACCGAAGCCTGTGCTGTATTCCAACCTGAAATCAATTCACTGACCTGGTGGAATACCAGAATGTTCCAATCCGTGCGAAAGCACGTAATAAATCTCCAGTACAAATCTGAAGACAAGAACATTCTATGGACGTGGTATTATCCATGTCCTGCAGAAACCGGACCCTTAACTCTTTAAGTCCCATAAACTGCTCATAGCGGTTTAAAATCATCAGATTACTGAAACCTGCACATAATGGTTTCCTTCTTCATAAATAATACAGTAAAACTGTATTTTCCTGACAAATATAACTAGGACTGAAAAAGTTAATGGTCCGGACCGGTTTAACCCGGGTACGAGTACTTAACCCGTACAAACTCGTAACACCCTATGGGATAGGAGCTTTTATAGCAACCGACCTTCTTATTAACTTTATCACCAAATAGCAATTATGGTATGCGAATTACTCGCTAGAAGGAATTGGAGCATGCTCTTAATTGATTCTTTTATCAAACCATCCCTGGTGGAGGCAAAGCCCCACCGGGAGCGGCCGTAACCGAGTCCGATGGGGTGAGGATCCGGAAGGTAGTGCGTAAACCTGTACGCTCCACTCTAACACAGAACACACTCCTCGAGTTCTGGGGATAGATATTTCTTCACCCCAACTGTGATTCCCTTAGGAACCGCAGATTTTCCTGAAATAGAAATATTAATTATTTCTTAACAGTTCAATGTTTATAACAATTCTGCTCTAAAACAAATAATAATAATTATTTGCTCATTTATTTAATATTATTGAGTGATAATTATAACCTCAATTATTAATGTTCTGAAAAACCTAAATATAAATTTATATTTAAATGATATATAAACAGAATTATTAATAACACAAATTACAAAATATAATCTCCAGGGAAATTCTATATCCCCTGGTAATGTATAGGTACCATAAACCAATTCACTATGATTCACAATCAACATTATCATTATAAATATTACAGGACTTTTTTAATTTCATGTTTAGACTAAATATAAAGTCTACCAGAGACTGCAGTCCTTCTTGATTGGTTTATCACCATAAAAAGAAATTACTCTCCTTTTACACAAAATCACTAGTTTAATACTAGTAAATAATTCTCATTAATATTCATATTTATAATTAATTGATATATACTCTAAAAGATAGAATCATCCTAATCTTCATTGACTGAAAAATATTGTATTCACACTAAGTCAATTGATTAACCCCTGTAATTAGCGAGATATAGTACTGTGACTGTGTCATTAGACACGAACAGACATGACATGCTTAATACATACATGACATTGTTGTCATGTGTACAATTCTTTATCGTACAAACCATTTAGAAAATAAGTGCAGATGAATTAGGTCTAGACTACCATAGACAGAAATTCGTCTCTATCGCTGGCCGCCCGGCGTTCACCCCTTGCGGTGAATTGCCGGGACTGACGTCGTTAATGTCGGCCAACTGCACTGATAGACATGTACTGACCACTCGCTAATACAGACCATCAATACGCTCAAGTGTACAGAATACTATACAGTCACACCCATCTCTACTCAAGTATACCTGTATGCTGTGGATGTGTGCTCCACGGCATGGTTTACTGAGATAGGATAATTATTCTGATTTTGATTTAACCAAAATACCAATTCAGATTTAATAATTTACAAGATAGTTCCAAGGGACTAAACAATCCCTGAAGCTATGAATTAAAGCGTAACCACACGACAATATCATAACGCACACTACGTGTTGAAGAGGTGTACTATAGGCCTAGCCTGTACACTTCCCACCGGCTCCATCATGACATAGCAGTAATCAGCGACAGCCATGCTCATCAGACGGATGACCGTTCAACTATCTTCGACTCAAAATCTAATGATTAATTAAATCAATAATCTCATCCGACCAGGTCTTTATTCCTGAGACGGTAATCTCTTCAAATTGAACCTAAAAATTAGGTAAGCACTAGCGTTATTAGCACTTTATTATAGAGATTTCTAAGATTAAATTTAACTTAGCTCTGTCGATGGCTCGTGAAATTTTCATATGAAGGTTGGGCCTCGATGTCGCATGAGGCCGGGGGGGGGGGGGGATCTGAGCCTCGTGACTCAATCTCAAATGGTTGTTGAAAAGACGATGGCCCGTTTGTGAGATTCAAACTGGCAAAAGTTAAAGCCATTGGCATTTTTTTGACATATAAATACAATAGAAACAAGTCAGCAGCACAAGAATAAATAGAAGATAATCTGTGGCTACACTACCAGCAGAAAAGTGTACTACACCCACTCCTTCTCTCAGCATTGTGGTCTCTGTGTTAAAGATAGCATCTAACCTTTTGTAGTGTTGATGTGTAAGTGTGAGTATTATTACCTTGGCAGGTTGATAGCGGTATCCTTCCCGGCAGATACAGCACGCTAGTCCTGTTTCCTCTTTCAGATCCTCCATCTGCTTCAGTACCGAGCTGGTCACCGTCACCTGACCTTTCTCATTAGTCTGTAACAGTCAATGTCAAATATATACACCACAAAACTTGAATAAATACATTTTATTGATAAAATGTATTAATCGATCCCAAAAGAATCTTAGATTAATTGCACTTTAATTAATTAAAAAACTAATCCTTCACTTTCAAAAAGGAAAATTCAAAGATATATATATATATATATAGATAGTTAATGAAAGCACGTCCTTTTTGGGCAAGGGCACACCAATCTTATCTTGAGTTCATAAGGCACTGACAATTCTTTTTGAAATCCTAATCTACTTCTGTAATCTTAACTCATAGTGCAAAGAGAAGTGACATTCAAAGAAAAAAGTGAAAAAACACACCAATAATTAAAGCCATTAAATAGTAAAATACAAACCTTCATTCCTAAGGCTCCTAGTTGTTTCTGTCGCATTGCCATTGCCAAGCGCTTCTTTTCTGATTTAGTTTGTTTGCGAATGTCTTCGATCTGAAAAATAGTCAAAATTAGAGTAAATCAAATAATTATTTAAAAGCATTTGAAGAATTATATTGATACTAAGATAACTAGAATTATTTAGGAAAAACTGCTGAAAAAATTGCTCACTTAACATCTACAATTCTTAAAATTACTCAATTTTATTTATGTGTATGATAGTTTATTTATCATACACTTGCAATTTGTGGAAAAAAACTTGAAATGAACACAAAATGTAATATATAATAATGTAACACATCAATAAATTGTCTTACTTCTGCTGCCACTCTTTCATGTTGTCTGAGCGCTTCCATCAGATTTTCCGCCACTGTGCCCACATGCTCATCAGAAGAAACATGCTCCAGCTTATGTAGTATGCGGATAAGCTCCTTCGTCATTAAACGCTGGGGGAAAAAGGACAAACAGTATTGAAAAATGTTGTCCATCTTTAGATGATAGTGAATAAAAGTGAAAATTTGCAAAATTGTGAAGCATACCTGGAGAAACTAAACAACAAATACATTAAATGTATTGAAATACACCAAACGTTACCAGGTGTATAGCCTACCGGGGAGTAATAACTGCCCGGTATGTTATAACCACCCGGTATCGTCAAGAAGTGGGTGGTTATTACTCAGTACTGTATTAGAGCACGGCGGAAGTAGTTCACATTGTATACACATTTTAGACATTTCGGGTCATTCAATAGGGCACATACTTCGCATTATACCATATTGAGAACTGCAAATCCTACCAAATTATAGATAACATATATACCAACATTTTAGGATATCAAAGTTTTTATATTTCATGCATGAACAATTAAAATCCTCTGAACTAATTTTCAGACCTATGACCCCACCTACTTCCAAGTGTTCGGCACAAGAATTTGTTAACATGAGGTGAAAGGGGACATTCCACTAAACAAGTTGTAACCACTCGATTCGGCCAGTAAAAACATACCGGGCAGTTATTACTCCCCGGTACGTTATACAATGTGAAGAGTTCAAAGAAAATTTAGACATAAATTCAGTGATTAAAACTGAGTAGTATGGCTTTCATATATGTATATTTGATTTACCTGTGTATTCTCATGTCCTGTACTCAGCCCTGTTAGGATTCTAAGGACATAAGGCAATGCAGGTTTACTGATAAACTCCTTCCAGTTCTCAGAGTCAGTGCTAAAAAAAAAAAATATATATATTGTTAACTAATTTTAACTGATACAAAAATATATTTTACTGGTGGTGAAATATTTTTTTCCCATTCCTTATGAAACTCAATGCTTAGAGTGAAATATTTCATAGAATACAAGAACTAGAAATAGGCCATCATAGATGATAATAGCCCCATATCACCGACATAGTGGTCTTTTGGAGTCATTTTCAAATTTGTTTAAAATCACAGGACATAACAAGTCAATCACATTTATAGGGAAAAGGCTAGTGAGAACTTCTATTTGAAGAGGCTGATAGGGGGAGACCACCACTCAAAAGTATTTTTTTTTTTAAATTAGATTTATAGAAATAGCTTTTCATATTGAGCAAATACACATACCAGTAAATATAATTACAAATCTAAGAACCGTAAAAACCATGAAATTCATTATGAAATAGATGAGCCTCGCTAAAACTGGACTTAACTATAAGCATCAATAAATTGGCCTATTTAGCATGTTATGTAGAAGATAATTTTTCCATTTTTTTCTGTCACAACATTACAAGCGAAAATAATTCTTGGCTTTGCAATTTTTTTGCTCTAAAAAGATCTTTCTCTTCCACCAGTACACATATAATCATTACTTACGGTAATAGAGTCTTGACAGGAGGTGCATGTTTCTCTATATAAGATATCGCCTGTTGTACAACATTATTCTCCAGAATCAGGTCTTTAAGCTTACTGCCATTAGCATTATTCTACAAATGAATAAAAATCTTCATCAGAAAACTTAGTGGACTGATTACTATTACAGAAATCTTATCATGTTTTGCATTATACAAGTATATATAATTACGTATTTGTTAAATTAGTTAATTTAATTGATTGATATGAAACATGGTTGCATACAATGCAATAGTAATTCACTGTAAATTTTAACACTACAATCAAAGGAATATCAGTTAAACTAACCTCAATGGCATTAGCGATGGCACAAAAGCAATCCAGGTGAACTTGTTCATCTTGACTGTGGTCCACATCATAACTAGGGAACAAACAATTAGCTATAGAAACTGAAGAATACAATTTAGAGTACTGCTTGAATTGATCAGCTGCAAATAATGTCAATGGAGTACTAATTAAACTGTTTTTTATTAGAACCTTTATTTTACTTGGAAAATAAGTATACACTGCCCACAGGAAATCTTTAACATTTAGGGTATAGTATATTTGGGGAAAACATAACCCTTTTATATTGAAACTGAAACTTGATTACCCTAATTACCGGACAATATCTCGCTACTTTTTTTTTATTTTTAGCTCCTGCGCGATGTATAACAGGTGCGCGATATATGCTTCTTGATCGCTGATTATTCTGTCTGTCATGTCTGAGAGCACTGAGCTGTGAAAGGTCAGTAGTTTTTTCATCGCGTTGGCGCCGTTATGACCTATGCTGTGAGTGTAGCCTCGTTGACACGTGACTTAACACGGCTCATTAGGCAAGGTATAGTACAAACTGATTAGTTATGTCATGTCACTTGTCACTGTTACTCTCTGTCAGAAGGATTAACTGCTCAATAACCTGACACGCTGACATTGTACAATACATCATTATAAACAGGTTGGGGATTCTTCAGCATGTTTAGCGGCCGATAGTATGTCATGATGATTGATAAATATCTAGGCCTACGTGTTAGCGTGTGATATAACTGCACATCCATGCATGCCTATGTACATACCCAGCAAACACGAGACATTGACCCAATGTTGTTTTAATGTAGGGCCATCGTCTTTGACGTCGGCCCCACAATAAAACAACATTGGGACAATGCCCCGTGTTTGCTAAATACGCATACAGCACACGGGACGATACCATATGTTTTACTGGTGCGCGATAGACGGGAGTCTAGACGACATTCTGAGGCTTGCAGTTTTGAAAATTCGCCCACTACAAGAAATTTATTTGTTAGGTTTTAATACCGGTATTAATGTAGGTCTATCTATATTTCGCCGACTCATTTCCATCAACGATCATTGTATATATCGTCGTACATAAAAACATTCGTAGATGATATGCATTATTTGCAAGGTAACCGCGCCCCATGGCTGTAAAATCTCACACCTTCAATGCAACAATCACCTGATTACTGTCTGGCGGGGGTATGTATATTGGCTACTAGCTAGTTCTTGCGTGGCCGAATGACGGTCCCTGACGTACAGAGACGTGCGTAGGCCTATATTTGTGTTAATTACATGACTCTATTGAACCGCAACACGTGAAACTAAACATGAAAGAATTATTAATTATTTTTAATATATATATTATGATAATACTAAACACAATCTAATATAGGCCTATCCAGGACCCAAGCCGTCACAGATCTATCTTACTAACCCTGCTAACACACCATTAGCACTGGCGACTGCCGAGTCACGGCGATATTTTAAATTGCGTGGTAAATAACGAGTGCGCGGTGTGTAAGGCTCAAGCACTAAGAAAGGCCTATTTTGACCTTTTGCGCGGTATAGACCAGTGCGTGATATCGTCCAGCAACTACGGTAACCAGATTCCCATTTAATGCTTAAGCTATCCCACTATTGACGAATCTCAAAATAAATTTTAGTAAAAGCTTAACACAATCATGTTGAGTAAGCAAGGTATATGCTGATTTTGAAATAGATTACTCAAATATTAAATATACTAGATCTTACTTGTCATATTCTAAGTAAGGTTTAAAATGTTCCACTAAAGTCTGCATCTTTTCTTTGTCTCCAAATGCGAGGAAAGGAATGAGTCTCATGAGTCCGGTGAGCACGCTGGTGTTAGCCCTGACAAACGGACTGTTAATACGTCCTAACAGTACAGTGAGCTGCTGACAGTCACCACACAAACGAGAGAACTGTTTATAAGCCTCTGGTGACTGATGACTGGCCTCCTGTAGGATAATCTCCATCGTCTGTAGCAGCTCTCCAGTCAGAGTCAGACCTTTAGATACCCCGCTACTCTCCTGTTCAGCTAGCAGTGCCAGATTCAGCGCCCCCAGCATGTTACTGATCGTGTTCTGATGAGGCTGTATCAGTAACAGACGATTTGCCTTCACCTTCACGCAGTACCCAAACAGCTTCAGTAATACCTGCATCAACTGCTTACCCATCACTAAATCCTGTAGAGCACCAAGCCTGGAAAAATAGTGTAAATACATTAGTAATACATTATAATATGAGAGTCATGACTGGCATTGATTAGAGCATCTGTTAACCCTTATGCTGTATATCCTTTCCACTGCCATAGCATATTAAACCGGATCGTTTTTGCGACCCTCTCAGAAACAGTACCATACAGTGTAGGCCTGTCACAGCGTACTGGATCGTAGCGAAAAAACGGCCTTCTGACAAGCACCATCGTATGTCGTAGACCTGTCAGTAGTTTTCATCCTCATTACATTTTATTCAGTATTAAAGCTATTTTTGCTAAGGTGTTGAATAATGCACACTTGTAAGCTTTGATATACAGAGAGTATTTCCCCATTTCTTACCAGTAAACTTGGCGGCATGCTTCTAACCTATCATGATGTTTACTAATTAGCAATTATAAATGGATAGTTATAACATTATGTGAAATAAGCTTTTTCGTCACTTTTACATGCTCTACATGTTATGTCATAGATATTAAATATACCCGATTTTACACCTGCAACCCTTAGTTTGATGTCTTGTGAAGACATTTTGGTTTCCATAACATTTATTTTTTAAATAATTCTACACTAATTATCTTGATAATTAACAGGGGGGTCACTAACAGAACATTACACTAAGGCTGTTCCACGGCATTTCGTCTGGTTACGATTTAATACGCTGTGGCGTTTAGAGCAGTTAAGTTAATAAGGCTATGCCTCAGATGCCCCATAGCGCTTAATGTGTATCCAGAGTAATGCAGCACAACGGCACAATACGCTACGGCGTTGACACAACCATTCAGAGCGCACACGATACATTGTCCCAATGTTGGTTTAATGTTGGGTCAGCGTCGCTGACGCTGGACCGATATTATTCTAGTAGTATCGTGTTTGCTGGGCACGTTGTCATCTCCGTGTGTATCTACACGGCCGTGACATGTTGACTTTTCTGTTATCTTAGTACATTCCTCGGTTACGATGTTGAATTTTTTTCCGGCTGATCAGAAGACCTGTTAGGCTGTTAGTATTATTGTCTTTATTCCGTTGTCTTTATTAGAACAATTAAATTTCCCAATGTGTTAAACAACTCATAGGGCCTACTTGTAAAATGAGGTAGTATAATTATTATGATGCTTCTCAAACTCTGAATGAATAACGATAATAATGTGCAAAGATGTATTTTCCTGTTTATATTTAACTTTAAACATTCCACAAGAAATACACCCACCTAGAATATTATATATTAAACAAAGCCTACGTTGATACGTAACCATTTTCCCCAGAGGACACAGACACCCTTATGATTTTTGCAAGGCACCTATAACAATTAATAAAATTATAGAAATGTTTTTAACACAAAAATATCGTAGTAATGTCTATAAATTGGGTTTAGCTTGAATTATGTGTTCATCTGGTTTGTTCTGAGCTTATATTTATTTGTGTATTCCATTCAGTACCAGACAGTCAGTCACAGACTGTAATCCCCCGTCTCGTTATCTGGACCCGTATTCTCAACCTATATAGTTGGATACCTTGTCAGGAAATATTAGGTTTAAATTATTTAAACTCCTTGCTAATTATCTTAATCGTAGACATGTGGATTCATGAAAAAAGACTCCACTGGGTGCCATACACTATATTACTTTCCCATCAAACGGAATATGTTGGCAAAATACCTTTTCAATGGTGGGCCAACGTCACAGGCGCTCCAGATGCATTATGTAGAGCAACCCTAGACGCTGTGTAGATGAAAACCCATAGCGTACCAATTCGTTATATCTCACCTCGCACGTCTGCCGTATCGTAAAATAACGTAATAGCGGCAGCTGCTCTATACATGAATAAGAGAGATTTTGAGATAAATTACGGATTTTTACGCTATGCGTGAGAGAAGGCCACTTTTTGGATACGGACTACAACGCTCTGGTATGAGTGCGGTATATCATAGTGTTTGTGAGAGGGTCGATTTTTCCATCCGTTTTGATACGCTGTGGTAGAGCTGTGCTATATCTACCCGGCAGTGGAAAGGATATATGCGTTTTCAAGCAAATGTCCGACCCAAAAAATTGAACTCGAATCGCTAAAATATTTTGTGGTAGATGCTTAGTTGACATAAAAATAAAATTTTAATGACGTTTATTTTTTCATAGATATAATTATTCATGTAATTTGGAGCTGGAAATTGCATCAGCAATTCCAGCTTCAAATGAATGAGAAATAGTCTGCAACAAATGTGCGCGTAAGGGTTATACACTCATAAAAAATTAAAGTTATACCTGGAATAAATGGCTTTGTATTCAAAGACCAATGAACACAACAAACATGTATCATTGTTTCAGTTTACAAAATCACTGTTAGTATGTTTCATCATCAGCATTTGACTTTTTTGTATCAAATTGAACAAATAAAAGTAATTTTCAACAACATGATGTTGCGAGCATAACTTCAAGTGGGTGGACAATTCAGTTCTATAATTTACCGCTTCAAGTTGGATTATAGATATGATCGCTGTTTGAAGGGTTAATGTAACAGCACCTACCTCTGTAGCATCACCCGTAATCCACCACATTCACCCATCACGTTAGCCATCTTGTAAACCTCCTCATTGTCAACATCCTCATCTACAAAAACAAACATCAATAAACACTAGCTTGCAAATTTAAAAAAAATCACTGAAAGGAGAATACTGCTGAACGTCTCAATCTTTGAACTAAAAAATGCTTATCATTATGTTTCATTTTGTGTGTTACCTACATCACAAAGAAAAATGTCATGTTATTTGATACAAATATCAATATTTTATTTATATTTATTCAATATTATGATTTTGCCCTTCACAGTTTTGTAGCATCATAAGTGGGGATATAGTTCTGTGGTTCATGAATATCTCAAGTGTGGTACTCCACACATTATTTTCAAGATCTGTTATGAGCTAGATTGAGGCATTGCACCAGCACAGATCCATATTTGGGGTCATTATTATTTGAATATATCAACAGAGTGGAAGGAAACAACTATTTTCAACAACAATTCTTTACGCCAATAGTGTACTTAGTATTGCAATTGCCTCACTAGTATTTTGTACAGTAATTCAAAAATCTTTATGACAAGAGAAACGTTTATTCAGCTAGAATTAGAACAACAAAGTACATGTATATGTTCACCTTTGCCTGAATCCAGTGAGTTAACCATATCTTCTGTGGCATCTCCCAGTAATCCTCTCATACGGTACACCACTCTCATGGGCTCCCCCTACAAAAAAATTGCATTGCATACTATTCCAATAATTTATCACAATTTACCGGTATCTTTTACTAATTTTTTAAACATACATACTTTTAAATAAATATGTATACAAAGTACAATATAAAATGATTAACATTCAACACAATACAGATTAATGCTACATCGAGCATGAGAATAGGAGGGTCATATACAATATGTGTGTGCTGACCCTTATGCTGCTAGGTCCGTATATATATATACGGTCTAAAGCAAATTCAAAACCAAACAAAATGTCAATAAAATAGATAAAATAGTTTATGAGAGATGCTCAGATAACCAAGTTAACCCTTTGAGTCCTCACGATGCATTAAAGCATCATTTTACATCCCTGAGAACAGACCTAATTTTCCTACAGCAAAGGGGTTTAGAATGGAAATTCCCATAAAACTGGTTTACCAATACATGGCAATTTTCTGTACTTTTTCACCCACATCAAATCATCTTCATCCACCACAAGTCAAGAATTGCGACAGCAATTCACGGCTTCTAGTGGATGAAGATGACAATGGTAAATTCAGGCTTCAAAAGTTAAACCAATTTTTTTATATTTTTCATTTATTCTTTATTACCACATAGCACATTATCTTTTAAACTTGTTGAAAATAAAACATCAGCCAGATTTGAAAATAATTGACTTCCATTTTGTCAAATCTAAATAATTTTCATTCACTTGAAGTTGTGGATCGCGTCAGCGAGACACAACTTCGAGTGTGTGAAAATTCAAATCGAATAATTTGGCGGTTATAGGGTTAAACAGATCATTCAATGTTATATATGTTTATTTTTCATAAATAGCAATACTTTTCGTCTCTTAAAGCTGGAATTGCGCTATTAATTCCAGCTTTAAATGACGAAAAACAGAAACGAGAAATTCAGCACTACAAAAGTTGACATGACTAGTCTTGTTGTAGGTGAACCCATGCTGGCTTATTGTTGGTCTAGTCTGCTGCATTGGATCAACATTAAATCAACATAATTTGAATCCCTTGTTTTTAGTGGGTTACACAGGGTTTCTGCAGCTTTTAGATAAGCAAATTTAGGAGCTTTTTAGGATTTTTTAAGACCAACCAATCAGGAAATTTAAGACATATTCTGGGATTCAACTGTGCTTCAAATACAACACAATTCAATCTAGTGTGTTAATGTTGGGCCATAATCGCTGATGCTGGGGCACCCGTGCCTGACCTGTGTGGTGTGCATGTATATGAGTGTGCATACATTATCTAACGTGAAATAGTAGGAGATACTTTTTGGTGCCTGTTATCAACCAACAGAAAAGTTTGCTGCCCAAATAATCAAGACCTTTTTTAACTCTCGACTGACAAAACCTTTGTTTTCAAGACATTTTAAGGCCTTAAATACCCAGCAAAACAGAAAACTTGGCCCACTGTTGGTTTGATGTTAAACGACTGTCTATGAAGCTGGCTCAACATCAAACCAGCAGTTGGTCAATGAGTTTACTGTGTAAGTGCATAACTGACCTCTCCGTGGACAGAGACCCAGACTTTCTTGTACACGTCCCTGACAGGTAAATCCAGGCTGATGATCTTATTACACACGAGTAGCTCCATACCCGTGTCATCCTCTAGTAAAGCCACTAACTCACAATCTGAAATTATAAACATTAAGATGGTTCATGTCTATAGTGAAAACAAATTGGAAATTATGCTATCTGAAAATAATACAATAAATATTTTCAGTTGTTTAAATATAAACTGTAGTATGCCAACTAACGGTCTGCCCTAATCCTTCAAGTAATTACGTAATATTTTCATTTACATGTATACATAAACTCAACAGGGCATGTAAAAAAAAAGATCTGATAATTATAATGTCACGGTCGAATTATAATCTTTACCATGAAGCTGTTTTTATTGCATTAGTTAGACAATATAACCCTTACAGCACGGGGATCGCCTTCAGTCGTGAAATCTAAAGTGCACTGTTAGAAGACAAATATTTGCAATGGTCGTAGACCCATAACATAGGTATTCAAATGAATTGGGAAGAGCTAACTAAGACTTTCATGCTGATTTTAAATTAAAAAAAACCACCTTTGGTCTCCATGATTTATACAAAATAATTCATCGTTGTGAGGGTTAACCCTGTAACCGCCAAATTATTCAACCTGAATATTCAGTGACTTAAAGTTGTGTCTCGCTGACGCTATCCACAACTTCAAGTGACTGAAAATCATTCAGATTTGACAAAATGTAGGTCCACCTTTTTCAAATATTGCTGATGGATGTCACATTTTATCTTCACCATGTTTAAAAGGTGGTACTTGATGTGTTAATAAAAAATGAAAAGCGAATATATGCGGCACCCGCGGTTAAAGGGTTACGCTGAGAGAAGACTTCATTTTTAAACAATGCCCTGCTGAATAGTTTATTACTAGTTGTCTTTCCTGTGAAGCTAGAATTGCTAATTAATGCAGGCTAAACCATCATATGACAAAAAGTACTTCTGCTCACAAAAAATTAACATCTCTGAAATAGAATTCTTTGATTTACTAAGCATCTACTACTAATATTTATACCAACCTTTGTGGGATTTTACATGGTTTGAAACTTACTTAACCCTTTCAAGCCTGAATTTACTCATCTTCATCCACTACAAGCCACGAATAGCTGCCGCAATTCTGGACTTGTAGTGGATGAAGATGACTTGAAGTGGGTGACAAATGAAAAAAACAACTGTTATTTCCATGAAAATATCCATTCTAAAACCACATGAGGGCTTAAAGGGTTAAACCATATGCATACAGGCTAACCCTTATCCCTCTAAACACGACTATTGTCTTTTTTAGTCCATGTTATTGGTCATTTGAATCACAGCCATTTAGATTATTTAGTTCAGGGGTTCAAGGGTAACCCTTACAGCGCGGGGATCGACTTTAGTCGTCAGAGTCTGACATCTGTAGACGTCAAATTAGATTCTGAAGACCAAAGTCGATCCCTGCACTGTAAAAGTAAAAATATTCCTAATGATCGTAGACGCATATCATAGGTATTCAAATGAATCAGAAAGACCTAGCTAAGATGTTTATGATGATTTCAAATTGAAAAAACCTTTTGGTCTCCATGGTTTATATAAAAACAATTCTGCGCTTTAAGGGTTAAACACATCGAATAAGGAGATGCATTGCTTCATGTAGCTATTTCTAACATGACGCAGCGCCATGTTGCCTTTTGTGAGCACACTGTCACCATTCATGTGCGCCATGTTGACCGTCATGTGTGCCATGTTGCCCATCTAATATTCAGACGATGAAGTGCCTCTTTGGAGTATTGTTACATTATATTCAATCTAACCAGGCCATTGAGACAGTGGAAAACACCTCAGTCACTGGCGTCATGCGTTAACACCTATGATGTAATACCTGATAACAGTGTGTGTACATAGTGGTAATAACTGGTGAATCATACATACTTATTTGATTCTGTTTGTACTCTCAAATGGGGAGGGTGGGTGATGGAAATGTCTAACTGGGTGCCCGGCGTGGATGATAAGGTGCCCCCAATGATAGGTGGTGCCATGCCACTTCCGAATCCTAGATGAAACACTACAGCTGCTACTCTTACCTTGACAGATTTTATTTTTGACGTCTCTCATGAGGGGACCGAGGCCATGCTCTGTACTACTGTAGGGATTGCCCAGCATACGTCCCTGTAAAAAGTCCTCCTGCTGAGGATCCTTCTCCAGAGAAAGCAGAAACTCACCAACCTCATTTTCCTCCTGTAATAGAAAATCAAATGTACATAAACTATAGGAAATAATGCATTTAAACTAAGGTTTCACAGTCTTTATTTCATTTTCTACATTAACCCGTGCTGCAGGAACCGTAAATATACGGTCTCAAGCAAATTTCAGACTAAATAAAATACCACTCAAATTTGTAACATATCTTATGGCAGATGCTCAAGTTGGTCAAATAATTCAAATTTGGGAATTGAAGAATATTATTTTTCATTCATTTGAAGCTTAAAATTGCGTAAGCAATTCCAGCTTCAAATGAATGAAAAATACTCACAAACAATTCAGCATTACAATGGCTAAATGACAGTGGCAATATCAGGTAATTTACAAAATTAGATCTAGTTGCCATTGATTATATTCCATTGGTGACTCACTGGGTAAATAATGCTGCACAGTCTCTCAAAGATGAACACCGGTGATAACATATCCTTCATGGGGTATTTCTCCACAGTCTCCACACATACAGCCATAAACTCCTTGGTCTCTGACTCAGTTCCTAAAAGCAGATAAATATAAAATATAATCAAACTACTTTGGCATGCAGCTATTTAGAATAATTAAAATATCAAGTTGAATTTATTCGAACACATATTTTATTCATTTTATATCTATATCTTAAGTACAATTCCATGCCATCTAAACAAATGCTACCATTAACTTGAAAAAACCCATTCAAACTCGTTAGGAAGGACAATTCACAATCATGTTAAGAGCGGTGCCAGATTGAGAGAAACACATGTTGTTTTGTAAGATAGTTTCATCTATGATAAGCTGCAACAATATTTTAGGGAAGCCAGTGAACTCCCTTAACAGTCTAGATGCATTTTTTTTCATATTTGTTGAGATGCCCCTGAAGCCTGCAGCCTAGTAGACTAACCTGTAGTCATATCTTCCAGTAGTTGTAGCAGTCTGTCCTGTGTATCGTCTATCAGCTTGGTTCTCTGGACCAGTAGTTTACGCAGGGAGAGGTAGCCGTTCAGTACAGTACCTACAAGTCTCTGCTTGTAATGCTGCTTCAGTGACCCATCCTCCATCAAGTTCCACAGTAACTCTACAGGCAAATATAAACAGACAGCTTGAATATACACAATTAGTATAGTGAGAATCAAAGTTTGGACAAAGTCACTCAGATTGTTCTCATGCTAGGCTAATATATTGTCCCACAGGATAGGAAAGGGTGTATCTGCCGTTTTGTAAGGTGGCAGATACATCTTTTCATATTAAAGGGGACGATATATCTACAGTATCCGGCAAGTTTGAAAAATTAAAGGGGACAATATATCTACAGTATCCAGCAAGTTAAAAAAATCAAATGAAATACCACAGCAATAATAAAATTGATTGGGTAGATGATCAATGGATCACATAATTCAATTCTTTCAAATGAATCAAATACTAACTAAAAATTCAGCACAAATATTCAAATAACCCTTTAACCATGATAGTCACTTTAATCTTTTTTATTAGCCGTTTAAATAACAGTTATCGCGAACGAAATGTGTGTTTAAACATCAATATTTACAAATGTATGGTCTCAAATTAAATAAATATGAGTAATTTTCAACCACTTGAAGTAGTGGGTTGTGGTAGGGGGATACAAATTATTTCATTTAGTGCTTTGAGGGTAAAATGGTGAAAAATATAGTTTAAACAGGATAAATGACTGTGCTTCTTGAATTTGGTATATATATTGACACACATTGAATACATCAAATTTCCACTATTAATTGACATACTATAGATCTGGTAATTTTTGTGTGTTTAGATTTTTGTGAATTTGTGATTTTTAGACTGACAAAGTATATCAGTATTTATGTCAATTTTACGATAAGTGCTTAGAAGAAGTTGAAAAAACATGCTCACAACAAGAAAACATAATATTGGACCTAACCCCTGTGAATAACATGAATAATTTGATATACATTTTTATAACATATATGTACATTGCAAAGATGTGAGTGAGTTACCGGTGAGTGCTTTTAGAGCATATCCCTGTGACAGGTCTGAGCTGAGTGTGGTCTCCTCTAGTGTAGTCAGCTGGTCGATCTCCTTTGAGATAAGAGTGGCTAGTTTCAGCAGCACCCCCTTTATGGCCAGGTAATACTTCCACTGATCCTGACTGATTAACTTCTTATACAAAGCCAGGAACTCGGCTGAGCTCTCCCCACTTGTTCCCACGTCGTCCAGGTATCTTTAATATAAAAACACACACAGATTTGTTTTATACGTTGGCAGTTAGATGTTCCTTCCTTTATAAACTGTTTGGTCTTGCATGTTTTAGTGAATAATCTGCTGAATTGTCTTACCCTGTGAGCAGGTGGAGTAGTTGCTTTCTGCGGCCATAGGTGTGACACATTGTGTCCAGCAGGTTACAGGTTGTTTGGCGAGTTAGACGGGAGCTGGCACAGAAGATAGTCTGTCGTAGCCACGAACGACTCACAAGCTGAAGGGGTGATGTACGATCTGTAAAAATATAAAATATAAGGGGATCATTTTTAAATTATTTGCATAAAATTGAGCTATATATGGCACTAATTTGAAATATTTATAGCCTCTTGATGAAAAGATTACTTCAATTTCATAAATAATAACGCATTAGATGGACAAGAGAGGCTACATGAATGTCAATCAAGCTGTACCCTAACTAACCATTTTGAACAATATTTCTTCAAATGAACTAATCATGGATAACCTACGCTCACCACTGCATGGAATACTTTGTTTGAAAATGATTGATTAGCAATATTTTTCCTTCAAACTTTGAATTGCATTACTACTTTATGTTTGATGCATAAATATTTAATTTTGCTATTCAAATTTGATTAGCAAATGGTAAGATTCTGAACAAAATATTTCCTGCATTGTAAACGATGTACTCACCATCATGAACTTTATTCCTCCACCTGAAGCCATATTTCTCAATCAGATATTTTACGTGTACTACACGTTTTTCCAAATCTTTGTCACGTTGTTTTGCCTCTCCTTTCTTCTTCACAGTCAGATCTACACCTGAAAAGTTAAGCAATCTTGAAAAGATCTCTAAATCAACATATCTCAGGATAAACCATGGAATGTTATCTATATTTAATCCTTAACTTAATGACATTTCACCAACTTAACAACTTCAAAACGTTATGCGAAATGCTAATAAAATGTTCACTAAAGTAATAAGCATTTCAAAAGATAAACAGCATTGAGATCTAGAAAGTATAATGTCTATTTACCCTTAGCTGGAATGCTGGTTTTCCAATTTTTGTATGACGTGCGTGGATCTCCTTTGAGCCATCCTCTGATATTGGCATATAGCCGGGTAGACTGCGGCCTGACAGTAGGTAGGGTATCTGAGGTTTTATCTCTGTTCTTTTTACTGCCAGGAGGCGGAGGTCTGAGTAGAGACTGGAGAACTCTGAGGCACGGCAGACCTACATGCTCCAGTACAGCCGGGCTACGTAACCTCATCCCCAGTAACAGAAGCTTCATCACTGAAGAGAAAGCACACAAAGAATATGTTAACCCCTAGAACACTGATGTCGCCTACAGTAGGGATTCTGTGTTTTATTAGCACGTGCACAACCCCTGATAACCAGTTGTTAAAGTACAATATGCCTTCAATCTCAAAACACTGATATATGTTGTGACTTAAATATCACAAATCACATAAATTTTCAGTCACTGAAAATTTGAATTGAATAGCTCAGTGCTCAAGGTGTTAACCATTACCCTGCTAGATAAATTTATTTAAATTTTCAATCACTTGAAGTTGTGTATTGCTAAAGCGATTGACAACTTGAGGTGACTGAAAATTTATGGTATTTGTGATATTTAAGTCACAACATATATCAGTGTTTTGAGATTGAAGGCATATTGTACTTTTAACAACTGGTTATCAGGGGTTATCCGCAGCGGCTGAAAATGACTCATATCAGTTTATTTTGGGGCCAAAAATCGTGTCGTTTGAACAGTAATTTCATTCCCAATAACAGTGGTTTAATCGGCTAAAATAAACAGATTAAAAACGACTATTGTCGTGAGTAGCAGACGATGTCTTAAGTCAAATATCTTTTCATAGAATAACTGAAAATACTTCATATGAGCTGTATATCAATAGAGTACTCATCGACGAAGAGATTATGCCACAGCCACTGGAAAACTCACCAATAATGTGATAAAAGCTTTGCCAATTATTTTTGCATTGTACACAAATACATGCCTTTTTACTTGCTGCAGTTGCAATAGCATTTTTCCTAATGCGACTTTGAAATATTACACTGCCAAGACAAGATTTAGATGTGTATTGGATTAGATTTTTAAATATTTTTAAAATCTTACCACAGCGTATTCTCTGTTCCCAGCAACTGTCCTCACGCTGTATTGTAGCAGCCAGCAGAATCATCTCATGGCGTACCGAAGCCGCCTGGAAAAAATACCACCAACATCATCAAATTTACTGTCTTAACAAATTATACAATACATGTTCACTATTAACAATAAGATAGGTCAGGTGAATGGGACTTGCATACACTTTATTGCATATCCAGGATAAACTGGGCCATGACAAAACTCCTGAGGATGGCGAGATGAAGCAAATGAATCTGTCCTCAAGGCACAGGATTCAAAATGCAAGACCTGGTGGTTTGAGGCTGAACACACATTATTATTGATCTCAGTTACTCAAAATCCAGAGTGACACCAGGGCCCCCACCCAAATAATCATAAAGTGGTCATAATCAAAATATGCAAGAGTCTAAAATGTCTATATTCTGATGGCCTGATATATGTATGAAGCAGAGAGACTGAGTTGAGATTAGACAACTGTCCTGAATTTTCTAAATCTTCTCCCCAAATCGTTTCTGTGTGCAATTGTGATATTTGGACAATTAGTGCCCGGCATTTTGCAATTATTTCAGTTCAAATGACGGGTGCACAGGCTGCTGGCTAAGACCATGATGGAACACATAGATTGCCTCACATAAGATTTAATTTGAAGCAGGAATTGCTAATTGCCAACACAATTCTAGCCTGAAAAATTTAATAATTTAACTAAGTGAGCCATCACAAACTATTTAATAAATTATAGTGGCATTTATATATGACAACAGGGTTAATAATGATTCTTACAAAGTCCTGGTTAGCTAGATGTCCTCGTATGGCTGAGACGATACGGTCTGTCAGCAATTTGTTCAGTTCTTCAGTAGCTGATGGATTATCTCTGGTCAACAAACACAGCAGCTGACGTACATCTGCCCGAACGCCTGATGATCCACGACACAAATTATACTCAACTAGATTTCGAACTAAACCCTGCAAAAAAAAAAAATATGTAGTGTTACTTCTAAGTGTGAATGGACATTGTAGAAATAGAAATACATGTATATTAATCTAAATATATACACAGTATTTCTTCAAAGTGTGAAGAGTATCAACGATTATACTACTCTTACATACATGGTGTGACTTATATGTGTGAATAAATTGGTGCTTCAGAGGCAGCATTACACTGATCTAACATACATAGTGTTACTAGTGTGAATGAGTAGCGCAGTGACACAATTATATCATGTATCTGACATACACTACATGAATGGGCATTTCAGAGGCAGTAATGTAATAAACTTTCCTCTGATATTGTAATAAAATACATTTTTTATAGAGAAAAGTCAATAAATTTTAGATGATGTAACACATTGGATAACAGGAACACATAGATGCCAACTTCCACAATAAAAACTGTAAGCCAAATTCATGAGCCAAAAAATTAAAATTTGAGCACATAAAACAGTCAGTCTTTTTAAGTGATTATATTTTTTTCCATTATGTTTGGATGTACGTCATCATACTAATGCATGACTTTGTTATTATCATTAGAGATAATATAAGCTGATAATGTGAAGCACTAGCAGACGTGTTGGTTTATTCAGTTTAATGATAATTAATAAAAATCAAGCAAAGTCATTCTGGATGTTAAAATCATATCCGATACGTCCAAATTGTCCATGTTGGCAGCTCTGGAAACAGTATGACTTTAAGAGTTTTCCTACCTGACCACAGAGGAAGTGGCGCAGGCTGGTGTTGGTGGCCAGAGCACGTAGCAAGGTGATGCAGTGTTCAACAGTAGCACTTGAGCAGCCAAAACAATGACTTAGTCTACAAAAAAAGATTCTAATAATTATCTGTATTCTAATAATGTTTTCTAATAATGTATTATATTTCATTTTAGTACATTTTACAACTTCATATAATATCTGTATAATTATATATTTTTATATCCAAAACATATAGCTTTATACAGTACATGCACCAACACTAAAGACTCCTCACTAAGTGTAAGACCACAAAAAAAAACTTATTGGTATACAATCCAATGTAAACTTACTAAAATATTGTATCTATGATAAACGTTGACTTGATGTGGACTTACTTGGCTCTTGGTTTAGGTTCACATCCTGGCACTTCCCGAGCTTTAGGGGTCATATCAAAAGGTGGGTTGACAGTAGGAGTGGCAGGAGCTGAACCAGGCGGGGCCGCAGCCAGGGCACTCTCTCTCTGCTGTCTGTCATACTCAACCAACTCCTTCCTCGAAGCCAAAACACGCTACAAACAAATACCAGATTAAAATAAAACAGACGTTCGTTAAGTTTTCACAACAATATTTGTTGAGCTTTTAATACAAGCAAATTACCCATGTGTACCAGTAATTTGTATCGCGGACACAATCCAAAACCTTCAGGTGATGAAAAATACTTACTGTATATCCCCGTGTATAATGCGATGTTTTTTCTTCTATATTCACGTCACAAAAAGACACCTCGTATTATACATGGATGTAGAATTTAATTTTAACAAGACTACATAAGTCCAGGAGCTCCCGCTCCGAATTAGAATTTGATTTAAGCAATTTTGTATAGGGTTAATAATGTAGTCCTAGTCTAGGTCAAAAATCAAGACGCAAGACAACTAGGTCTAAGAAGCCCAGTCTAAGAGTAAGATAAGAACTAGACAGTCTGTCAGAGATTGCAAACCTCCATTGAAATTAATGATTCTAATCAGTATCCCAGTAATGGTCTACCTATCTGGCACGGTTTACCCGATATCAGTTAACTAATAGCTGATTTACGGTCATTTTGAATTTGATATAGATTAGTTAAAAACTTAGGGTGCATTCTCCCCCAAAACCTCAAATTTTGTTTTATAGTAATGAACTAACATCTAACACAGTTTGCAAAATATTGGGCATGTGAAAGTAAATAATGGCCGATAGGGGGCCATTTTGAATTTGATCGAGTCAGAATTTTTCAAGATGCATCCTCAGCTGAAATCTCACATTTCATTCTATAGTAATCGTCTAGCTATCTAGCACGTTTTACCAAATATCGACCATGTGAAAGTGAATAATGGCCTAAAGGCGGCCATTTTAAATTTGATCAAGTCAAAATTTTCCAAGATGCATCCTCAGCTGAAATCTCCGTTTCATTCTATAGTAATGGTCTAGCCATCTAGCACAGTTTACCAAATATCGCCCATGTGAAAGTGAATAATGGCCGATAGGAGGCCATTTTGAAATTGATCAAGTCAAAATTTTTCAAGATGCATCCTCTCCTGAAATCTCACATTTTGTTTTATAGTAATGGTCTAGCCATCTAGTACGGTTACCAAAAACCGGCTATGTGAAAGTGAATAATGGCCGATAGGCGGCCATTTTAAATTTGATCGAGTCAATTTTTTTAAAGATGCATCCTCTCATGTAATCTCACATTTTGTTTTATAGTAATGGTCCAGCTATCTAACACGGTTTACCAAATATCAGCAATGTGAAAGTAAATAGTGGCCGATAGGCGGCCATTTTGAATTCGATTGAGTCGAAAGTTTTTAGAAGGCATCCTCTCTCGAAACGTCACATTTTGTTTTATAGTAATGGTCTAGCTATCTAGCACGGTTTACCTGATATCAGGCCTATCAAGGTAAATAATGCTGATTGTCGGCCATTTTGAATTCGTGAGTTAAAAATTTTCAGGGTGCATCCTCCCCCGAAAACTCACACTTTGTTTTATAGTAATCAGGTAATGGTCTAGCCATCTAGCACGGTTTACCAAATATCAGCCATGTGAAAATGAATTAAAGGCCGAAAAGGCGGCCATTTTAAATTTGATCAAGTCAATTTTTTGCAAGATGCATCCTCATCTGAAATCTCACATTTTGTTTTACAGTAATGGTCTAGCCATCTAGCACAGTTGACCAAATAACGGCCATGTGAAAGTGAATAATGGCCGATAAGCGGCCATTTTGAATTTTATCTAGTCAAATTTTTTCAAGATGCATCCTCTCCTGAAATCACACATTTTGTTTCATAGTAATGGTCTAGCCATCTAGCACGGTTTACCAAATAACGGCCATGTGAAAGTGAATAATGGCGGATTGGCGGCCATTTTGAACTTGGACGAGTTGAATTTTTCTCAAAATGCATCCTCTCCTGAAGCCTTACAATTTGTTTTATAGTAATGGTGTAGATATCTTGAGCGGTTTTCATGATATTCCGCAATATCAGGCCTGTCGAGGTGAATAATGGCCGATAGGCGGCCATTTTTAATTTTATCGACTTGAAATTTTTCAAGATGCATCCTCTCCTGAAATCTCACAATTTGTTTTATAGTAATGGTGTAGCTATCTTGAGCGGTTTTCATGATATTCCGCAAAATCTTTCAGTCGGATTTACCAATGTTATAAATTAGGTCAAAGTGCTGGGTCAACTTCAAGGTCAAGGTCCAAAAACCTGAAAAGGCACAACTAGGGACCTCAGAGAACATGTATGTGCAATATGACTGTCATCGGCCCAGTACTTTTCGAGATCTGCTCCGGAAACGAAGTGCGCGTCAAAACGTCTAAATAGGTCATAGTTCTGAACCAGAAGTAGGTCAAAGTTCAAATACCCCAAAAGGCACAACTATACCCCCTAGGGGTGTTGTGTGTAAAATTTGAAGACAATCGGACAAGTACTTTCAGAGATATGCTCCGGAAACGAATTGTTTACGGACGGCCCAACGGCGTAACATCATCATTTTCTCCTCTGCGACCTTGCGTATTGAATTCAGATTAAAAATATTTTAACCTGTCCATTAGCCACCTGGAAGTAACCCACATACCAAAAATTGTTATCCTAGCTTATTTTCTTACAAAGTTATAGGCAAAAGAAGAGGCCAAAAAAAAACGGAGGTAGAATCCATAGCTCCCTCCGTCTCACCTACGGTGACGGCGGGAGCTAAAAATAAGCGCTCTAGCAGTAAGTTCAGTGTGTGTAAAACGTATCTGTAAACGTAGGCCAGTCAGCGTGTTTGGTAAGTAGGCTTTTAAGTCATTGTAAGTAGACTGGCGACGATTGTGATAATGTACACAGTGAGCACGATACACTAACGTAATTCTGGGTCAAAGTTAGGACACTGTCGACAACGCTGGCCCAATGACACAGTTAGTCTGCAGCCAATTCACACTCCTCTGTTCAATTATATTAATAATGATCTAATCTAAGATCACCTTTCCTATGGGAGTGTTCTACTGTGAACAACGGTAGGCCTATCTGAACATGATATTTTATTAGGATGTATTGGAGTGAGAGAAATGCGTTCACGAAATATAACAAGATATTGATCACTGATCATATTACCTATGGCAAATTCTATACGCGTAGGCCACAGAATGTCCATATTGCTGGGATAACAATAATGCCTACCACTGTTGCCGCTGTGTGGCATGGGTGTTGTTATTACACCCTGACATCTTATACAGTAACACACCTCGTGTCTAGACAATGCGGCTAGTCTGTAAATAATTTACAATCACATTTCATCTTGGAATGTTCTTATTTGAGCCAGAGATATCAAAATATGATCTTTGAATTAATGAATTAAGATGAATTAAAATAATATATATTTGTAGGCGAAATATAAATATTTTAAAAGCCGACTGATTACATTTCATACAGTGTATATGTAGCCTATGCAGGCTTCAGAATGTCTGCCAAAAACCAGATAGTCCCGACGATATCCACTCTGCCGTGGAAAATGAAAAATACAGTATCTGCTTAATTTACAAGTGAGCAGATACTGCTCTTTGGTTTTGCAGAGCTGTACTGTTGCCGTTGTTCCCGCCATTGAGTATCGTGTATGCAAGTGTCTACCCTGTGTCACAGCGCTATTAGTAGAACAAGATAATATCCATAGGCCTACATCCTATTATGATAGCCCCTAGACACTGGCGACATCCAAAATGTGAGGTCATATTATACAGAGGGGTGGACGTTTTTCCCGTCATCCGAGGCCTCAAATCTTAACTTGTATTATACATGGCTTCGCACTATACGCGGGGATATACGGTACATTATCACTCAATGAAACAAAGATTTGCCAATTGTACAATGTTGAAGAATAAAATTTAAAATTGCAGTATGTGCTCACTAAAAATTGTGTAAAAAAACAAAAATAGTAATTTAAATTGTAGCTACATGTACACTTCCACTTACTTGAATGATTTTGCTGAGCTCGTCAAATGTATTTTTACAGTCCGAGCAGTACTTATGAGCGAGCTGTTGTATAGATTTATTGACAGAGCCTCCTCCACCTCCACTCCCCGAGCCTCCTCCTTCATCCTATACAAAACACAAACATACAGTCAATTAAATAACAAGAGTGACAGAAGTACCTCATATGTTACCCCTTTAACAGCCGGTCCCGAATATATTCATTTTTTCATTTTTTTATTAGCACAGAAGGTACCACCTGTCAGGCAAGTATAAATAAAACGTGACTTCAATCGTCAAGAGTGGTTGAAAATAGTTGACCTTCATTTTGTCAAATTTGAATAATTTTCACTCACTTGAAGTTGTGGATCGCGTCAGCGAGACACAACTTCAAGTGGGTGAAAATTCAAATTGAATAATTTGAGGTTAAAGGGATAACCCCTCTGCTGCTAGGACAGTATATATACCAAAACCCATTTTCAATTTGGTGGTTAAAGGGATAACCCCTCTGCTGCTAGGACAGTATATATACCAAAAGCCATTTTCAATTGAAAAATTCCAGCTTAAATTAACGAAAAATACTGAAAAACAATTCAGCAGAACAAGGGTTAAATAAAAAATATGGGGAATGGTAAACATGTTGATTTACATTTATGCTATAGAAAAATCATTAGCCTAAATTTTGTATGACGAATATGCAGATGCATTGTTTTTTGTACCATAGAGAAGTCTGTGCCGTGTTCACTGATCCTGATGAGTAGAGCCTCCAGTGTCGGTCTGTACACCTGGAGCTGCTTATACAGACGATCCGCTTTCTCCAGTAGATTGTTGATACTGCTTACAGCCTGGAAATATGTATGATAAGGACAACATTATATACATTTATTGTCTGTATCCTATATTCTAAGAGTCAAATATTTATACAAAAAAACCCCCATTTTTTACAGGTAGGCTACAGTTTGACAGCTAAATATGTCAATAGTTGTTTTAAAACTCCTATGTCAAGTTAATGTTTCACATCCGATATTTTTGAGTAAAAAATGTTATAAAGGACCATAATAAGGATCATTTGCTTAATAATCATTTCAGATTTTAATCTAGGTAAATGATATGAGGTCCTTCTCATTAAACTTGAGAAGAAATAACTGTGATTTATAATCAGAAGGAAGGACTTAGTCAAAGACCCGTCCAGCCGTCTTTTGGACGGCCTATTTTCAGCTTGGACAAAGAAAAATATCACCAGATTCAACAAAATTGCATTGTGGGAGGACCCCAGACCCTGTACTGACCTTCTTCCTGTCTTCATCACTTTCTATGGGATCCACAGCACAGCAAGCTCTGGCCGTCAACGTGAAATCAAACTTGGCAAACTTACAGAAGCCACAGGCATTACAAAGGAATGGATCTTTCTCATCATAGTTGATAGCTCTAGAAAATAATTAAATCATATTTACTGATGTGATGATGCCTTCATGTTGCAACCAACAAATTTATTACAGGGGATAATTTGCCTGAAAAAAATTGTATCAAAACATACATGTTTGTGTTATTTCAGTCAAATTTTGTGGTCAAGAACAGTAAATCCAACTGAAAGTGTATATGAATGTGATGTGATGCCAGTCAGATTATATCATGTATAGGAAATTCAGAAAAAATAATAATTCTACGTCATAAATAGTTCTAAAACGTACAAATTTTGATTAGAAGGACACATCAAATCATACTTATTTAAATACTCTGACACAGTAATTTACCTGCATTTGTGGCACTGAAATACATTCTCCCCACAGTTGCCACACACACCCGGGTTTGCCGGCACAGAGGCAGAGCAGCGGGGGCATTGCAGAGTTTCAGCAGATGCTTGTAGGTTGTCGTAGAAGTCAGCATATTCTACCATGAGGTTACACGCCACAATAGGTAGAGGAAAGTCCACCTTTACCTCAGTCTGTCCAGTACTTAATACAACCTTACGTGCACGATGCCACAAACCAGGTCTATATACAACAATAATGTACATCAGCACTCAATACATGATCAATGCAAAAACTGTAAAGATATGAAAATTACTCGATATTTTCACTTTCTAACTTTCTAATTTTCAAGGACTGTTAAGTCATCAATTTTGGTAACAATCTAATGTGTAATACAGATTTAGTCTCTACTGAGTAGGTAAAATATATGTATAAATAAAAAAAAAACGATGTATAAAAGAGCAATAATAATGGGATAAACATCTCACTTGTTCTTCAGTTCTACTACAGCTTGCACACTCCTGTTGTTGTAGTAAAAATTCATGGTTCGAACCTACAATCATTTGGAAGAGATATAATATAAATTCAATCTTATGTAACACAATACAAAAATAACAATAACAAGAAAACGTACAAAAAAACAAAGCATGTCAATATCTAGGTGAAATAATAAAAACTTTCATGTAATAATTTCATAAAAAAGTTATCCAGGCGTAACTTGTCTCAGAACTACATTGATAAAATTGATGACAATTTCAGCTCGATACATTTAAGAATTTCCTTCAGTCTTCACGTGAAAATGATAAAAACAACAGAGCAAAAAGAACAACATAAACAACTGACCATCTTAGTGCGTTTGATGTCACTGATGCGGACACTAATCTTGGTAATAGTGTGACTCCCCACAAGCTTCACTATCTGTGTACTGGTCGTGAACTTAGAATCCACTTTGATAGAAGATAGCTTCAGATTCTACAACAATAAGGTCAATTTGTAGAAAAAGTTTCTATTGATACTCAAATAATATTTTTATCACAATTTAATGCTTCGAAGCTAAAAATGCTAACCTTATTTGCAGCCTACAGTATACGAGTTGTGGGTTATTTTACTTGATTCTACAATGTGTAAAATAGTTTTAGAGCAGTATTTAACACTTCACTTGTTGATCACAACAATAGTCATTATTAATCGTATAATAAGCTGCTTAAATAACTGTTATTGTGAATTTAAAGACTGCTTAAACATTAAGATTTGTAACTGTTTCATCTCAAATTAAGCAGGTATGAGTAATTTTCAACCACTTGAGGTTTTGGATTCGGTAGCAAGACACTACCTCAAGTGGATGAACATTACCTTAGCAGGATAAGGGTTAATGCCTAACTCACAGTGTATGGAATCTCTGGATTGTTACACACGAGACATGGATCACTCTCCAGATAATATCCATCAAAATCTACAAGTCCTTGAAGAGTACTGTACAACATAGTGATAACATACCATTTTAAATAGATGATGAAAAAAAAGGTAATATTTCTCTATGCAATTAAGTGTCACTCAGTTAATATAAATTTTTGGACTTTCCATAAAGACTAATTTATGTCAATTTACGAGAAGTATTTTTACGATATTGTCGACAATAGAGACCATGTCAGTAATGTTAGTGGTCATAAATTTATTCAATATATTACAATATTTTGGCTTATTGGGAGTTCTCCAGCATCATAAGGGGGGTATATCTTTTGATCTGTGTCATGAGGGACAGTAGAGCCATGTCTAATGAGTCTGATTGACCCATGTTGTGATGCTGAGTCCTCGTGAGGGCACGATCGGGGGCCAAGATGGCAATCAAATGCCCCCAAATGTTGCTGAAACTTCCTATATTTTAAATATGCGTGGTTGGTAAAATTACTTTAAAAGCAGAACATATTTTTTTACAAACTGTGTTTCTGACATCCCATATAAATAACAACAAATTATGCTATAGCTAAGCGGTGGAGATGATACAAGGATGTACAAGAAATTATTTAAGCTGAAAACACACATTAGAGGATGCTTACTTGTAGATAGATCCATTGGGATGAGTGGCGAGGATTCTGTTTTGTGTGTGAAGTACAGACACTGCCTTCTCCACATACTGCTTACACTGCAAGTACCATTACATACAACCCTTAGATTAACCCTTAACCGCCGCATATATTCAGGTTTTCAGTTTTTATTAGCACATTAAGTACCACATTTTAAATATGTTAAAGATAAAATGTGACATCAATCAGCAAGATTTGAAAAGAGTTGACCTCCATTTTGTCAAATATGTATAATTTTCACCCACTTGAAGTTGTGGGTCGCGTCAGCGAGACACATCTTCAAGTGGGTGAAAATTCTAATTGAATAATTTGGCGGTTAAAGGGTTAAAGCGCAGAAATATTTTTTTGTAAACTAAGAGACCAAAGTTTTTTTTTTCAAATTTGAAATCATCATAAAAGACTTACCATAAAATTTCTAATTGTAACCGCAGCTTTAATTAGAATGAAAAAAATAATTTTCCAGTGCCCAATGCCAAAAGTCCAGTTGCGGCTTCTATTGGAGGTTTTGCCTGAAAAAATTAAATCACCCACCGCGCGGCTATCAATCTCAACTGCCGGTAGCGATGACCCAACCCTTCATGTCCAATGCTCATATAAAGATATATATGCCATATGTATCGATTTGATGCTCACATTAGTCGGGAAGTTTATTTTACATAGCGCTAATTAAGCATGTTTTACATTGCAAATCGTTTAGAGAATCTAATAAAAAGATACGCCATGCCTAATTATATCAAATAATAATGTCTATTATGTCTATAGCACACTGAATGTCAGCGTGTGGTATTCCGTATGTTGCATCCTAGACAGTGGTAGACACCGTCATAATCTGTTAAATCTAATTGTGTTACAACACAGCCCTGTCAGTCGGAAACAACACCCCTCTCCAGACGTGAGCTGTCAGTCATGGGAGAGGCGAGCGCATCATCACTTGAGCAGTTGCTGACTGTACAGCTTGCATGAGATGTCGACGCAGAGTCGGCTAAATGTTGACAAATGATGTCTACAGTGAACCAGCGGTTGGCGTTGCCCAAATAAGCATACGGTCACGCGCCCACTTCCCTCCTATAATGTTGATGAACTGCGAGTGAAAATATCAATTTTAGCCACACTGTTCGTGCAGGCCACATGGCTGGTCCACACACGGTGATGCTGAAACCGTGAAGACCACAGTGTATACCAGTATATATGTAATTGCCATTTGTAATTTATAAAGGACATGTATTAAATATTAGACTGAGTAAGTAGGCCTATAGCGCTTGTAGGGTTACATTACCTGCCCTATCTCCACACATTGTATGTGAATATAACACCTCATGTCTGTAAAGGGTTAGAAGCTATCTGGGCTTATACAGTGTGTGCTCTATTAGCGCGGTTAGCGTAGCTAGCGGCCGTCTTTATAAACACCTGGTCATTGTCCTTTTTATAAGATATGAAAATAGTTTTGGTTCTTGACAAATCTCAAAAGTCGCCATGCGGCTTCAATTGGAGGTTTTCAAAGAAGAAACTTTTTGTAAAAAAATTGAAATATTTAGAAAGTTTTTTTTCTATTGGAGATGCGGCTACAATTAGAAATTTTACGGTAGTTTGCCCATTCCGCTTCTTTTGAATACCTGTCATGGGTCTACAATGATTATATATTTTATTCTTTTAGTGCGGGGACTTAAAAAGTCAGAATATGACGTCATTAGACAAAGTCGGTCCCCACGCTGAAATGACTTATGAAGCTTCATTTGATATTTGAATATTAGCCTACAGATATTTCAAATATCTGTTCAATGAGAAATTGATTTTTAACATAAAAAGTCAGTCCTCCACTTAAAGATTTGTATGATCCACAATGAGTAAGGTCAATATAAAAAAATTCTAAATTGCGTTTAGAATAATCAAATTTCCCATACTAGACAACTTCTTTGCATTATTTAATCAGTTGAAGCTGCCAAGGCTAATGTAATTACCAGCGTCAAATGAATGATTAATAGCCCTGAACAAAAAATGGAGTTGCTATAATTGATAAATTATTCTGTCTTTGAGATCGGCAGATATGATCAATTTCTGTCAACAATTTTACTCTGTTAAAGCAGATGAAATATGTTTAAAAACATAACTGCACTGAAAAGTTAATGAGAATTTAAAAAAAAGTTAAATATCAGCTACCTTGTATTTAAGAGAACTGATTTGACATTTTTTTAAAAGCCCCACCTTTTTCTCAGAGGCCTGAGGTGTCTTCAAAGCAAAGTAGCCAAGGAGATCAACAAATTGTGAAGCTTTCCGTCCATATGTTGGTAAATCTGGCCATAAACTCCACATAGTCTCCAGCAAACCCTCCTGTTTCTGAGGGTTGGAGTTCCTGTACACAAAAAAAATAATGTCGGTTAGTACATAATTACAGTACAAATACCCATCATGATTTAAAAGAAATGATAAAACAGTACATAATGTGACGATAATTGTGTGCCCCCATATAGTAAAATATAATTCACGAATTTTACAATAGATAGATGTGAAATCCTATCAACTTAAGTCCCAAAAACTTTAAAAAAAATGTTTGTAGATGAAAATTTGTCCTGCTGAAATGTTGCTTCTATTTTTCAATCCTTCAAATCTGGAATTGCTAACACAATTTACAGCTTCAAATAATGAAAAATATTTATATCTATGAAAAATAGACATCTCCCATATTTAATTACATGTACTGTATTAATTAAGCATCAACCAAAAATTATTTTATCAATTTTAGTGATATTTCCAATGATTGAGAACATGCTTGGAACTGAATATATAACCGAGTATATACAGGCGTAGCAGGACAAGAGCTAACTTACTTAAAGATGTGTTGGAATAGTAGATGTGCCTGCCAGCGTACCGATGTCGAGTTACACTCTAGTAAGAAGCATCTGATGAATCTCATGAGTAGGGGACGTGAAGTGGTACGGCACACCTGCTGTACTAGCACCGTACATAAGGCCTCATCGTGTTTCTGGGCCTCCTCACTGCTCTCTAAAAAAATGGGCATCAAAAACTGTACTACAGGTAATTGAAATGTAATATTTTAATTTTTATCCATTTAGCGCTAAGCTTTGGAAATCATAGGATCAGTGGTCAGGAACTCGTTTACCACATTACTGGTGAACAAAAACAAATCAAAATAGGGCCTAGGTCATAAATGGAAGGATAATTTTTTTCATGAATATTACACATACAACTGACAGTAAATACTACATTCTGATTTCAATCTCAAAATTTGAAGACCTACTTAAATCAAAACGAAGTTAACACTGCTATCTCTGAAGCCTGACCTATAGAATATAAGCTGACCTGATTGTACCTATATACATAGTACACAATGAACGTCGTCTGCATTAGATATATAAATATACAATCAAATGATATCATTAAAATTTGATAAAAGTAGGTAAACAAGCAAAAGTGCAACTAAACTAAAATAATTGATGCACTAAATATAGTGTATTTTAATTATGAATTAAGTGTGCTATGATGTGCCTTGAATGACTGCTTGCATAGCAGAATTGTTACCTTCTTTTTCTTTATCTTTGTCTGCTTCTTTGGTGGATCTCTTGCTAGATTTGACAGGGGAGGAGCTGGCACTGTTTTGCTGTTGTACAGCCTTCGCTCCACATAGAGCACATTGTAGTAATAATAAGAGTACGGGAGCGACTCCCTCGTCTAGCATCACACTAGCCTGTATCAGGAACGGCAAAACACCTGTAAACAGAGTAATAATAAAATAATAAGAGTACGAGGGCTACTCCTTCATCTAGCATCACACGCATCTCTATCAGGAACAGTTAAAAGGTTTCTTATTGCTCCTATGTTTCCTAATCAGTATCCAATTTCATTTTACAGAGATTAAAATTTAAAAATTTGTAATAATTAATAATGAATCACACCTTAGATATGTTATGTTAAATAAAGCAATGAAAGACATTAGAAATAAATATTTAATGAAATCGGTGGATTTACCTTCATCTTTCTGACAAAATTTCTGCCAGTTGACAGTTCTGGTTGTTGCAATATCTGAACATGCCTTAAAGTGTTCAATCTGAAAAATAACATGAACATGATGAAAACGTTATAATTTTGTCTAATTAGTTTCTCTCAATCAGATAGGTAAGAACACAATTTATTATTTACCAAAGTAATAAGGACATCATAAGGTAGTGTGATAGGAGTTGTGAATGGTTGTGTTGTAGATAGCCCAGTCATTTCACACTTCTCACCAACGTCCTTCATGTGAACCTCCAGAGCGTGTAAATCACGCAGCTGACGATATTTATCCTTAGATCCACACACATATAACAGCAGCTAGAAATAAATAAACCAAGGTAATTTAAATCTAATAGAAAGTATCAATCATTATTGTTGCCTCTAAGATATCAAATGGATAAAACAATGTAGCAAATTGAAAATTATACATATTTTTCACTTCATGTTTGTAAACCAAATTTATGACCATAGATACAATAAAAACAAATATGGTGTGAGTGACAGACAAATTTATTTTTCAAAACTGATCAACAAATCCTAATTTATTTATTTCTTTAAAATTGGATATGAGCATAAAATACATTTTAAAATGTTACACTTCCAGTGAGCATCTGCAATTCATAGTAGTGAAGAGTCAATATTTATAATATTAAAACTTTTCCTCTACTTGTTCTTACATGTACAATTATAGTAGTTCTCCAAATTGAAATTAAATAGCACATGATTACCTTCCTGACTTGCCTTCTCACAAATGGAGCTTGTTGGGTCATCATATACTAAAAAAGACAATCAGTAACATTATATCTCAGCCAAAGCTTTACAAATTACACATTTTATTAAATCTAAATAAAGCTCAAGGGAAAATGACATGGACTGAACATTTGTAAGAAAACAGTAGAATGAAAGATGTTGACTTTGTATACAATAGTTATTGAACAATCATATTAAAGGATAAACCGAGTAATAAGCTTACTTCAGCTAGGGTGTGATGCCAGGCCTGGTCAAATACAGGTGGAGGCACACTGGGTGCGCCACTCTCAGCTATCTTCTTCATTTGATAAGGTAGTCGCAGTACCATCTCAGTCAGCAATTGTGTGTAATCCTCGAACACGTCATTAGCATGACCTTTAACATATTGTCTCAGGAAGAATGGACTCATGTCTGGAGGAGCACATGTAGGCTGTGGCTTCAGAAGCTGTCCTGGCAGTACAGAGCCCTCAGCCTGAACAACAAACAAAGAAAATAATAACAACAATGAACAAAAGAAACACATGGAGACTTAGGCTGTGTCTTCACAGCTTTCAGCCTCAACACAAAGTACACAAATATAAAGATATGTACTGTTTCTATACATCATAGCAGCAGTTAGTATGTTCACACAATCATTACAACCCGTGTTTAACTCTTGAAGTGCTAAAATATTTTTATATAAAACAAGAGAGCAGAGGTTTTTTTTAATTTGAAATCATTATAAATGTCTTAGTAAGCTCTTACCACTTCATTTGAATACCAATGTTATGGGTCTACGACCATTATAAATATTTTACTCTTTCAGTGCGGGGATCGAAATTAGACGTCAAGGTCAACATCGATTCCCAAGCTTTAAGAGTTAAGCTAGGTTTGCAAAGTTGTGAATTTTCCCTTTTTAGAGCAGGTGATAATAGGTAATAGCTTACCTCTTCCTGTGGTATTTTACGCCAGATGTCTAGTAGAGCACTGAGAATGCCCAGACAGTAGTTCAGTCCATCACTGTGTAACATAGCTGTCCCCGTACATGTACTGATAAAAGAGGAAGAGGACTGAAACAAGAATACAATAAAAATCAATGCCATTCATACACTATTGGGGGGGTATCTATCTTTTTTAATACAGGGGATATGATTACCCTGTATCAGAAAATATTATAATTATGTAATTATATAATAAAGTATTCCCATTATGCAATATTTTAATATTGAAATATTACTTTATTGAAAGAAATAAAAGTTGATTTTCTAATCTTTCCTAATTGCATGGCGTGTGATATTTACCTCAGCAGTAGGTTTAGTGCCGGCTTTTGTACGTGACATGAGTACACTAAGGAGCCTCATGACGACCAGCTGTGTCTCTCTGGTCGCTGATCGGGTTGCCATACCCACAGAGTCTGTCTTGTCATTCAGACCTAGCTGATCTAACAGCACGATGAGTAGGGAGTCCAGAGCAGCTCTATCCTTCTCCTCCTCACTGTCTAGATCTGACGTCAGCATCAGTATAACCTGACAAACAAACAATAAAAAACAGAAAGTTGTGGCGCAAGGTACAGCTTTAATTAAACGGAACAATTTAAACTGGATTGATTTCAAACTAAAACAGTAAAAAAGCAGCAGCTACTATTTTAAAAAGTTAAACAACTGATCAATATCTTCAAAAACAAGAGGACTGAAGTCCTATATCATCCCCCGCCATAAATTAGGTTAGACTTTTTGCGGTCACAAATAATTAAAAAGTTGATTTGTGGTGGCCATTTTAAATTTCAGTAAAATCATATGCACATTTTCAGATGGTGGGTAATGTGATTGTACAATGTGAATTATTACGGATTTCAATTTTTCAGTTTTTGCGCCCACAAGAAAATATGAAGTTTATCCATGGCAGCCATTTTGAATTTCAGTGAAACCTTAAAAAAATCACTTGCACATCTCTATATCGTGGGAAATGTGATAGTATAATTTGAATAATTTCTTTCCTTAAGTTTTGTAGTTTTTGCACCCACAAAAAATTTTGTTGACCGCTGGCGGCCATTTTGAAATTTGGTAGCATCTTTAAAAAAATCACTTGCACATCCCCATGTTGCTAGGAATGTGATGTTAAAATTTAAAAAAAAATTGACCAAACAAATTTTTTGAGTTTTCACACCCCCAAAAAAATTAAAGTTGATCTGTGGCGGCCATTTTGAATTTCAGTAAAAACTTGAAAAAGTCACTTGCACATCTCCATATCATGGGGAATGTGATAGTAAAATTTGAATAATTTCTGACTTTAAGTTTTAGAGTTTTTGCACCCACAAAAAATTTTAGCGCTGCCCTCTGGCGGCCATTTTGAATTTTGGTAGCATCTCTAAAAAATCACTTGCACATCCCCATGTTGCTACGAATGTCATGTTAAAATTTCAAAAATATTTGACTAGTAGTTTTTGAGTTTTTGCACCCACAAGAAAACGTGACGCCGGACGCAGGACAGAATCCTGGCGCGACTAAAATCCCCCTACCCCTACGGTGCGGGGGATAAAAACAAAGGAAATACTCAAAGAGATTTAGTTTACAAGTGTCATACCGGGAAACTTCAAGTGGGGGGGAATACTTATTTAATTTGAGACTAAACATTTCCAAAATCTTGATGCTTAGGCACTCTTTTCATTCCCAATAACAGAAAAGAGATTTGATCATCTAATTAAACAAATTACAAACGATTATAGTCATTCACTGTATGTCCTCCCTCACAGTGAACATGCTGAATAAAAATTACCAAAATTTTATAAATACTCAGGTGTACCATAAAAAATAACAAAATAAAGATCCAAACCACCTGATTCTAACCCTCAAACCGCCAAGTACAGCTACAATTGTTTTCAATCTATTTAATTAGATGTTTAATTCGCAGTTTCGGGAATAAAATGTATGTTTAAGACGTCAAGATTTTCTAACGTTTGGTCTAAAATTGAACAAATATGAGTAATTTTCACCAACTTGAAGTTGTGGGTCGCGGTAGCGAGACACAACTTCAAGAGGGTGAACATTTATCGGTTTTAGGGTTATAGCATGTGGTATTTTACATAGAATTAAAATTAAGTAAAGCGTAAAAGGCTGCAAAAAAAGATATTTTAAAAAGTGAGGCAGTAAATGTTTACCTGCATGAAAGGGATGCTGCGCACACCTCCCACCTGCCTCAGGTCAGGTAAATGCTTCAGCAGATTTTCCAGAAGCAGTAATCTGAGAGCATGTAGTCGACTATGTCCAGGATCTACCTCCCCGTCACCGTCCTTCTCTGCTTCATCCTCAGCCTCCGCCTGGTCTGATCCCTCCCCCTCGTGGTGTAGACCCGTTGTGCTGGGTAGACCCACGCTACTCGTCTCACTACGAGCCCCTGTATTCAGGCTCTCTGGGGCCGTCTCTCCATACGCACTGCTACGTCCACTCACTAGGAAAATAAACATACAAAATATAAAACTTATATCACCAGAAAAAATAACAACTTAAACTTTCTATTAAAAAAAATGAGTTACATATCAGTACCATCTAGATTGCTATGTATTTGTCTTAATATATTTCATACTGACTTGTTTATGTTTGGATCCATTAAAAAATTTGAGTGTCCAACTACATCATACTTGCTTATTTACTAATAATTGTTAATTAGCAGCCAAACAAACATTTATATACTGGTACCTTTTAAGGCAGAGGATATTTATTCATATCTTGTAAAAGTCATAACACAGAAATTAACATAGACATTCCTTTATATAAAATAGTTTTCTTCTTTCCAAGTATGTGACAGAAAAATAATACATGAACCCTTACAGCTCGGGGATCGACTTCAGTCGACATAATCTGACGTCTGTCGACGTCAGATTCTGACGACTAAAGTCGATCCCCGAACTGTAAAAGTAAAAAATATTTGTAATGGCCGTAGACCCATGTCATAGGTATTCAAATAAATCGGAAAAACCTAACTAAGACATTTATGATGATTTCGAAATGAAAAAACCATTTGGTCTTCATGGTTTATACAAAAACGATTCAGCGCTTTAAGGGTTAAAAAATAAGATGGGAATAACCCTCAGCACCAAAAACTTGCCTGATGTCTATCAGATATAAATAGACATGATCAGGTATAGGGGCTAAGTTCACTCACCAGATACAGAATCCACATTACTTCCCCCGCTCTCTGATCCTGCACTACCAGCATGTTCAGCAGGAGATGTACGTAGCGTGGAGCCATCAGTAGCTGCCGTACTGCCCACCTCATCATCACTACCAGGTGCCGAGGCTGTGGTGTCTGATAAATGTCCAGTCTCCAAACCACCTCCTTGCTATAAGCAAAACACACAGGTTTGATATAAAGGTCAGAAAATTAATGAAGTAAATTCAGTGATTCTCACATATGGCGTGTATATAAATAGTCTGGCATGTACTTAGTGAGAGTAGATTATTTTGTCTTGAATGTAAATATTGTTGAACAAAAAAGCTCAAAACCCAAAACAAAAAGATTTTGGTGCTTGTACTAGTAGTATCAAAGCCTAGTAGATAAAAGTACCACAGAACTTTGATGGTGGGTCATTATTGTGTGTAAAAATTACTTAAAGTTTAATTCGACAAGTCTTGGGTACATGTGTTGAAGTCTAAGGAATATTCTATGTTGCAAAGTTTTGTAATATGTATTGTTTGTGTTTCATTGGTTATTATTCCCCAAATTTAAAATCACATTTGATGGGTTCTCAGAAAGGACAGATCTGTTCCATACAGACAGGAAGTAGTTGTAAGATAAGTAGATGTTGAGTAGATACAACTAACCCTCACACAGCCAATCACGACGAGTCATTTTAAATCTGTTTTATTAACAACTCAAATCAGTGTTATTGGGAGCGAAATTAACTTTCAAATATAAAGATTTACAAATGTTTGGCCTTAAATTTAACAAATATGTGTTATTTTTACCCACTTGAAGTTGTCCATCATGATAGCGAGACACAACTTCAAGTAGGATAAAAATTTAAATAAATTAACTTAGCGGGATGTGTGTGTGCAATATAAAAGGTTCCAGAGATATTCTCCAGAAATGAGAATGCAGAAAGAGACGGACATACATCCATAGACACCGATGGACGGGCGTGCTGACATCACAAAAAACACACTAGTATAGTCTAGTAATCCGGATTTACCCTTAAAGCACTGAAATATTTTTATATAAGCGATAGAGACCAAAGGGTTTTTTCAATTTGAAATAATCATAATTGTCTTAGTTAGCTCTTTCCGAATACCTATGTTATGGGTCTACAGCCAATATATATTTTTTTTACTTCTCTCAGTGCAGAGATCAATACAGACTGATGTTAGATTTTGACGTCTAAAGATGGTCCCAACGCTGAAATGGGTTAAAATGGCTTACCTGTCCTTGAACACCGAGGCCAAGCCCTTGAAGACTAAGTCCTCTACCTGAGCCAGCCTGAAATATAAACATGTCCATCGAATTACAGTAAAATACCTTTATACATTCTCTACAAAACAAAAAAAAGAATAGTTAATTAAGTTTAACTGTATAGGAAAGTTACCTATGGAATCATAATTAAATTTGCTTTAGCATCCACACATATGCACATGTATAAAGTTGAATGATCTTTAGATTCACATGGAGAATTTTCACAGAGAATAGAATGTGGTGTTGGTGTTGTGTTTTAACACCTCACCAACCTGATCTTGTAGCTGAAACTAACTGTACCATAGTTTCGAAATCTAGTGATCATATTATAACTATTCCATTTAAAAATGAAGGTCTCTGTGTCAGAGCATTATAGGGTCATGAGGGGAATCATTTACCTGATCTTGTAGACTTAGAGCTATTGCTAGCTCTACCATAGTTTCATCATCCGCATCAGGAGGTATATCAAGCATGGCAGGGAAGTTGGCCCCTCCTGCGAGCAGAGCTTCTAGAGCACTCGCTTGAGCAGATGGTGCCCCAGCATCAGGCGGATCTAGAACCATCGGCTCTGGTGGCTCCTTTAATATAAACATAAAACAATCAACACAAGTATTCTACCTGTGTGTCCGACATATTTTCAGATCGGTTGTGTATAGTTGTTTATAGTTTGTCAGTCCCGGTCCGAAGAGTTGGCAGAGTTAACATGCAAGCCAAAAATTTAGTTTTGCTTCATTTATCAAAACCTAAAACTTATATCAATGTGAATTGGCTAACATTTTTCCAATACAAGTACAAACATACAACTAAAGAAATACAGCTTTAAAGTAATAATTGTGTCCGCAATTCCAGCGTTAAATGGACAATTAGAACCTTTTACTCTAAATAAGAGTTTTTAATCCTGGCAGTGTACATTTCTAAGTAGTTGGAAAGAAAATGGCTGAGGATAAATATGAAGGCACAAGTTTAAAAAAAAGTAAAATTAAACTCACGACAACTTCATACTGAACATCCATATCATCTACCAGGGGCACTTGGGGAGGCTGTGGTACTTCTTCTATACCATTTTGTGGCAGGCTGTGAGTGTTTCTGTAGAGTATAGGAGGCTGATATTGTGTTGGTGGCTTTCCTCCTCCATCACTCTTGTCTCCATCATTATCATCATCGTCCACACCACCATGAGCCCCTCCAGCTGAAATACATACATACATTTATATTTCAACAGTCAGGTGAGTTTTTTGGTTTATGCATTTTATTTTTTTATTAGGCCACTCTTTTAATAGTGTGGTTTACTAATGCAGAAAAAAACGTTGAGATTTTTTCATTCCTTCTGTTTCAATTGTGTGGAAAACACTGCCAAGAAAAATTCCTTGGCACCTGGTCTGAAATTTGCTGAAATTATTTTTAAAAATTTGTAAAAAGTATTCTTTCTATGTTTTTTTGTCCCCTGTCGCCTGCTCTTACCATTCTCCAAAAAAATTTAAAAGCCATATTATCAAATATGTGTGGTCTTATTGGCAATCAAAAGAGTAAGTTTTCAAAAATAAAAAAGTCTAAAATTATTCAGACATTCCCATAGATCATTTTAAACATTTAAATATATTTGACACATAATTGTCAGTATGGACTACAATGGAATTCATTCAGACATTTATTCAGAGTAATGGTTTACACCTTGAAATCACTAAATTGACAGGATACAACATGTAAACAGTAATCAAAGAGCAGAAGGCTTTATATTTCTCACCAGGTGTGCTGCATCTAGGAGGAGTAGGGATGAACACTCTGTGCCGTCTATGACGAGGTCTAAGTACACGGATCAGGGCAGTCTTACATGCAAAACTAACTTGTAAATCCTAAACGTGAAAGAATAGTCCATTATTAAAAACCAAAAGGCCCAAAAGTGATATCTGTAGAAAGAACAATATATTTATTGGGTCCTAAAGCTCTGAACTAGGCCACTTTATTTTAAATTTTGCATCACTGCAATTCACAACAAGAGACAGAAAATGATCTGGCAAACCGCTCTAGATATATAAAATATAACATAACATATATCAGTGTAATTGATTAGACACACTTCTCTTTTAAAAACTGGTGATCTAAGTATTAATTGAATATCAAAATACTACAAGGCCAACATACGTGTTCTCCAAGGTGATAGTTTTAAAAATTATGAAATCAAAAAAAATATGTCAAAAATGCAAATCAGTTATCTGATAAATATTTTGGATAGTAAGTTTATAAATGCCTGTATGACAAACCTCGGAGATAAGGAGCCTGACTAGCATTAGTGTACATTTCTGTACATTATCCAAATCACATGACATAAAGGCATGTATGATGTCTACCAATGATCCCACCGTGGCCTCTACATGTGTTAATCCTGTAAATAACAAACCTAATCAGTAAAATCCCAGCAAACATACTGTTTGTTTAATGCGTCACCAACAATGGGTCAACAATAAAAAAGCAGTGGGTCAAAATATTGAGATGAAACAATATATAAAATAATTTTTTTTGAGAATTTTGAAGATGCAAGTTATATTTAAAATTGAAAAGTGTATATTTAAAATTGAAATGTGCATAAGTATATGAATTTTAAAAAACTTCATTTATTTAAATTCAACATAGAGGGAGTCAACCCTGTATATTTTACTTGTTGAGTCGCATAATTTGTTTTCGACACAATAGATTTGTATTGTGCATAGTTGTTGGCATGATTTCGAAAAAACAAATGAACCCACAAAATAATAGATCTGTGGATCTTGTGGTTGTGGGTAGAATGTTTTGATGCTATAAACGTCAATACTAAGTAGTACTGAATTGACGACTCATTTGTTCAACAGTGCATCCTATAAAAATATCCTATTCTTATTACTATTTTCTAAAAAAGCTGAACTTGCTTCAGGTTGCTTCAAAATTGATAGAAATGTAGATATTTTAATATATCTGATCATGACTACTACGTCCTTAGTATATATTATATACAACATCTTATTCCATACATTCTAGGTGATATTTGCTGCAAATAAAACTGGATAAAAGTAGCCATGAGATATGCAGGCTTACCAGGCATACAAACAGGTGCAATGATTGGATTGAGAGGTCTACACTCCAGCAGATTCCAGAAGGCATCCAGAAGCTGAGACAGGAAAGCTGTAGACTGAGTCTGGCTAAGCTGCCTCTTGGACTCATCCTCTTTTACAACAAGAGTGTGTGGATCATCTTGACCAGAGGCTATGGATATAATACAAAATGTGAATATTGGATGGGAAAAGATCCATCTAATTTAACATCTGGGCCAGTATCATAATCTCATCCACGGTACCCTGACGTGGTACCCTGACGTGGTACCCTAGAGCGCTGATTCCTACACTTCACAAAATATAAATATATTATGGTAAGCATAAGTGTGACATTATGGGTTGACAGGAAAACTGCCTGAAATCTATGAATGCATTATATTTATATCACTTTGCTTTTCAATATATTACCTCACTCACTACAAATTTTGTAGAAATACGAATTGAGAACAAATTAAACAGTGACAGATTTATGTTAAAATAAAAAAGGTAAGTTATTTATTAGTTCATCTGCACTGATATCAAGTACCTTTCGTTAAGGTGATTTCTGAGCTTGCAGCTGGCTCTTGTTCAGCATATCTCACTAGGTTATTAGGTCTGACGACGGCTACAGCCCTGGCGGTGATCAGAAGTCTCTGAAATCCTTCAGCATCAAGTTCTTCTCCCGAGGCTGTGGCATTCAGCGTCTGAGTCACATGAGTCAGCTGTGCCTGGTCCTAAAACAGACAATGAAATAAGTATTTATTTCAACAAAGAGACAGACATGAAAGACAAGACACCATTATCTTCATTGTATTTGTCATGAGATGTGTGACACAAAGACGTGTGACACAAAAGACAAATATTCCCAGAATGAGTATCTAAAGCAGTCCCTTAACCCTTTCAATCCTGAGTCTACCATTTTCATCTTCATCCACTACAAGCCACAAATTGCTGTCGCAATTCTCGACGTGTAGTGGATGAAAATGACTTGAAGTGGGTGACAAACGAAAAAATATACTGCTATTTTTAAAACAGTTACATGAAACATTTTGTTCTAAAACCACCAGGCTTCAGGAAATTAAGCCATTCTGCAGATATGCAGAATGATGCTTCAATGCAACTTGAGGCTTAAAGGGTTAAACAGAGATGTGATGGGAAATAATTTGAACCCTTACATCACTAAATATGACAATAGTCATTTTTAGCCTTTTTTATTTAACATTCAAATAAAATTTCAAAGACAAATGAGCATTAAAAATGCCAGATTGGCAAATGATTTCATTTAAATTGCATAAATATGCAAAATTTTCACCCACTTAACCCTTTAAACCCTCACGATGCATTAAAGCATCATTTCGCATCTCTGAAAAATGACCTAAATTTTCTAAAATTAGGGGTTTCAGAACCATTTCTTTTATGGAACTGGTTAATAATAACACTATTTTTCTCCATTTGTCACCCACTTCAAGTCATCTTCATCCACTACAAGTCGAGAATTGCAACAGCAATTCGCGGCTTGTAGTGGATAAAGATTACAATGGTAAACTCAGGCTTGAAAGGGTTAAAGGGGGACACAAGTGGGTCGAAATGTAAATTATTTAATTTAGGGCTTAAGTATAGGTTAAAGTGAGGACATTTTTTATGTCCATCTCGGTAATTTGAGCCCACTTTAGATAATTTGTTTAAACCATTTTAGATCATAAACAAATCAAGATTATATTGAAGTGTCTATGGCTCACCTTATGATTGTGGTATGTTGCTTTACTTGAGAACAGGGAAGCCAACAAGGATTTGTTGTTCTGTTGTACACCAGGTGGTGTAGGCAGAGTTAATAGCTGTGTCGCAATGCTCTGTGCAGTCTCCTTCTGCTGATTCTAAAACCATACAGCATATAGCAAAGGTATGCATAATATGATGGGGTGTTTCGATCAGTAATGTAATTTTCAGCAGTGCCCTTCAAATTGGCAGCTGAATGGATAACCAATTTTCTATTTTATTTCCAAGGTTCATAATTTTGCTACAAAGTAACAAAAAATGCGCACCTATTGGAAATTTGCTAAATCTGTCATAGTCATTAACCCTATGATCACTTTATTTTGTCAATTGACTTACCGAAATTAACCACACAAATCCAACTCATAGACTTAAAAAGACATAATAAGACAATGAATCACTCTCGCTTGTCATTGAATTTCTATAGGGCTATACGAAAGACCACTGGAAAAATATGAGTGCAAAATAAATTCATAGACAAAATATAAACAAAACATTTTCAAGATTTCTCAAAAAATTACCTAAATTATGCTGTGAAATTTTTTTATCGTAATAAATCCCCACTCATATAATTACATTGACAATATCTTAAAACAATCTGCCTAAATCCTTAACGCTTAGACTCAGTGGTCAATACAATTCTGCCGGTGCTAAACACAGCAGACATATCAATCCAGAGAGATATGTTTTGTTGACTCACTTTATTTTCTGTGCATGATGTAGCAGCAAAACAGCCATCCAAAACTTCCAAGGCACTTGCCAGTAATCTGTGCATAAAACAATGCAGTCATTAATTATTAGCATTGTGTTAGAATTTAGGGCAAGAACAATTTTTCTAAATAAAGTGATAAGGCCAGATCAAACTTTCAGCTTTCCAGTTTTATTTTATCATTAACCCTTGTCCTGCTGATTTGATATTTAGCATGTTGTCATGTCTTGAAGCTAAAATTGATAACACAATTCCCACATTAAATGACAACAAATATATCACAAATAGATCAGAAATTGAAACATTTGATCACTCTCAGAAATTGAAAATATTTGATCACTTGTGAATCGCTCCAAAACTAGTTTATGAAGTTTAAAACCCTCAAGGCATCATTTTGCATCTCTGATGAATGCTTCAATTTCCTACACCTAGGGGTTTTAGAACAAACATTTTTGTGGAACTGTTTTAATAATAACGTTATCTTTTTTTCATTTGCCACCCACTTCAAAGTCATCATCAGGCTTAAAAACTCAGGCTTGAACAGTTGAACTTGCTTGAGAATGTATATATAAAGTACCTGCAGGGTGAAAGATTGAAATGTTACATGATATATTGATATTACCAAAATGTAAATTAGTTTGAAATCGACCTGTCTAGAGATGTGAGTGGCATCTGGGTGACTGTGCTGCTTTCAGTCTCAGAAGTGACAAATCCCGGTGTGGTGGCGTTAGATGATGATGTGGTCACTTTACTGGCCGAGCTATCAGGAAATTCCTCACTGTCCTCAGGCCAACCAAATGCCTCTTTTGTCTTCACGTACACTTTGATGGAATCAACCATTGTAATAGCTGCGGGGTCTGCACTCACTCCAACTGGAAAATACAACAACCACAACATTCTATATCCTATATTCGATTTATATTCATAGATAAGCTTGCATTGCATCATTGCATCATGTAATAAAACTGATGATATTTCTTTCTTCATCTTCCTGTATTTTTTACTAGTTAACATTTTTTTGTGTTGTATGCAACATAGTGTAGTGCTCACTTTTTAGTGTACAAATCAAATGTTACAATATTGGTTACATCGAAATTCACAAAATTGCTGTGGTTGATTGTTTATGATCACTGTCTTGATATTAAACTAGTATGATAGTCTGGTAATTCTCAACTTACCAAACAAGTTGAATTTCTTATCAGCCGAGAGTGATTCTTCTCTGGTGAAAGGAATATCAAACCAGCGAGCTCTCGTAAGGTTTGTCTGGATAAAAACAAAAAACTTTTTACTGTCAAAAACCTTACACCGATAGATTATACAAATCAGCATTTGCATGACTAATTGAAGTCAAGTTTGATCAGCAATACACCATGATAATTAATCACAATATAAGACAAAATAATTCAAAATGAAAAATGATAACGATGTAATTAAAAAAATCAAATGTTTTAGGTAATTAGCATTCAATCTGCAAAAATATAAATCATTAAAACCTAATTAAATTGAATCTATATACAGTAGTTATTCGTTATAACACGATCGGTGGGGTCCATAAGTACGAATCGTGTTATAAGCCGATCGTGTTATACGAAATGGCCCGATTTTATCTAGTACTACTAGATACGATATGACTGGAGATACACGGGATGCGGTAATATAAATAACTGACACGGGACAATATACTAGCTTGTAGCATAACGTTGTTTCCAGGCCTTATTTACTGTACAAATATCGGAGTTTTAGAAGTTATATTAATTATTATTTGTAAATAATAAAAATGTGAATTGGTTGGATGTGTCTAATATAAGCAGTAGAAGTAAAATTAGTTGAATCAGGAATACAGGACTCGTGCGTGAACAGAGTGACGCTGTGTATACAAGTCCGTGTCATGTACAGTGTTTAATGACGTCATCGTTTTGAGAGTAGAGGTGTCAAAATCTCGTGAAATATCACTCTCAACGTGAGATCATACGAGACTGTCAATCATCCTGACACGGCCCGGTACGATGGGAGGCGGGTGTTGACCAATCAGCGTTTGAACACAACAAACACGATGTCTTTGCATTTTTTGTATCGTGCAATCAATTATTACAACACGAATATTATGTTTTTTCCACATCTTGTAATAAAACAGCATATCACTGATGTTATATTATTCATAGGATAACTACCAAGCCTGTAGGCTTGAAATGGTTTGATACGCTCACGTTTACTTGCGGCGTCGATCATCGCGTAACTGCCCGCAAATGAACCAGTGCTGATTTAATGCTGGGCCAGCGTTGTGGTCAGGTGAGATGGGAGGGAGATATTGACCAATCAGCGTTAGAACACGCTTGTCAATCAAACTTGTCGATGAGCTGTCCATACTGACAGTGATTTATGACTGATCATATCGGCATAAAAATATATTTATGCAACACCATTAAATCTAATATATTAACTGAATTTATAAATTATTTGACAACATAACACCTTGCAATACAAACGAGAACGCTGCTCGACATTGCAATGTGAGTTGTGAAGAAGTGGCATTCAACAAACGATCGGCGTGTCATCACCTCTGGCTACCTATTCTATTACGTGATTTAAAAATAACCATTTTTTCGGTTGAACCTGCTAAATCAAGTTAATTTTATTTAATAGCTAGGATTACTGACATCAAATCGTGCACGTCATATTCGTGTTATAATATTTTACAACACGATATAAAAAGCACCATATTCGTGTTATATTTTATAACACGATATAAAACACATGTAAAACACATTATATTCGTGTTATAATATTTCATTACACGCGATTTTAAAAACTTGCAGAATCACCATATTCGTACACGCGATTTTAAAAACTTGCAGAATCACCATATTCGTGTTATAATATTTTAAAACAGATTAAAAAAACATGTAAAAACATTATTATTCGTGTTATAATATTTTTATTACACGATCTAAATAAACATGTTCTTTTGCTAAACACGCCACATTAAGTTAATTTGAGTAAGTAAATACATTTTGTGAGATGAAATCGTGTCATATTCATTTTATATTATCTATTACACGATTCGTGTTTGAATTGAAGTTAAGCTCAAATACGAAATGAGATACTCTTGTTCTAAAAGGGTGCCGTTATGTGCTGTGCAATAACACTTGCCGGCGACCTTGCGTGAGCGTCATGCGTGAAGGATTAGGCCTACCGCTACTGCACGATTAACATGTGACGTTGGCGGACAATTTCATGCTTAATTGTATGTTGAAATATTTATAACACGATTTTTCCAGAAAAATGGTAAAAAAGATAGTGTAAAATTTTGGGATCCATGGTTGCATCGTGTTATATCCGATTCGTGTAGTAACGATTCGTGCTATAACGGATAATTACTGTAGGTTGATCTTGGCATACGTGATGCCAAAACTAAAGCTAAAAATTGATTCAGCAATTGGCACTTTGAAAGTCAAGTTATGCTTATCTGTGACAGAATTACAAAATAGTTGAGAGTTACCTGGACTGTTCTGCCAAATATTTCTACATAAGCTGGTGTCCTGTCTGTGGTTTGACTGCCGAGCAGAACCCGCACTCCAGCCATCACAGTGTTACTGTTACTGTTCATCACCTCTATAGTAAACCCAGCCGCCTGTAATAATCAACATATAATACAGTCTACATCTGGATATACTGGAATGATGATGCATGCAAAGCTGCCTTATTGTCAATATACATTGAACAAATTGTTGTGTAATTCTAAAGCTGTTGAAAATAGAAAGATTTTTTAATTATTAGTCAGAGACAGAGCTACATGTCTCATGTACTTGAAGTCTGCCTTCGCTGGGCATAGTCTACTGTAATAAGTATTAGCTATTATCTCACCAGGTTTACAAATTAAGTTGCTGTTGAAATAACACTCATTGATCGATTACAAGTAGGTTGAAGACTTTACTTTGCTATAAAATACAAAGGATAACCATTAAAGTTAGTTACCTTGGCGCAAGCAATATACATTCCTGTTGTGTTTAGTCTGTGTTTCACCTGTGTTGTATTGTACACCTGTAGGATATCATTTCCTCCAAACTGTCAATAAACACACATGTATTTTAGAAGCACTTGTACTGCTAGTCCCATATATGTACTGATTCAAGCATGTGACAAACCTAATAAAATGTCACTGATATTGATATACAACGTCCCCTTGGAGTTAGAAGGTGCTAAACTGCCACTTTGCAAAGTGGCAGTTTAGCACCTTCTACCTCCAAGGGGATAGTTTGTGGCGGATGCTCACATAATCAGATTACTACATTTTGGAGATGGCTATTTTTCATAAAATAGAAATATATTTAATCATCTGGAGCTGGAAATTGTGTTAGCAATTCCAACTGTTAATGAATGAAAAATAGTCACAAAGGTTAACAACACTCAAATAACTACAACTTGCTATGATAACTAAAGTGTTCTCTCATACATTTCATTGCATATTTAGCAGTCTGAGTCAGTTAGCCTACAGTTTATACAGGGTTCCCCACAGAAAAAAAAATCATCCGGTCGTTCTCACAAAAATCTCAACTTAGCGCGCGAGCAGCGTAATAATATGTTTACTGTTGCGCGCGCGTGCGCGATAAAAAAATCAAAGATTTTTTCATTAAGACACACAACAAAGTATAGTAGTTAGTAGGCCTATCACTCACTGACCAACGCGGTGACACTTTGGTGTGTGTCAACGTGTCGTGGTGACTGGCAACGCTAAGGAGTGTTGGCCCGTCAACGCTGTTATCACCCTCGAGTACTGCCAGCTCCGCCAGCGTCGCGCCATTGCCGGCTCAGCGCTGTTAGCGTGACATAACACTGTGACATAACACTCACTTGCTGTCAGGTCTGCTTCCTAGCAAACACGAGACATCTACCTAATGTTGGTCCAATGCTGGGCCAGCGTCGTAGACGGTGGACCAACATTGGGTCGATGTCTCGTGTCTGCTGGGACGTCTATGTTATTTAGCACCGGCACCCGTCTTACACGGACACGCTGATCGCTAAACCAACACAGTATGACACCAGAGGTATGACACTGGCGACAGGAATATTGGCTAATCTACCAGATGGATAACAGCCGGATGTGACCTATTACATGCTGGTCGGCATAAAATTCATCCGGTCGGGTTGCCGGCAGTTCCGGCATTGTGGGGAACCCTGGTTTATAAATATATAAATGGTTCATACCTCAATATCATTTGTTTGCTGACAATGCTCAAAGTAATCAATTGGAAAATTGACAAGTCCAGAGGGGCGACCTGTCACAAAAGGATAGAAAAGTCATTCAAGGAAAAACAATTCAGTGTTGAAATATCCATTGTCATTGTCAGCAGTATTTCTGTGGTGTTTTTTTCTTTAAAATGTGATTTTGATAGTAATTACCAGTTGTTGAAAAAAATATGAATGAAAACTGTGACACGGCGTTCTAGTGAGATTTACTTACTCGTTTTAGCAGGTTTTTTCTTCTTCGCGGGTTTCAGCAAGTTGATAGTACCGAATGGTTGTGATATAGGTGTCATCCAGTAACTGGTGTGATCCACATTAGCCATGTAGATCCTCAGACTACCATCCTCACACAGAAGTATCAGAGTCGTCCTCTGTAAGCCCAGCAATCACACATGGTGAATACATTGTGAACTCACGCATATAATAATAGAAATAAACAATTACAGTTTTAATTCTTTCAACGTGAGGACCGTCTCTAAACGTCAGAATCTGACGTCTGTAGCCGTCAGATTCTGACGTATAAAGACAGTCCCTGCACTAAAGGAAATAAAATATTTCTAATGACTGTATGATATGATAGAAATGACTTAATGAGCTCTTTCTGTTTCATTTCAATACCTATTTTATGGTTCTACGATCATTAGAAATGTTTTATCACTTCGTCTTCGTACGTATAAAGATGGTCACCGAGCAGAAAGGGCTAAGAAAATGAATCACCAACCTGATCTGAGTTACTGGCATGATGTCTGATTGCTACCATGTCTTGAATCTGTAAAAACAAATAAAAAACTAAGTGCTGCATTACTTTACATCTGGTGACCACATAATTATTTTACCATCTAAATATTTTAATTATAATGATGGAATTGATACTTTCATATAATATTTTTTTAATTTACCACTGACATTTTGAATTAGTTCCTTTATCTGAATCTATACATTTGATCAATTCTAATAAATAGTTTTTGTGCGAGAAACAGTTTTAATGCACTTATAAACATTGCCAACCCCAAATTTTCGGAGAAACAAAAATATGCTACAGCAGTTAAATATAATACACTTTTTCAAACACATTGGATAATGTACAGAACATACAAATATATGTACAGCAGAACCTGCTATTGAAGGCCACACATGTGAGCTCATTGTCAGTTATTCAGGTTGAACAAAAAAAAATAATCAGTTAGTTTGTTGATCATTGCCACTAGATCTAAATCTTATATTATTGTTTTTTAATATGCTTTTTACAGTCATGAAAGATAAGACATTTCAAAAGGGTGAAATAAAGCATGTTAGATCAAACACAACCTTTCTTCTCATTTAAACTGTAATTTTAAAAGGTTTGATCAATTTGCCAGAACTTCAATCATTAATTGTATGAATAAATTCCCAATTAGTAATCAGTTGAATACGAGACTGTTACTGACCTTGGTTTTTGCGGGCAGCACCTTGATCTCCTGTAGTAATATAGTATCTGGTTTGACCATGAGAATCACAGGGTTGTTAGAGGTTTGTGTCATGGCACACACTAATCCCGGGTGGCCCGTCACCTCCATCCACTGTACCAGAGTCTGACTGGCAGAGTTAGACTTACCACTGCCTCCACTACCTCCACCATTATTACTAAAAAAACAATAAATTATTGTCTCTCACAAGTGCTGGATACTTGAGCAGCGGTCTTTAATTAACCCTAAGAACACTGATGTCGACTACAGTAGACATTCAGATTCTGCGTTTTTATTGGCATCTGTATAGCCAGTTGTTAAAAGCAAAATTTGCTTTCAATTTTAAAACACAGATATATGTTGAGATTTAAATTTCACAAATAATACAGATTTTCAGTCACTTGAAGTTGTGGATCGCTGTAGCGAGACACAACTTCAAGTGACTGAAAATTTAAATTGATTAAGTCAGTGTTCTAAGGGTTGATATTTTTATTTTCACTTAAAGTTAGTTTTATATAGATCCAAAGAATTGTATCAGTATTAAGACATCATGTTTTTTTCAAAATAAATACATGCAACGAATTCCAGCTGAAAAGGAATAAAAAATTCTCACTCACAATTCAGCAGGACATAATAATGTTAACCCCAAGAACATTGATATCGACAACAGTAGATATTCTGTGTTTTTATTAGCACCAGTATATAACCCCTGATAAATGGTTGTTAAAAGTAAAATATGCCTTCAATCTTGAAATATTGATATGTGCTGGGACTTAAATTTCACAAATCATATAAATTTTCAGTCACTTGAAGTTGTGTATCACGGTAGCGAGACACCACTTCAACTAATTTAAAATTTTAATTGAATAACTCAGTGCTCTAAGGCTTAACACCATAATAATATACAGTATACAGTGAGTTGCATGTAAGCACCAGCCACAGATTATTTTGGTTGATTTATAACTCATACAAGAACATACCTTTTCCAGGTGATTGGAAACAAATTATCAAGTTTCTGAACATTCTTTGAAATTGGAGCCACAAAATTCTTTCCTGAAATTGAGCACATCAAAAAGCAAGTTAAAATTAACATTTCATACATCATAAATTTAAATGAAATAGTAGCTGTAACTTCAGACTACTAACAAATAAAAACAATCGCTATGATTTGTGTTTAACCACATCAAAAATCAAGCTAAAATTAACATTTCATTCATCATAAATTTAAATGAGATAGTAGCTGTAATTTCAGACTACTAACAAATAAAAACAATCGTTATTATTTGTAACCTAACCCTTAGAACACTGAAGTATTTTTGTTTAAATCATGGAAACCAAAGGGTTTTTCCAACTTGATATTAACATAACTGTCTTAGCTAGCTCTTTCCGGTTCAATTAACCCTCTAAGCCCTCACGATGCATCATTTTACATTCCTGAAAAACCCACTTAATTTTCCTACAACTAGGGATTTTAGAACAAAATTTCCATGAAACTGGTTTACCAATACATGACAATTTTCTTTAATTTGTCGCCCACATCAAATCATCTTCATCCACTACAAGTCGACAATTGCGGCAGCAATTTGCGGCTTGTAATGGATGAAGATGACAATGGTAAACTCAGGCTTGAAAGGGTTAAATACCAACCATTCGAAATATTAAAATTCTTCTAATACGGGGACCATCTTTTTACGTTAGAATCTGCCGTCTACAGACGGGAGATTCTGACGTCAGATTCTGATGTTTAAAAAAGCCATTTTTTCATATCTGTTCAGCTCTCTGGTTAAAACATAGCTGAACAGACGGTGCAGATGCCGTTTGTAGTTGTTGGATTCAAAATTTTTTTAGAAGAGAAATAAGTGCGTGCAAAAAAAAAAAAATTGTCTGGAATTTGTTACCTTGGGAGTAGCTGAAGAAGAGTAGCTGTAGTGTATGGGAGTAGTAAACAGACACCCCGCCACCTGCCAGCTGGCCACCAGCCTCCTGAAAAAACAACAATCACAAAATTGTATGACAGGAATATTACAGATGTCAGGCAGCTACAAGTACTTGGCTCAGATTTAGCATTGGGTAAGTATTTCAAAGAACATATTACTGGTTTTATCACAATATCAGTCAAGAATGAGAGAGCCTACAAAAACTGTACATGTACGTTAAATTCAAACTTGAGATATTACAGTTCATAATGGACAAGCTTCCCACTATCCTCAGAGTGGTTAATTCAAATTCTCACTCATGACAAACGTGTGGTAATTTATTATTATTGAACTGGTATGAAAAATAAGCAACATGATTAATTTGTTGTTAGTTAAACATAACAAAAGTTATTAAATTCCATCAGGCAAACCAAGGAAAATAGAATCAGAAGGAAAATCTGCTAGGAGAAGGCCAGTTTTTAAAATTCCTCCCTTCCCTCCCCTCAAAGATCGGCATTGTATTCAAACAACCAGGGCCCTTGTTAACGCCTAGCTATATGATGCTAATGACCCACACCCCCCTTCGCCTGATCCGATACGAGTTGCGAAGCGTGACGAGATTTGTGGTTGGTTGCTTAGCAACACCCCTCCACGTCCCAATTCGCTCTCATTCCTGTACCTATGGGGTGGGTCACTTGGCGACGTCATCAGGGAAATCCCTTCACCTAAATGTACTCGTCACAAGGAATTCCCTATTTCTTTCATAGAAAGCAGCATGGTGATAGTTGAATCATCTCTGTGCGACCTCTGACGACAAAGTCATGTGAAATAAAGTTATGTAGGTATGTATTGACTTCATTATTTACAATCTAAACATTCAAAGTTATTAATGCTTATCCGACGGCCACAATCGGGACTTTTTATCATGTGAAAGTGTGGGACCTTGAAAGTGATCATGTAAAGTTTGAAGCATGGCTGTCTGGCTCGTCTTACCAAATTTTCCATTTGTAGAGTGGCACACCTATATCGTCAGCGGCACTCCTCGATCCAGCTTTTCATCTTATCATCGCCCAGTACCCAATATTTACATGTTGTTGACTAGCGAGCCGGCTGTCACTATTGTTCACTTGGGCATATTCTATACTCTATCGTTTTGAGTAACTACATTTATTTGGAATATCTTTGTATGTTTGATTTATAAAAATACTAGTGTTATCAGTGGAATGTCATATCACGAACAAAATCTGAGTCAGAGCAATTCAAAGGGAGCTTATCGTGACACTCACCATCTCTTTTTCATAAGTTTACAACTTTGTATTTGTTTTTTTATTGTAATCCTCTAAATTACGATACATTTTTTTATATTTTATAATTATTATCAGTATTTATGTATTCATATAGGCAGTGTAGCCTACTGGAAGTAAAGGTTTCGTAAATTATACTGTTTGCATTATATAAAGTGTTATATTTATTATTGTGAATATTTGACAATTTAAAATGTTTTGTTGTAATAATTAAAAACATACATGTGCTTATATAGTTGAGTTCTTTTTGGTAGGCCTACCACAGGCTGCTATCGGCCTCTCAGCAAAAAAGCGACAGTGAACCAAATTTTTTTTTAATGTTGGTCCAGTGCCGTAGACGGCGGAACAACATCAGGCCAATATTGGTTCAATGACGTGTCTTTGCTGGGCTGCCTAGGTTGGTACCTGAACAACTCAACATCTGTCAGACATGGATCTAGCTCTGCGCTAAAATTGTATAATTAAATAATAGCTGTATATCATTCACATTAAAATCTCTCGCGGCATTTCGTCGCCGTCAGTCCCTTGCCATAATCTTATAGATCGCATTGATCTCACGAGATCTCGGAGAGACGGACAGTCAGCATCAAGGGGTGGTCATAAAAAGCAAATGAGAGTTTTAATGGCCATTAAGACGAAAACCGATTTAGCCGCAACTCGCATCAGATCGGGAAAATCGTGGAGCACACCTTCCTTCTGATACTATTTTCCTTGGGCAAACACATAATTTTACCAGAAACACTTTAGAGCGAATTGTGTATATAATTTTTAGCTGATTTTTTTTAGAATAGTGTTGCTTCAGATAGGGAAAAAATATTTGTATAAGATCATTTAACTAATCATAACTAGATATTATAAGTTTATTTTTGCAATGCATAATACTATTTATTAGTAGTAAACATTTTAAATGACAGTTGACTGGTCTCTCCCCATTTTACACTGAATGATATTCATATAATCAAATGGACATTTCTCTGTGACCAGAAATTAATGAAGTTAATGACGAATGACATAGAAATATGAAGGTAACATAGGCACACTACTCTTAACCCCTAGAGCACTGAGTTATTCAATTTAAATTTTCAATCACTTGAAGTTGCATCTCGCTACCTTCAAGTGACTTAAAATTTGTGTGATTTGTAAAATTTAAGTCCTAACATATATCAGAGTTTTAAGATTGATTATTGTTCCAATTGGTAAATAAAAATTTGTTTATACTAAGATTGAAGGCATATTTCACTTTTACCAACTGGTTATACAGGTGCTAATAATATGAATAAAAAACAGAATGTCAACAACTGTAGTCAACATCAGTGTTCTGAGGGTTCACAATAATACAATATTAGAAGGCTGATATAACTTGAGTGCAAAAAATTATTTGAGACAAGCATTAGAAAAAAGGAGATAAAATGGTGAGACATGCTTATTATTACCCCGGTATTATACTTATTATTACCTTGACATCACTGTGAACCACATCAAGTGTAGTTGTTATGTAGAATGTACCATGGCGAGCACTGCTGGCTTCTTCCATAGGCTGAGTATACAGGTGTCCTGAAGAGGACATCAGCAGTAAATGATGCCCTTCATCCCCAAACACAAACGTAGCATCACGAATCTTACCGCTCGGCAGCAGAAAATAATACTGTGGGCTTATAGCATCTGTTCCCAGATCATACACCTTGACAAAATCAGCTGTCACTATAGCGAGCTCAGTCTGTGAGCCAGGTAGCCACAACGCCTGCATCATCAAATAACACATGTACATAGGATGGATCTGAAAATATCTAGTCTAAAAAACTGACTGTAAATGAGGATTCAGAAATATATATTAGAAGTGTGGATAAACAAAAGTAAATGTTTGATTAACTAGATGGTATATTTGCATGGCAAGCAAATATGAATGTCAACAAATTCCAAAATCAAAAAGATGATTGCCAGTGCTGTAGTGATATAGATTGGATAAATATTGAGGACTGTTGAGTGTTCACATCAAGTTGTAAGGAATTGCAGTGCAATTCTTTACAAACTATATATAGGATTCCTAGTCTGTCATATGTCTCGACCACAAAGATTCAAATTTACAGACAGTGGAGTTCTGTCTTCGCACCTTGATGATAAAGTTTCCTGTCTCCAGTGAAGGATGAAGCACAAGGTGATCAGCTACTGCTCCAGAGTTACTGAATGTCAGCACATGACAGTCCTATATCAAACACAGATACAGTGTAGGTAATAAATTACACTAAGAAATATTCCAACAAAATAACTTTAAAAGAAGTTTCCTAGTATCTACATCAATTACATCAAGAAATTTACTATTTAAAAATTAAATTGCCATGCATCAGTAACACAAATAAAGTTACAAACACCCTTTAAAATCCAGCCACAGAATCATTATCATAGTTTCATTAATACTACATTTTAAGATGATTTATATATGAAAAATAATGCAACATTTATCACTTGACATAATATTAAACATACAATAAAAAAAAATTCCGGGTATCCCTATTCTTTATATTGGCAATGTCACATTAAAACTAACCTTTAATCCTGATACAGCGAGCAGATCCTCATTACAAGGATTGCCAGCAATACGTAGCACGGTGAACGGGATAGGAGCTGATGCTAATCTCTGCAATGAAAGGTAAAAAATCTCATCTAACAGGTACTGAATACTCTTTAGTTAACATTAATAATTAACTGTAGTCAACAAAATAATAACATCAAAGAAATGTACAAATTTGAATCCAGAGATGTATCAATTCGTATAATTAAACATTTATATTTTTGTTAATGCTGAATTCAGAATATATAAATGATTAGGCCAAAGTTAGTACACTTGAACCACAATTGATACAAAAGGGAAATCCTGTTGTCATTGATAATAAAATGGCAGTATTTTTAAATTAGATAAATAAATATAATATAAGAGTCAAATATAATAGTAGTTGAGCTATTCATTCTCTACCATAAAGCCACCTGAATATATGAGTGATATTTTAGCCCAGATATGTTACATACTGTAAGTGTGAGTTTTCTCTTGCTTGAGTCGGCTTGTTTTAGTAGAGCTGACAGTTGCAGCATGGTCACTTTGCCCTTCTCATGGCTGACAGCCAGGTGCTGGCGTTTACCATGTGGAGATGTCAGACAGCACATGGCTACACGTCTCAACACATGAGATGTTATTAACTGTCTGATAGTCTGACCTTGGTCTCCACTATAACTCATCCTCACATTCTCAAAAGCACCTTCCTGGGATCCCAGAGTCGCTGTCTGTCAATAATAATATCAATTTTTTTTTAATTTATTACTTTATTAAACTGTTGTAAAATATTAGTAATTTTAACGAGAAAAAGCTGCTGCAAAATTGATCACATGACTCAGATTTGTTCTTGCATTCATTTGTTTTTCAGCACATTATATTTGCAAAAACTTACCATCAGTTGGTCCGTTACTTGTACAGATTTATGTGTAAGCCGTAGGTTCTGTAGGGCTGTTTGGGCTCGCGCTGTGCTTCCCAGTGCTGACATAGGCTGGTAGTTCTCTTTAACAACTGGCAACAATGCCTCCAGTAAACTGGTCACTGTCTGCATGGCAGATGATTTTACCTGTATAACATAGATTGAAAATAATATTGAGTACCTGGGGGTATGCATTTTTTTTTAAACTAATGTATTTTTCAGCATTTGCAAGTAGATATTCCTTCAGTAATTCAAGCCGGAAATTACTGTTTAACACATTAATTAAATTACCAATTAATGTGTGGTTTTAATAAATAATGGCATAGGCCTACTATCAACCGTATCAAAACATACAACAAAGCTATCATAATCATAACTTACCAATGATTGCACTATGGCATCTTTGCAACCCTGAAAAGAAAAAAATATTATGATGAGACAAAGAATATCGGAAGTACAAGACAAAGAATCATGTAGCATACATCTGAGCATTCATAGACAAAATATTCATGCTTGTTTTGATAATAAAATTAAAATTACTACATTACCTCAATTTGTTTGCACAGAGTTTCTCGTGCCTTGGCCACCTTTTCACTCTCTCTCCTGCCTGATAAGGCTGTTGTATCAGCGTGTCTGTCTGCTCCAGGTGGTGATGACAGACGTCTACGTAGAGAGCTAGGTAGCATGGTCTCCATAGAGAATGGTGAGGGTCCACCTGGTACTACACTGCTCATATCTAGTCCACTCTGTAAGGTCCTCTTCACAAGAGCCTGGAATAACAAGTATATCACCATGAATAATGTGCGAGTCTGAATTTAAAGGCACTGTGTTGTCAAAAAATTATCTGACAAAACCATAGAAAATGGGTGAAAATACAAATATCCGTGTTTAATGCATTAACAAATTTCACGTCAAAAAGCGTGAGTAACTTTCTGACATTGCATCAGCAAAAACTAAAGATTGATCTGTCAATCACATAGAAGATCTCTTTGTGATCGGTGGTTGACAAGTCAGTTCACACTGATAGAATATCAGAAAACAACAGCCAACAGTGATTAAAATGACTGAAGCAATATAACCGATCAAGTGTGCATCTATAATAAATTTGCCTTTTAATTTAATTCTCATGTATTTCACTAAAAGCAAATATTTCTTTTAGCAGTTACAGGAAGAAGCTGAAATAAGATGCTCAATAATTGTTACAGATCTAGTTTGTAAGTGCTGTAAAGTTAACCCTTATCTTGATGAGTTAATTTATTTAAATTTTCACACACTTGATGTTGTGTCTCGCCACCGCGAGCCACAAGTTCAAGTGTGTGAAAATTACTTATACTCGTTTAACCCTTTAAGCCCTCACGATGCATCAAAGCATCATCTTACATCCCTGAATATAGACTTAATTTCCTAAAACCAAGGGTTTTAGAACAAAAATTTCTATGAAACTGGTTTAACAATACGTGGTAATTTTCTTTAATTTTTAAACCACATCAAACCATCTTCATCCACTACAAGTCGAGAATTGCACAGCAATTCGCGGCTTGTAGTGAATGAAGATGACAATGGTAAATTCAGGCTTCACAGGGTTAATTTGAGACCAAACATTTGCAAATCTTGATGCTTGAACACTTATTTCATTCCTAATAACTATGATTAATCGGCTGATAAAACAGATTAAAAACGACTATAATCGTGTTCAGCAGGCAAAGGGTTAAAGTTAACGAATCAACCAGACTTACTTGACAGCTGCCATCATCCTTTGCACCACAGTCACAGAAGAATGAGCCGTACTTAGCATAACTTAGCTCATGGTCTCGATGGCACACCTTGGCACATATTGTACATACTCCAGTACCATCCTCAATCTTGCAAGTATGACAGTGGTACCTGATAAAAATATATCAGAGATCAGTCTGAACTGGCAGTGAGGTATAACAGTGAAGTTTACTGCTCATATATATCAGAGAATGATATCTCACACATAAAAGCCTTTAATCAACAGAGTAACCTAAATCGCATGAGCATTTAGAGCCTACAACTCTTGTCAGCCTATATGTGAACTGCTCCAACATAATCAGTCAAAAGTTGCTGATTTTTATTGTTCAGAAGATTTTTATGCATTTGGGGGTTATATATTGGTAGAGATACATGCAAATATTGACCGCAAACACCTAATTTATGTATAATTTTGATCAGATCTGTTCACATATTAACTAGAGTACTTTAGCACGATTTCTTGCGAATGTGACTTTCGACTGATTATGTTCGAGCAGGTCACATAATTTACCAGGCTGAGATTCTAATTTCAATCAATTGCAGTTATGTTAGCATATATAGGCCTGTGACAAGGAGCAGATGTTGTTCATCTTTTCTGTGATATGGGAAAATCCAACACTCATCCAATTGTCCGATGAATTCTGAGTGTTTTATTTTGCCACACTGTACAAATAACCTGTTGTTTACATATCGTTACATAATAACTTACCAGTGCTGGTTCATAAACTCCTTCTGTGTGATGGTAAAAGTACAAAGCTTGTTATTCAGAGACTCTTCATCCTAAACAACAAAATAAACAGCGTCAAGAGCAAAAAAAAAGCTGCTCAATTGTTCTCTACAACTTGGTCAATTCAGTAGGAATCATTAAGAAATCGGGTGAAATTGGGGGAAAATGGGTGAATTGCATTTCCCCAATGGTGAAACAGAATTCCCGGACCGGGATATAAATTTCCCCCAAACTGTTTCACAAAAATTCCCCTCTGAAAAAGTGGGGGAAATGAAAAGGAATTTCTTTTTCACTACAAGTTTCAATAGCACAGTACTGTATTTAAGCATCATCTAAGGCATATTTTGATCCTCTACGCACTAAATATCAATGGCCATATAGTCCAGCAATTACAGTAGTTCCACCATACACAGCTCCAGAAGCTGAAAGGTAAAACCTGACATCTTATAAAACCAAATATCAATTTACTTCATCTGATTACCTGGACATTTCTGCTTCACAGGAGTATTTTCATGGATGAAATGCAGTTTAAAAACATCCATATTTGACCTGATAATCTAATATCACTAGAGTAATTAACCCTTTGACTTCCAGGCCGGGGTGCATGCCAGGATCCAGATATACTGGCGTAGGAGTTCTATTTTTCGTCATTTGAAGCTGGAATTGCTAACGCAATTTCCAGCTTCAAATGACGAAAAATACATAAATGTAGTATATATTTGACGAAAATTTGTGTCATTTTATGGTTATGTTCATTGACGAATGACGACGGGAATTTCCGTCATGTATGGTGGTGAAAAGGTTAATAAAAGGGATAAAAGGTAAGATAGACATAATTTAGTTTTCAGTAACCAAAATAAAGTAAGCAGACAAAAGTGAAAAAATCCCAAAATTCAATACATTAGTTAAAATGTATATTTGTCTGTATGAGAAGAAGGCTAGAGACTGATGTTAACTTACAGAATCTTCAGGATTGGACTCCTCTTCTTCTGCTACAATGTCTTCAGCCCAATCGCTATCAGGATCCTAAAAATCACCATCAAATACAAATAGGATAGCTTTACTTGTGAATTTTAGGAGTTTTTCTTTTAAAAAAACGCTGAAATATTTGTATATAAACCAAGGAGATTAAAGGTTTTTTTAAATTTTAAATCATCAAAAATGTCTTAGTTAGCTCTTTCCGCATGATTTGAATATAATGTTAAGGGTCTACAGACATTTTTAAATTTTTCAGTGCGGGGATGGACTTAGACGTCAGAATCTGATGTCTATAGATGTCAGATTCTGATATTCTAAATTCGATCCCTGCACTGAGAGGGTTAATGGATGTGAAGAGCTAAGTCGTGTTGCACATCAAAATATAGTATTTCTGTATGAATCCCTATTACCCTTGTCCTGCTGGAATGTCAGTTAGTATTTCTTCAACTCATTTGTAGCTGGAATTGCTACTGCAATTTAAAACTTTGAGGAACGAAAAATATTTCTAATTTATAAAAAAAATAGAATTATCCCACAATATATTATCGGAATTACTGAGGATCTACCACAAATTATTTTTACCATTAAAGGGTTAATTATAAAATTTAAATTTTTACAAGCAGTGAAACAGCATTGAGTCCAATGTATTGCGGTTTGCCATGAAGAGGTGATGAACTGTATGACTAATAGGCACCATACATAGTGTTATAAATATTAGGAAAAGGCTGTTCAACCCTTTCACCGCAGAATTATGACGTCATAAATTGCCTTAGCACTGAATTAATTATTTTTTTAACTAAAAACAGTACCGCAAAATTTTAAATTGTAGCTGCATCTGTAATAGAAGCTGCCCCCAAACTTTCAAAAAATTCTCAATTTTTTAGACAGAAATTTCCTGAGTGGAAAACCTCCAATTGAATACTTTTGAGATTTGTCAAGGACCAATTTTTTTTTAAGCTGAAAATCTATTAAAATTATCGGTATTTTGAAAGGACGCTAACCACGCCAATGGAGCACACGCTGTATAAGCCCAGATAGCTTCTAACCCTTTACAGACATGAGGCGTTATATTCATGATAAATGTGTGACGGTAGGCGGGTAATGCGCTACAATTGTTGCCATGTTAAGCCTACTTACTGGTCTAGCAGATTAAAATCGTTTTGGGTTGTTGAAACTATTTGTTTTCGTTGGCCTATATATGTAGGCCTAAATAAATATCCATTGTAAAATACAAATGACAATCACATTATAGGCTATATAGACTCCAATAATTATTGGTCGTCATCAACCCAATGGACCCATACACATGATACAGGTAAACAGAAAGAGCCGACTAACTGTTGTTTCACAGTCAAGCCAGCATCGTAGTCTGTGAAACAGAAATAGGCCTACATAAACAGTGTGGCAAAGTAGTTTTTTTCCCAAGTCGGACAGCTGATCAACATTAGGGGAGGGAGTTGGGCCTGGCAGCGCTTGTCAACTGAGCTGCTGATTCAATGGTGCCAACATTATACCAACATTGGCTGAACATTTTGTTTTTGCTGTGATAACATGACTGACAGGTTCATGCATTCAAGACTGGAGAGGGGTGTGCCGACTCACAGGGTTATGTATAACATAATCATGACGGTGTTTACATGGGGCCGCGATGTCTGTCTGCCAACCAAACACTCAACTGACTTACTGCAGAAATTCACATGTGTTATAGCAGATATAGATAAGAGAGAATTTGTATTTCTGGTTATCAGGTTATAGACATTAGCCTACTATTTATATAATGAATCATGGCGTATCTTCTTATTACGTTCTCTGAACAATTAAATACTATTGTATCAAAAGAAATGTTTAATTAGCGATATATGCAAAAAAACAAGTTTATAAACTTTTGGACTAATGTCAGGCCACATCTTTATTTGACCATTGGACATGAAGGGTTGGGTTCTACTGGCAGCTCACCTCAGAGTGATAGACGCGCGGTGATTTAATTTATCACACAAAACCTCTAATGGAAGCCGCAAGTGGACTTTTAGCATTGGGCACTGGAAAATAAGAATTTAAATTCTAGTTAAAGCCGCCGCTACAAATTTTACGGTAATTACCGTATTTCGCGGGGTATAGTACGCACCTGTGCATAGTACGCAGGTACCAATATTTGTACCAAAAAACACAGATAGTACGCACCGGTGGATAGTACGCACCAGGGTGGTGAGTATCTCCACAGTCTGTCTGGGGTGTGTGTGGTATGTCTTTATTACTCAAGGCATTCAGAATGTGGTTCAACTCAGCTGGTGACATAAGGATATAATTGATTCGCTAATAAAGATTAAATAAAATAAATGAATTGATGAAAAGAAATATTATAAATAATATAAAAATATAAAATTAGGAAGAACTATCTGAGTATTATAAAGCGCCTTCTGGTGAATAGCGCCATCTGGTGAATAGGTTTACAGTCTAGTCTTCAATGGGATGCCTGCCATTTATGACTGCCGAAACGGCGATAAAATCTAGCTAATTATTACTAAGATACAACGAATAAAAAAACATTTTTGTATAACAACGTACAAGTTTTTATTTAGAGTAGCAATAATGAAATGGCACATGTATGTATTGGTGACAGCACTGTCAAGGTGATTTATTACAAGCGTACAATTAATGTCTATCATGTATATGTATTGATTCAGGAATGTGGCAATTACATGTATATCAAGAGCATAATTATTATTATTTATTATTATATTATTCTTTTTGCCGTGAAACCTATCGGTGTTAGCGTTCTAATATTATTTAAACTTTCTACCAGGATACATTTTGTCTGTATTTTAGAATACCATTGACTTTAATATATATTGCAGTGAAATATGTAGGCCTATAATAAAAAAACCTGCTATTAATCAAGCCGTATACAGTAAATAAGATAGGCACGTCACGTCGCCGCCGACAGCGACATCTGATGAATGGAATAGAAGCTTCACAGTGGTCACGCAATCAAAGCAATACACATGATCATGATGATAAAGTAGGCCTAGCGATGTCTGACGAGTAGATTATTATTTAAATAACATTAAGAAATGACTTTATCGGATATTTAAAAGAGAAATAAATGTTAGGTTGTTATGGAATGTTATTTCACTAGACATCTTACCGTATATCCCCGCGTATAGTGCGACGCCATGTATAATACGAGTTGAGATTTGAGACCTCAGATGACCTGAAAAACGTCTACCCCTCTGTATAATACAATCTCAAAATTTGGATGTCGGCAGCGTTCCGGTCGGTAGCGTTCCGGGCCATCTATATGTGAGGCATGGATATTATCTTATTCTACTAAATAGTGCCGTGACACCTGCATAGACGATGCTCAATGACGGGAACAGCGGCAACAGTACATCTCTGCAAAACCAAAGGGCAGGATCTGCCTACTTGTAAAGTAAGCAGATACTGTATTTTTATTTTCCATGGCAGAGTGGATGTCATCGGGACTGTCTCGATGGGCAGACATTCTGAGGCCTGCATAGGCTACATACACACAGATTTTAAAATACCGTATTTATATTTCGCCAACAAATTTATATTATTTTAATTTATCTATTACAAAGACCATATTTTAATATCGTCGTGCTCAAATAAGAACATTTTAAGATGAAATGTGATTGTAAAACATTTGCAGAGTAGCCACATTGTCTAGACACAAGAGGTGTGCATGGTTGTGCATGGGTGTGTCAGGGTGCAATAACACAGCAGCGCTCCATGAACTACAGCTAACAGATACCACCATTTGGTCAATACCGTATCAGCAGCGGGAACAGCGGTAGGCGTTAATGTTATCCTAGCAATATGGACATTCTGAGGCCTACATGTATTGAATTTGCGATAGGAGATATAATCAGTGATATCTTGTTATATTTTGTCAACGCATTCTCTCATTCCAATAGAAAAATATCATGTTCAGATTTGTCGTACACAATAGAACACTCCCATATGAAAGGCGATCTTATATCAAATCATTATTAATATAAATGAACAGGTCAGACTCACGGCGTCATTTATCTGCCCGTGGTTGTCAAAGGTGCCACGCGCGTCGGCCGGAATGTGAGACGGGGGCTCCCAGCAAACACGACACATTCACCCAATGCTGGTACAATGTTGTGTCAGCGTCGCAGACGGTGGCCCAACAATGTACCAGCATTGGGTGAACGTCTCTTGTTTGCTACTAGTTGGAAAGGCACAGTATCGTGTGTATAGGCCTGCTTACCAAACACGCTGACTGGCCTAAGTTTAAAGAAACCCCGTTAAAGATACGTTCTACCGCTAGAGAACTTACCGCTGAATTTACCGCTAGAGAGCTAAATTTTTTTATTAAATTCTACATCTATGTATAATACGAGGTGCCTTTTTGTGACATGAATAGCTAAGAAAAAACATCGCATTATACACGGGGATATACGGTAAGTGTATTAGAAACAAACGGTTTCATTATAGCTGCTGAAGTAATTTGCCATTTTCAGGCGAAAATACAAGAAGTTAGGAGATCGCAGTTCACTCGGGAGACGTGGGACTGCCTATTTATCAAAGTTTTGAGTGACAAATCTCAGCAAAATCAATATATTGTACGCATCGGTGGATAATACGCACCAGGCCAAAAACGGGCTAAAAAAAGAAAAAAGTAGCGTACTATACGCCGCGATATACGGTAATGATTGGCGACATCCGTAGTCTGCCAGGGGGTCACCTTATGGTTACATCCGCGGTGAAAGGGTTAACCGGAGTAGATCATCATTCAGTGTGGGCGATAAAAAGTGAAAACAGAACTCTGTTCATCATCGCTAACGTCAACTGAATGACGGTCAACTCCAGTCGTGTTGCCAGTCCGTAAATATTAACGATGTGAAATCAGAACAGCAGTATAGCCATAGTGATGGTGGACCAAAATTTGTCTTGATTTGGTCAATGACTCATGACCATGGCCGGCTGTGTTTGATTGCGTGAGTGTATGCTGATGGACCTATACATGTATGTTTTTGATAATAGAGATATTACTCACACAGTAAAGTATACAGTCTCACGTACAGTTAATCTAGCGAGTAGCCGGGCGAGTTACATATCTATATACACTGCCACCCTTACACAGCCGCAATTAACCAAACACAGTAGCTGCTTACATTACAAGTAAGCAGATACTTTCTGAGCTGTCCTCACAATGGTCGTCGGTTATTTACGAAATAGCGTCAAACCTCCATGCCATGGAAGTTTAACTCAGTTTACATCCAATGAAAGTCGTCGAGATGGCAGTAATGAGTTTGCTGGCAGGTTGCCAAAACGAGCGAAAAGGCTTATGATATAAAACTACAATACTGTAAATTAGTGCAATCTAGAATCACAGGAATTTTCGAGATGTGAAAATGTGAAAGTTTGAAATACGAGAGTGCCTTGGTTTTGGACATTTGTGTGTATGCAAATATTCATGAGGCTAACACGCGTGTATAAGTTAGTTCATGGCACTAACTTAAAAATTCATTTTATAATCTAGCAGTTTAAGTACTCACTTGGAAATGAGTGTCTCCTTCACATGGTGGAGATGATGCTCCAGGTCTGTCTGTGGCCTGCTTCACCGCACTCAGTACATCACCAATATAAGACAACAAGTAACATGCAGACTCCAACATCGTCTGGTGCTGTACATAAAACCAGTAAAAATAACATTCATATCAAACAGATTCAACGAGTTGTCCTCATAAATAATATCCTGAAAATTGAAAAATAAACTAAAGACATGGTAGTATGGGTTAAGATTTTCACATATGTAATTCAAAAGCTATCTTAGTCCCATAACAACATTCAAGCCCCGAACGTTTAGATTAGACTATGTGAATAACAGTTTTGAATTGTTAAAGAATGATTATATTGACTATTATGTAATAATAACAAGAAAAGACTGCATTAAAGCAATTAGTCTCCACTCACTATATGGTGGAGACTTAAGGAGCTTACATAACTTACCTTGCCAGCAGTGACATTTGCTTGTAATTTTTCCAAGACATCTTTTTGGCTAAGGTATGATTTACTACAAAGAAAGAGATATATATAATTGTTAAATTATCTTTCTTTGTATTTGACTATGAGCTAGGACTAAAAATAATAGACAGGTCACCCGTTAAGTTGTTGACCCAATGCTGTTTTATTGGTAAACTACCATCTGGCCCAACATTGAAACAGTATTGGAATCACCGACGCCTGTTTATTGGGTACTCACCAGGTCGACAGCCACGAAGTAGCGGCTTGGAATAGAATAACGTGACCTGAACCGCTGCCGGCTCCAGCCAATGTTGCCATGACCACCATCAGCTCTGAGAACCCTATAGCCTCGCATAACGGGGACATGATCTGACATCCCATAGGGATCAGCACATTCAGGATCGCTTTAGCAACTTCTTCACCAACAGGACTACAAAATAAATCACTGTTTTAACCCTTGTGCTGCCAGTTAAAAATAATTATCTAGTTTCAGATGACATTAAAATTGGAAAAATAGTTTAGGTGATCAGTCAATCAAGTATTTCAATCTGGTAGATGTCCATTTTTCATTTATTATTGTAATACCATTTTTCGACATTTAGAGCTAGAATTTGCTTTAGCAAGTTAAAATATCCATAAGAATAAAGGTATATTATTTGTGCTACATCATACCTGTTGTCTTTCACTATGTAAGATGTCAAGCTCTGTAAGAGTAATCGGTTCTCCTGCATCTTAGCACCATCTTCTGGGTTCTAAAACAAAACATTAATATACGTTGTTTATAGGTAATGTTATTATATAAGAAAAATAGGAGCTTGGAACTAATCAAATATTTATACTTCCCACAAAGCAACAATAAAGTGGAGAACATGCTATACGTAGGCTATTTCACCTGATGAGGGCAAGAGCAAAGGTGTTAGTATATGGGAAAGAATGTTCCAGAGTAAATTTGCCAATATTAATCTGTGCAATTCTCGAAATCGCTAAGCCTGAAAGCAACCAATATTTCCAAAAATGAATTATTTCATTAACCCTCTCAAGCCTGAATTTACATTGTAATCTTCATCAACTACAATCCGCGAATTGCTGTCGCATGGATAAAGATGATTTGAAGTGGGTGAAAAAGTAAAGAAAATTGCCATGTATTGGTTAACAAGTTTCATGGGAATATTCATTCTAGATCTCCTAGTTGTAGAAAAATAAGGTCTGTTTTCAGGGATGTTAAATGATGCTTTAATGCATTGTGAGGGTTCAAAGGGTTAACTCTACATCTACCACAAACAAATTGATCAAATCCAGTGGTACTTTATTTGGCATGAAAACATCAGCACAAGGGTTAGCACGTTTATGTGTTATTGGGAATAAAACTGGATGATGATGAATAAAGCTTTTTGGTGTGTACATTCTCAATATAAAAATAATAATAGCGAAAAAGGCAGCCACAGGAGCAGATAGCTGCTTCGTCTTATTGCATTGGTGAATCAAATAATATATCCTATACAATATATCCTGATATGGTTAGCAGATTTTTAATTCTAATGCATTACCTTTGGAACACCCATAATCATGTGCCTCAGCCAGTTCTGTAGGCTGGCTGTATCCATAGCTAATCCACCAAGCTTCACACACAGTTTATGGTAGCTCTTGTCATGAGTAGTACTTGTCTCTCCTGACCAAACAATACAAAATATAGTCAATATAAACTAGATTTGCCTGAGGGGCAAAGCTTGCGTCTCCACCCACCCCACATAGTACATTAATTAAAGAGAAATACAGTACTGTCACCAAATTTTTATGAAAACCACATGAAAATATGATGTCAGAATCACGCCAAAATTTAATCAACATATGGCCAGGGTAAGTTGCTTCCTTGGAACAAATCGGTGAAGCAGTTCAAGCTCTTCAGAGTAACATGTGATTCGTCTGGCATCTTGAATTTTGTTGAAAAAAGAAAAACAATTCTCAGGGCCACTGAGCATACACAAAAGATCAAATTTGAGCTGTATAACCATATCACCAAATTTTGATAATAGCCAAAATGAGCAAAACTAAAATATCAGCTAAAATCCTAAAAAGTAAAAAAATATAAGTTTTTATTATCATAATCACACAAAAAACTAATCAGCACACATCCAGGGTAGGGTTATTCCTTTGAACCAAACATGAAACAAATCCATGAAGCAGTTCGAGCTCTAGAGAATGACATAGGATTTTGGTGGCTATCTTGGATTTTGTTGAAGAAGCTGGAAAACGCCAGAAAAAAAACAGGGCAAATTCCCTAGGGCCAATATGCATACTGCAAATATTTAGAAATAATATTTAGAATATAATTAAAGCAGGGGTGTATAGCTAGATAATCAAATTTTGATGATAGCCAAAATGAACAAAACTGAAATATCCGCTAAAATTCTGAAACGTAAAAAAAACAAAAGTTTTTATTATCGTAATCACACCAAAAACTAATCTGCATATGTGCAGGGTAAGGTCTTTCCTTTAAACCAAACATAAAACAAATCCAGGAAGCGGTTCCAGCTCTAGAGAGCGACATAGGATTTTGGCGGCCATCTTGGATTTTGTAGAAGAAGCTGAAAAACGCCGAAACAAATTAACAGGGCTAATTTCCTAGGGCCAATATGCATACTGCAAATATTTAAAAATAATCCGAGTAGGATTGATTGATTGATTGATTGATTGATTGTAGGGGTGTATGGTTATATTACCAAATTTTGATGATGGCCGAAATGAGCAAAACAGAAATATCCGCTAAAACACTCAAAAGTTTTTATTATCAGAATCGCACCAAAAGCTTTTCAGCTCACGGCCAGGGTAAGGTCTTTCCTTCAAACCAAACATGAAACAAATCGATTAAGCGGTTCAAGCGATTTGGATTTTGTTGAAGAAACTGAAAAACGCAAAAAAAAAACCTAGGGGGTGGAGGCTTAATAAACACTACTTATAAAGCAAGGTTCAAATTGGATATCTCAGGTAGATATCTCTGATACATAAAAAAGCAACAAAAAAGTGTATGTAAAAATCACATCTCAACCCAGCAGTACTAACTAAAGATGAACAAAAGTCTTTTTACAAGACACATATTTTTTCAGCGAAGGGACCGTCTTTATACGTCAGAATCTGCTGATTATTCTAACGTATAAAGACGATCCCCGCGCTGAAAAAAATTACAATATCTATATTGACCGTAGACCCATAACATAGGTATTCAAATGAAGCAGAAAGAGCCGACTCAGACATTTATGATGATTTCCTTTGTAACGGTTAAGCACACAATATCTATATTTATGATATTTATGACATTTATGATGATTGCCTTTGTAACGGTTAAACACACATTCAGCTGAACACACAGGATAAGCATCACCTGGTGAATAGGCCACTATGGTTTTTTTTTCTATTTTCGATGAGCGCGCGAATTAGATTTAGGCAGCACATTACCAAAATTTTTTGCCCAGCGATGGATTGTTGCCGATTTTGTCGCCCTTATTAACATTTTTTCAAATAGATCAAAAGTTTTTTTTTATTTTGTTGCCCTCATTAACTTTTCTAGAAATTGGTCCAATTTTTTTTAATTCGTCGCCCTCATTAAATTTTCCAAAAATAAGGTAATGTTTTTTTTTATAAAAAGGTTTTTTTATCGCCCCCCCCCTCATTAGATTTTGGATTATTTCTGATCTAAAACAGGGAAAATAAACATAGTGACTAGAACTATACATAAACAGGCCTATCTCTGTCTGTGGTTGGTTAGTCACCTACGCTGTTCCCTTTTGGTGACAATAGTAGAAGAAATGGTAATTGTTCAATTGTCCCAAAAACGAAGCACACATTAAATATAATGTTATTGGGCCCCAAAAAATTTGTTTGTTTCCGGTAACCCGACCGACCCTAATTTTAGGTGTCAATCCTAGTTTTTTTCCAAGATCTGCCGACCCTAATTCTTTTTATCAATAAATAACAGTGCTAAACTGTTTTTGTTTTAGCATTCTGATCGGCACACAGTATAAAAAACGGTACTGTTTATGCAGAATTTATTTATTTTGCTTTGTTGCACAAAAATAACCAACATGTGCATCACCTAATAGGGTGTAGCAAAAAAAAAAAAGAAAAAAAAAAAAATCCGACCCACCTACCCTATTTCTAAAAAGTCTGTTACCGGAAACATACAATTAATTTTTTTAGGCCTTAGCTGTGATAGAGATAAACTTACCCAGTTGGAAAAGTTTGTTGAAAAATTTGAGAACTTTTGTGCCATAAGCTGGAGAGAAGTGGTCGTTGGCTGCTGATAGGAGAACACTAACAAGATCTGTAGAAAAATAGGTTATAAAAAGTAAAAACACACTTTTATATTGTAATCTTAGCCTTCAAAGTATTTAAATAGCCAAAGGGAGGGAACATAAAGAAAAAATAATAAAGTAAGGTTAAATGACAACATGAAAGTGTTTAAAGATCATATATAGAACCTGTACGTAAAATGTACATCTAAAATTGCTACAAAAACATATCCGTATGTCTTGGTCTCATATTTCAAAAAATAGAAATACATAATAAGTTATTTATAATTTTTAACTATTAAAAAGCCCAACACGGATGTTAGCAAAGGATAGGTAAGTTATTGTAAAGACAGCTTATTGACCTGCTTGAGAAGTGTAGAATTTTTCCAGAGCTAGACGTCCGGCAGGTTTGTCTAAGAAGCCTTCCATCAAGTCCATACAGTCCCTTTGTATTCTCTCATCAAGCCCACTGAAATCACAAAAGACAATAACTTTAACACTTTAGGTGCTATAATACTCTTTGGAATTATTTATCCACTTGAAGCTGGCATTGCAGACGCAATTGCCAGATTCAAATGAACGAAAAAATAGCTCTTGTTTAGAGAATAAACTGTGTTTGTAATGAGCCAAGCCAAAAAATCTGACTTGAGGGATGGGGGTCCCCCGTAAACTATTCAAACCACAAATGATCTTTAACCTTGAAGTGCTGAAATATTTTAAACCAAATTAATTCAATTTTGGATATGCCATCATTCGAGGTTGGAAATTATGTGAGCAATTCTGGACTTGAATAAATGACGAATACAAACTGACAACTTAGCAGGACAAGGGTTAACAATCTGGTGTATTCTGGACAACATACAAGGGTGTGAGATGCTGTGAAGAATAGCAGGGGCTGTTACCTTTCTGGAGTTGAGTGGTTTAGGAGCAGGCTGTGACAGAGTGATAACACATGTAGGTGAGGACCAGATACACCATCTTTGTCTTCTTTAGGAATCACAAGCTCCACAACACTCACCGGCAGCTAAATAAATAAATACAAGTGCTACCCGATTACAAATATTATAATACTCCAAAAGATATGTTTGTCAATTTTTTTTACTGAAATTTTAGCATAAATCAACTTGCAGTTGATCATTTATGTATATTGTAAATTAGTTGAAAAGGAAGGTAAATTAGGTTTCACAGAATTTTAAAAGTATATATATGAAAAATTAGTTTAAACAACAAACCTTGCACTATATAATATCTACATGATGCACCACGCTGTACCCTGGGGTACCAAATAGAAATCCGCCATTTTGTTTAATTATTTAATCTATTTTCAGGACTGTACCCTGGGTACCAAAAAGTGTAAAATAATTTTAAAAGAGGGCGAAATTAGATGTGAAACGTTCTTATTTTGCAAAATATTCTTGTTTTGGGGGCATTTTCGTCACTAAGGACTATTGATAAAACATCTTTCAATGTCAGAACCTGTTGCAACGCAAATTGCTGCCGTATTCACCAGGTGGCGCTGCAAATCACGCGGTACCCCAGTGTACAACGGTACCCTGGTGTACTGTGTGTTGCATCACATACATAATGAGAATTCCCTTTAAAAAGTTAATAAATATAAAATAGAAATATCAGAGCAGTGTACAGTATAGCTGTTCGATAAGTAAACTAAATGTAGCTTGATTTATATGTGAAAAATTAATTGGCACAAATGTCAGCTAGAACACCTACATTGTCCATTATGCCTTCCGTACTACCATCAAAGAATAGTGGGAAGAGAACTCTCTGGATCTCAGTGGAGCTACATGATCCTGCTTCAGGAAACCAGCTGTGAGCAAAATAAGAGGTTATGGTCAGATGTGGAGGTACACACTAAATATACACAAATAACTAATCACATGTATCATGATTACCAAATAATATTTTAGAGATAAAAAACACCAGCTTACGTAATGAGATCTCCACAAAAGCGCACGAGACCTTGCATGGCATGTTTCATGGAAGCGTTCAATGTAAAGTTGGGTTGGTCTGTGAACAAAGAAAAAAAATTGTGTTTAAAAAATATACAAGAGCAAGAGTATATTTCACTGCAGACAATAGTGCTCACCACGAGCCTACAATGGGTCTATATTAAATGCAATGCTTCAAAATTTGTTACCAAGTGGAAAATTTGCTACTGATTTTCTATTCCTAATTTATTATATTTAAGTTCAGCCATGGGTAATATGGGTGTCACAATATGCAAGCAAATATTATGCAAGTGAAAGTACAATATAATAAAAATGCAACTTAATAAAAAAATGTTTCTCACTTGACAGCGTATTAATGTGAGCTGTATGTATTGCTTCAATGTAGCTTTCCACAGGAACTACATCTTTGGCAAAAGCATTTCTCTACAACAAGAACATGCAATGTACAAAAAACCCCATCAATTTACATGTACACATATATACCAATAACAAAATAAGGTTAATTTTTCAGGATATGTCACTTTAAACATTTACGTTAGGAGCTATGCTTCTTTGCAATCATGTAGAAAAATTGTGCAAAATAGACAAAATTGTCATTGATATTTTTCAGGGCAACATGTACTTAAATGTAGGAATGTTAGTTTATCAAAACCTACCCATGCACCAACAGCTGGGAACTCGTTACCAGTAGCAGATGTCCACTTCTCTAACACATTCTTTGCTGAGGCGGGTAATGACCCTTTAATTGCTGTTATAAAAGGTGAAGTCTCTGCTGCCCGGCTGGAGCACATGCTCAATACTGTGGCATACGCCTTCAGAGTATTTGGCTCCAACGCTTTGGATCCATCGGCATTAGCGTTTGGTTTGGTTTGATGCAACAATGAGGATCTACACAACAAAGAATACTAGATTGTATAATGCCGTGCTATTCATTTTATACTATTTTTGTCAAAATGGTGACTAGAGAGACAGAAATTTAAAATTTTATTTCATTTCTTAACAATATACTGATATAAAAGAGAGACGGCAACTTCCAAAAAATTTTAATTCGTCAGTCAAAAAAATCATAATTTGGCCACATCAAACATAGTCAGTTGATATTACCATATCTTTTTAACCCATACGCTGCCGAGCTGCTGCACACTATTTTTCATTCATTTGAAGCTGGAATTGCTAACGCAATTTCCAGCTCCAAATGATGAAAATTAATTATTTTTATGAACAAATATACATCTTCAAATGTAATTAATATATTAACCAAGCATCTATCACAAAACATTTTAGCAATTCGAGTTTAATTTATTGTTCCGAAATTTTCTTGAAAACGCATATATACGGTCCCGGCAGCATAAGGGTTGAGTGATAATATTTTTTCCATATCGGATGCACTTCATTCTACTAATCGCATTGCTGGGAACTATGGTGATATCACATTGGAGACAATTTAGGTTGTCAGGTTCAATTTGAAGTAATTGTAGGCCTCCATTGTCTATGATTGCTTCATACTGAATCAAATGTGATATCCTTATACACTATTTCTGATAATGGTAGCAAATCATAGAATAATTGAGCTAAGTGTAGTTGGATGGTAAAAATTGTGTCTGCTACGATCACATTGTGGATGTTGGTAGCGCTAGTACATTATCTACCAGGTATAATAATTCCATCGGGAATAACAAAAAATACATATATTCAAAGGTTTGGTGAAAAATAAACAACAAAATATACATGAATATCTCATAAGATTATAATAAAATATTAAGACAAAATTATTTCTAGTTAACAAATAAAATTTTTTGAATAAAGAAATAAATGTTTTGACAGTGCATATCATTGTTGATACAGAAAGAATGTTACCTGATGCACATGTAGTAATATTCTATGAGGAGGAATGTGGCTGCCAGTAAACAAGTAGCTGCATTTTTCTGTTCTTCCTCATTCACCTTGGGTTTTGAGAATAGTGTATCTAGTGTAACTTGTATTTTAGCAATGACAGCATCCATGGTGTATATACTAGACAGGCTCGGCAGCTCAGATACAGCAAGTACATCAATACTGCTGATAAGCGGCATTACAGCAATCTGAAAAAAAAACAAATAGAAATATATAGTATATGTAATAAGAACGTCTATTAAAAGTCTATTACCTCTATTAAAAAAAATTATAAGTTGGACCATTATTCAAATATCCTGAACAGAAATTGACTTAAACTGCTTAAATACTGGAATTGTCAATGTGATGAAGAAATAAAATGTAATTGAAAATCCAAATATGCATTATTTTATCTACTACATTGTGTAGTTTGTTACCTGATTCTGTATGAACTGTAGAGCCATGTCCACATCATAGCTGACGGTGTTAGTCGCCTTCTCCACATTAGTCAGTAAAGTGTCTGCATTTTGAGTGGTCAATCCCTGCTTGACCAAGCAATCCTAAAACAATAAAAAAAAATCATATAAAATGATATTAATCTTAACCCTTTAACTAAGCACAACTGTACTCATTTTAAGACATTTAATTAACACATCACATCACTTAAGTGGGAATAAAATGCGTGCTTCAACATCAAACATTTTCAAATTTAAACAAAATTAAACAAATATGACTAATTCTCACCCATTTGAAGTTGTGAGTCGCAGTAATTTGACAACTTCAATTGGGAGAAAGTTATAAAAGTTGAAGAAATGCTTCAATTATATAGTATATGATGCTGCACAGCATTCGGGGGCCTTGAAAGGTATAAACCACTTCTAAATAGCAGCAAATAAAAAACATACCAGGAGATAATATGTGCGAGCGACAACAACACTTTACAATGCTATCAATATATACTTTAATTGACAGTAAAGTTAATGTTGTGTTGTACATTACCTGAGCCCAATGTCTAAAGAGTTTAGTAGCGAGTCTTGGCACCCATCTTAATGTGTGCAGCAGATGGAGAGGGTTGTGCTGCGGGGGCTTACATTGTAAGTCCTGGAGATATTGTGTGGATGGTGGTAAACACCCCAACAGACGCCATGTCACGACAAAGTGATACTGTACACTACACGCCTCCTGTAATCAAACAAAACAAATTATTACAAGAGGACTGAAGTCCTATATCATCCCCCGCCATAAATTAGGTTTTGGGGTCACAAAAAAGTCAATTTGTGGTGGCCATTTTAAATTTCAGTGAAATCACAAGTACTTCTCCAGATGGTGGGTAATGCGATTGTACAATGTGAATTATTACTGATTTCAATTTTTCAGTTTTTGCGCCCACAAAAAAATGAAAGTTGATCTGTGGCGGCCATTTTGAATTTCCTTGAAAAGTCACCTGCACATCTCCATATCATGGAAAATGTGATAGTAAAATTTGAATAATTTCTGACTAAGTTTTAGAGTTTTTGCGCCCACAAAAAATTTTAGAGTTGACCTCTGGCGGCCATTTTGAATTTTGGTAGCATCTCTAAAAAATCACTTGCACATCCTCATGTTGCTAGGAATGTCATGTTAAAATTTCAAATTTTTTTGAGTTTTTGCACCTACAAGATAACTTGGCGCCGGACGCCAGACAGAATCCTGGCCCGACTATAATCCCCCTTCCCCTACGGGCGGGGGATAAAAACCAGGAGAAGATATACATTGTTAAAAATTAATGCTTGTTATACATATATGTGTGATCTGACATTGTTTGAAATCAGAAAATGCTGCTACCTATTAAATTCAGGAAATACTTATAAAATGATCACATTTCTGGAAAAGTAAAAAATAATGACATATCTGAGAAGGTAAATGGTAAAAATTATTAAAAACTAATACAAATGAATGTAATAAATCTTTACCAGCAAAGTCAAATCATCTCCACGTATTTTGTCACATCTTGAGCCGGCAGATAGAAGCATAATGCACGCATTGTAGAACAAGTTGTAGCTCAAATTCTCGGGATTACTCAGCAAAAAACTGCAGGCCTATTTAGAAAAAAAAATTGATATTATTGAAACAATGTAATTAAAACATTTCAGGTATAACACACAACTTCAAGGGAGTGAAAATTGTTCATATTTATTAAATCAGAAACCAAACATTCACAAATCATGATGTTTGTCCACATTTCATTCCCGAAAACAGTGATTTGATCAGCTAATAAAATTAATTAAAAATAAAAAGATTAGTTATGCTCAGCAATTAAAGAGTTAAGAATCTCCAAACAACTTTTTTTTTACAAAATAAATTGACAGGAATTTAGCAAATGCACAGACACATCAATTATAAATAATTCAGCTCCGGTGATTTAATGTCCAAGTTTTTTATACTTATTTGAATCTTCAAATGATTAAGCTTGAGCTACATAGTTATCATACTAGATATCCTAATAAACATGTTCATACCAAATAAATAATATATCATAAGTGATGCATATAGAACAGTAACTGAAATTTACATACAGTTTAACCCTAGTGCTGCTGGAACCGCATATGTATGGGTTCACCCAGGATTCAGGTATGTTTTAGATCAATAGAAATCACACTAAATATGATAAAATAGTTTTATGTGGATGTGTTCAGTTAATCCAATAATTCAATATTTGACATTTCTAATTTTTCTAGATATAAAATTTTTTCGTCATTTGAAATTGGAAATTGCGTCAGTAATTGCATCTCCAAATGAATAAAAAATAGAAACAAACGATTCAGCAGCACAAGAGGTAAATGTTCAGTTCAATATTGTCCTATAATAATTCTCCACCCTTACCAAGCCATCGTTCTTCGGGACATCTTGATTGCTGTAGTCAGCAGGCGACAAGTTGTAAAATCGGGGCTTAAAAGAATCATCTGCAATTAAACTTTCCTTGTAAATAACATCTTAATATGTTAAAATAACACTTAATATGTTACCAAAAATAACCATTAAATCATGTTATTATAAAAGATTTAACACTTTTTTAATGTTACCTCCTTCATGTTTGTTGGATGAATACTTGACAAAGTTTTCCTGAACAACATTGCATGAGAAATGCTCACAAGTCGAGGTTGATGCTTCTTGGCCACTACGCTGGTGGCCGGTAAATGCTCCAAACAAATTATGTTGCACCTAAAGTATAAAAAAAATTATAATTATGAATATGAATCAGTATGTCACTCAGTAGTGTTTTAGTGTAATCTGGTAATAACCACTCATTTTCATTACAACAAGTCATTATAAGAATATTTTATATGAAATTTGTGTAAGGTGCATCAAGGGAGAATATCAGTTTTTCAAAAAGAAGTATTACAATAATTATAAATCTCCACAGATATATCAATATCCAATTCAATAGTGAAACTGTAAAACGGTCACTAAAACATAATTTTATGTGTTTAATGTAACAACCTGTTGCATCAGTGATGGGGGCGGGTCATAGAAGTAGTGTAGAAAATAATCAACAAACAGCAGTAGACGAGCCAGTGGTAATGGTACAGTTTCATACAGCTTATGACAGGATCTGTTCAAATAACAATCAGCAGTATCATATTGTAGTTATATATCAAAAAGAACAAAGTGGGGGTTCATCCAGGATTAAGAAGGGATATGCTCCCATCATAGCTACATAAAATACTGCTAACTGCCAACTGCTGAAATTGAAAACTCCAGTGGCTATAATCATTAATATTAATATATAGCCTACATGTAGTTATGTCAAGTGCAATAAGGACAGATGCCATGTGCCGTACATCATGTATCATGTGCCTTACATTTGTAGATATTGTTATGCTGAAGTTTTTTATACTGTTTATTTTTTTAATTATGTAATGTGACCAGTCAACATTAGGCCCAGCATTGGCTTAGTTTTGAGAAATTATTCGGTGATAAAAAATCAGACAGAGTTGGATGATTGTTATCATGTAAATTTATCTTAAATAATATGAGGTTACACTAACTCCTTTTCCAGTCGGTCAGCAATAGTGATGACTCTCTGACCAAGCTGTAGAAGTAACATCTTCTTTTGTAATAGCGGTAATCCATGGAACAGTAACAGCAAAAGCTGCGCGTTCTCCACATTCACATCTGGCAGAAAATAAATTACAAATGAAAGATAGTAGCAATAGTAAAAACCCTGTCTCACAATCTCACCAGTAAAATGAAACATTTTTCGCTGCAATTAATAAATTTGGGAAATCAATATAATGATCTGAAAAACACTTTTTTCGACGCATATTTTTATTTTCCTAGGTATATTTAATCGAATTTGAAAAGATCAGATCTAATATAAAATTTTAGCAGGATAAGAATTCAAAGCATGTATCAATTAAAATGTGATCAAGGAGCAAATGAAATCTGGGAAATAATCATGTATCAGGATAGATTATTTTAACCCCTGTCCTGCTATGCCCGGATATATACCGGGTTAAGGATGTTTTAGATCAATAAAAATATCACTTAATTTTGATAAAATTGTTTTTAATAGACGCTATGTTGATCCAATAATTTAATTTTAGACATGACTATTTTTCATAAATAGTAATATTTTTCATCATTTGAAGCTGGAAATTGTGTTAGCAATTCCAGCTTAAAATGACGAAAAATACAATTGAAGCAATTCAGCAGGACAAGGGTTAAAAATGATAAGATACAAATGTAAAAGCTTACATTCCTGATTGTGAAAAGTAATTGTTGAAAACATGTTCTTTATAACTAGTTACCTTCAAATTCAGGATTGCTACCATCAGCTTCAAAAATAGCTTTAACCAAACTGTAAAAGAAGCGGTTCCATATGCTGATAATGGAGGCTTCACTCTGAGACTTCCCTGTTGCCTGCCCAGCCTCCCTTTCTTGTTGTTGTAGTAGGAGTAGTATCTCTGCCAGGACAGCCAGTGTGCGAGGATATATTGTGAGTGGCCACGGATCATCACATAATGGATTAACACCTAGTTGTGTCAGCAAGTTATCCTATTGAAAAGAAAAATAAATTATTAGCAGTGAAAAATTGAAATATTATATTATTTATAACAAGTGATTATAATGTTCAGAAAATAAATATATACTTAAACCCTTCAACACTATAGACCTGTATACAGCTCCACATATAGACATCCCTGTATACAGGTTACCTGTAGTACTGATCCTCAGCTACTTAGTGGTGAAGGGGATCAAGTGGAAGATTTACTTAATGCTGAAAGAGTTAAATAAATGAGACGGGTGTTAAATAGATGGGAAGATAAATATAATAGACAATGCAAACTTACCTGTAATTCACTGGACAGGATTCCACCAGCCACAAGGTTATGCATGAATTTTGCCAACTCAGCAGAGAAATTTTCAACAGCCACATCTATATAACAGAATACAGGCTAATAAATGAATGGTGAGCCCATCCAAATATCGGGAAAGTGATGTACAGAGTAGATATTTAGTAAGTCAACTATAAATAACAAACTTAAAAGTCATCAGAAATATAGAGTGGGCAGTCAGAGACAGTATACAAATTATGCAATGATTAAAACTGTTTTTCTAAGTTTATAATAATTAAAAGTCTCAAATATAAATTTCGAAATTTCTGTTTGTCTTCCATGGCACTCTTATAGTTATGATTGACACAAGGGTTCAAACAAACACTTACCACCATCTAATCTGGGGTACTCTCTGTCCAAATCTTTAATAACTCCAGCTATGCTCACCATATGCTGTGCAGTCATACCAGACCTGTTATATATAGAAAGCATAGAATAAACTGATCATGCTTATTTGCCGAGAATTTGTGACTCTGTAGTAAAGCTACACAATGAATATTTCATGGGAAAAGTATTAAAAAAAACAAAATATTACCTTATAAATTCTTTAACTTGAGGTTTTCCAGTTAAGAAACTGCCATTCATCAACCGTAGCAATTGTGTGGCCAGATTTAAATACTGAAACATGACAGAACAAGAAGGTGTGAAAACAAATGGTCAAAAATCATTATATGTTAGTTATAAAGCAAGAAACCACATCTTGAATAAAACAGTTAAGGCATAGAAGTCATTTATAGAGCAAAATATACCATGCCACATAGTTACATTATTAATGTCAATTTAGCCTCTAGGGATTTCCTTCGTTTCTCTGCATTATCAAAATACTGTGTTTTTATCAAATTTAAATTTTTTATTATTATAATTTAAATTTTTTTACAGATTTATATATCCAGCTATATTCGACATGGAACATAACTTTGCTCTAGTGTTAATAAAAATAAATGAAAAGAAAAAGAAAATCAATTCCACTCTAAACATTAAACTACTGCAGGATTTGACGTATAAATATGCACCATTTTTGAATCAACATAATATATCATAAGTGACTTTTTATAATTGAGACTAGGCTTTTGAATAAAAAAACATATAATCCGGACCAAAATAACATGGCACTGGTAATCAATATTGTATTAAAACTTTCAGCATGGGGACCTTACTTACACATCAGAATCTGATGTCTAAAGACGATCGCTGAACTGAATTTTTTCTTTTTAATTATAATGTAGACCAATAACATAGGTAATTAAATGAAGCAGAAAGATCCAACTAGGACATTTATGATTTCGGTGTCCATGGTTTATACAGAAATATGTTGCAAGGGTTGAATAAAAATTGACTGTTGCTACAGCACAGAGATTACAGCCATTACCTGAGTGTAGTCTTTGCCGTCGGGTAGGAATGTTGGGCTGTCTGTATTACCAGCTCTTTGTGGTGATTTAGCTGCCTCGTTAGTTGATGGTGTGAGATCGGCGGGTCGGGGAGATGGAGCAGGTGGCTCCTCTGGTGACAAAGTCTCCTCAAACCACTGACCAAGTATCGGCTCAGAATCATCATCTAAACATAACATGCAAAATGTCAACATCTAACATCATGAGTCACGAATTATGTCATGGGTTAAAATCATAAAGCACAAACTACTAAATATTCTAAATAGTGACACTATCCTGAATGAGTACACCATTAGTTCCAGACACAGGAATTAGTGGTGGACCATCTGTGGCCAAGGAGTAGAGAACTTGGCCACAGTGGTTCTCTATCAATAACTTCTCTACAATGTGCAACTTACAAAGGGTTTTTTTCCCTCAATTTTTCAAACAAAGATTCATTCCAAATATAAACAAGACAACATAAGTCCAGGAGCTCCCGCTACGAATTAGAATTTGATTGAGGCAATTTTGTGTAGGGTTATTAATGTAGTCCTAGGCTAGGTCAAAAATCAAGATGCAAGACAACTAGGTCTAAGAGGCTCAGTCTAGGAGTAAGATGAGAAATAGACAGTCTGTTAGAGATTGCAAACCTCCATTGAAATTATTGATCCTAATCAGTATCCCAGTAATGGTCTACCTATCTGGCACAGCTTACCCGATATCAGGCCAATCGAGGTAAATAATGTCTAATTTACGGTCATTTTGAATTCGATATAGACTAGTTAAAAAATTTCAGGGTGCATCCTGCCCCGAAATCTTACATTTTGTTTTATAGTAATTATTTGTTTGATAGTAATGGTCTAGCTATCTAGCACAGTTTACCTGATATCAGGCCTATCGAGGTAAATAATGCCGATTGTTGGCCATTTTGAATTTGATAAGAGTTAAAAATTTCCAGGGTACATCCTTCCCCGAAAGCTGACATTTTGTTTTATAGTAATGGTCTAGCCATCTAGCACGGTTTACAAAATATCGGCCATATGAAAGTGAATAATGGCCGATAGGCGGCCATTTTGAATTTGATCGAGTCTAAATTTTTCAAGATGCATCTTCTCCTGAAATCTCACATTTTGTTTTATATTAACGGTTCAGCCATCTAGCACGGTTTACCAAATATCGGCCATGTGAAAGTGAATAATGGCCTAAAGGCGGCCATTTTGAATTTGATCAAGTCGAAATTTTTCAAGATGCATCCTCTCCTGAAATTTTGTTTTATAGTAAGGGTCTAGCCATCTAGTACGGTTTACCAAATAACGGCCATGCGAAAGTGAATAATGGCCGATAGGCGGCCATTTTGAATTTGATCAAGTCAAATTTTTTCAAGATGCATTCTCTCTCGAAATCTCACATTTTGTTTCATAGTAATGGTCTAGCTACCCAAACGGTTTACCAAATATCAGCAGTGTGAAAGTAAATAGTGGCTGATAGGCGGCCATTTTGAAAAAAATTGAGTCAAAAGTTGCTAAAAGGCATCCTGCCCCGAAACCTCACATTTTTTTTTAATAATGGTCTAGCTATCTAGCACTGTTTACCTGATATCAAGCCCATCGAGGTAAAAAATGCCAATTGTCGGCCATTTTTAATTTGATAGAGTTTTTAGGGTGCATCCTCCCCCGAGAACTCATATTTTGTTTAATAGTGATGGTCTAGCCATCTAGCAAGGCTTACTAAATATCGGCCATGTGAAAGTGAATAATGGCCGATAAGCGGCCATTTTGAATTTGATTAATTCAATTTTTTTCCATATGCATCCTCTTCTAAAATCTCACATTTTGTTTATATACGGTAGTAATGGTTTAGCTATCTAGCACGGTTTACCCAATATCAGGCCTGTCAAAGTGAATAATGGCCGATAGGCGGCGATTTTAAATTTGATCGAGTTGAAATTTTTCAAAATGCATTTTCTTCTGAAACCTCACACTTTGTTTTATAGTGATGGTGTAGCTATCTAGAGCAGTTTTCATGATATTCCGCAATATGAGGCCTGTCGAGGTTAATAATGGCCCAGAGGCGGCCATTTTGAATTTTATCGACCTGAAATTTTTCAAGATGCATCCGCTCCTGAAACCTTACAATTTGTTTTATAGTAATGGTGTAGCTATTTTGCGCAGTTTTCGTGATATTCCGCAATATCAGGCCTGTCAGGTGAATAATGGCTGATGGGCGGCTATTTTGAATTTTATCGATCTGAAATTTTTCAAGATGCATCCTCCCCTGAAACCTTACAATTTGTTTTATAGTAATGGTGTAGCTATCTTGAGCGGTTTTCATGATATTCTGCAAAATATTTCAGTCGGATTTACCAATGTCATAAATTAGGTCAAAGTGCTGCGTCAACTTCAAGGTCAAGCGGCCATTTTGAATTTGATCAAGTCAATTTTTTTCCATATGCATCCTCTTCTAAAATCTCACATTTTGTTTATATACGGTAGTAATGGTTTAGCTATCTAGCACGGTTTACCCAATATCAGGCCTGTCAAGGTGAATAATGGCCGATAGGCGGCGATTTTAAATTTGATCGAGTTGAATTTTTTTTAAATGCATCCTCTCCTGAAACCTTACAATTTGTTTTATAGTAATGGTGTAAATATCTTGAGCGGTTTTCATGATATTCCACAATATCAGGCCTGTCGAGGTGAATAATAGCCAATAGGCGGCCATTTTTTTTTTTATCGACCTGAATTTTTTCAAGATGCATCCTCTCCTGAAACCTCACAATTTGTTTTATAGTAATGGTGTAGCTATCTTGAGCGGTTTTCATGATATTCCGCAAAATCTTTCAGTCGGATTTACCGATGTTATAAATTAGGTCAAAGTGCTGGGTCAACTTCAAGGTCAAGGTCCAAAAACCTGAAAAGGCACAACTAGGGACCCTAGAGAACATGCATGTGCAATATGACTGTCATCGGCACAGTACTTTTCGAGATCTGCTCCGGAAACGAAGTGCGAGTCAAAACGTCTAAATAGGTCATAGTTCTGAACCAAAAGTAGGTCAAAGTTAAAATACCCCAAAAGGCACAACTAGACCCCCTAGGGGTGTTGGGTGTGAAATTTGAAGACAATCGGACAAGTACTTTCAGAGATATGCTCCGGAAACGAATTGTTTACAGACGGCTCAACGGCCCAATGCTGTAACATCATCATTTTCTCCTCTGCGACCTTGCGTATTAAATTCAGATTAAAAATATTTTAACCTGTCCATTATCCACCTGGAAGTAACCCACATACCAAAAATTGTTATCCTAGCTTATTTTCTTACATAGGCAAAAGAAGAGGCAAAAAAAAAAGAGGCGGAATCCATAGCTCCCTCCGTCTCACCTACGGTGACGGCGGGAGCTAAAAATATGCATAAATTTATGTCACTAATTATGTTTTGCATTGTGGTCCATTGTACTCCTTCGATTATATAATATATTTCACCTCCGATTATATAATATATTTTATCAGAACTTTTTTATTTTTATTAATAAAATTTAACCTTTTCAGTGTGGGGAATCACTTAAGTTTAAAGTCGATCCCTGTATGGTTTATACCAGAATATTTGTAGGGTTAAACTATAACTAAGAGATAAGATACCATCGTCTTCTGTGCTGCTGAAGTCGTCTTCATAATATGTGTTAGAATCTGAAGAGCTACCACTGTCTGAGCTATGGTCATCACCCGAGGTGGGGCGGGATTTCTTCAAGCTACTTGCCTAAAAAAAAAGAAAGAAAAATAAACTGAGTCAGTTTAAGTGCAGATTTTGCAAATGAAAAATCAAAAATGGATATTAAGGCTTTTACATACATTTCAAAGAATATGCAGAACCTAAATATTGTATAACACAAAAAATGAAGAGATAATATAAAGAATGCAGTATGATTAAATTTCATTATGTTTTATTCCCCGATTATTATAATTATTTCACAATCAGCAATTCACTTGTTTATAAATGTTTTATTATATATATATAATCAGCTTATTACTTGCTGTAAAATGTTTTAAAACAATGAAGAAATTAATGCATAAAGACGCACCTTCTTATAACTGGTAACTAGCAGGTTAATGAACAAGTTACTGAGGTTGACACACCCAGCTAGTGTTGACACTCGTTCTAATGCGGTGAAATCCCCGAATACATCCATCTCAGTCAATTTAGTCTTGATAGTTTTCTATAAAAAAATTGTATATAATGAGTGTGCATTACAGATAGTATCCTGGAAAAACTGAAATATTCTCTATAAGTGAAAATGATAAAACTATGTCTATGTATTTTGAAAATATTGAACAAACCACTTTGGCTATGTCTTCCAATTGCAAGTCATCCATTAATGTGGTCAGTAAAGAGATGGTGTATGAGGCTAACTCTATACTCAAAACCCCAAATCCAGGATAACTGAAGAATAAATAGTATGTCTACATTATCAGATTATATTAATATCCACATAAATATAGCTACACCGGTGGAAGATAGAAACTTTTACATTGATCTAATTTTGGGTTTACAATTCAAGAAATAGTGTGTAAAACATCAGTACAGTAACCATTAACAGCTTGTCACTTTAGTTATATATCTCATCTGACATATTTTGAAGGAAAATAATTCAATTTAGAAAATGTCACAATCCATTAAAATTAGGACGTTTCAAGCGTCGTTTTCATATCATTACACTTTATGTATCTATTAAAATTAATTCATTTTCATTCACTGAATATAATAGAGAATTATAATGGAGACTTCTGGGTTCAGGATGTCAATGTTGAATGTGTTCTCCGTGTCCTGTACTTCACATTAACTCTTTTCCTACCAGGTTCTTAAAATCAGGTGTTGTACATATTTGGTCTCAAATTAAACAACTATGAGTAATTTTCACCCACCTGAAGTTGTGGGTCGCGGTAGAGAGACACAACTTTAAATGGGCGAAAATTTAAATTAATTAATTTAGCAGGATAAGGGTTGATGACAATCATGTGGAACATAAATTATGCACAGTCATATTAGCTGTACTGACCATTTGGCTGATGGTGGCCTAGCAGGAGGTCCAGGCAGAACGCTGGAGGTTGCTGTAGGTGGGTCTTTAGGTTTCGGAGGTGGCTCGGTCCCAGGTTTTATTTTCAGTATATCTTTGCCTGTTTTATCAGAGATGCTATTTGGTGTCAGGCTAAGCATTGCCTCGAGGCCTCTGAGCAGGCACCACAGCGAAAGCATGTGCAGATTCTGTAAATGCTGTCATAAGAAAACATTTTTTTTATAAAACAATTCAAGTAAAAATTATAAAGATATATAGATACCGGTATGTTAAGGTATATAGCGGTATGTTAAGATATATACCTGAATGTAGAGATATCGAGATGTTAAGATACATACCAGTATATTGAGTTGTATACCAGGATGTTAAGAAATATACTGGTATGCTAGGATACCAGGGGTCAAGATACCTACAAAAACTCTGGTAGCCATGTGGGCCCCTCGGGTGCTAATTTTGGTCGCCCACATCAAATTCCAGTAGCCCACTTAATCGCATATATTTTTCCTTCCTATGTGAAAACCTGATTACTCATGACACATGTATCATGTATTCAGGAAATTCAGGTGCAGTAGTTAATACAAGTAGCTCATACACTGAATAGTGGATTATCTGTGAACAATGCTTTTTATACTAATAGACCCATAGGGATTTTATTTAAATCTCAATGATTTTGAAGAATATCATGTTCTAAAGGATAGTTAAAGCAATGTGGGCTACCTTTGTGTCAACTTGATTAGCCCACAGCAAAAACAAGGGGCCAATGGCGAGTGGGTGACTGGGTATCTGGAACCCTGGATACATATCCGGTATGTTAAGATATATACTGTTATGTCAAGATGTATACTGTTAATATATATACTGGTAAGTTAGGATATATATACCGGCATGTTATTAATATTGTGCCCCTTTTATACAGTCGATCAGATTCAAGTAGGTGAAACATTTAAATAACAAAGCACTTTAATGATATTTGCAGTCACTAGTCAATTTCGATCAACCCTTAAATATTTTACTCAGGGGTTAACAATCCTTATTGTTTTTTTTAGCTAACTCAACTTTTCGGACTACTGGACTACTTAGTCTATTGACAAAAATAGACCACTTCTGGTAGCCCAAAGTGAAAAGATGGTGGCTCCGGGCATGGGATTTGGCAAGCCCTGTTACTTTTTCAGTGCGGGGATCTGCTTCAGACATCGATCCTTGAACTTAAAGGGTTAAATCCCGAGTTGAATCCCAAGAAAAAACCTGTTTATCACTTACATGACCACCAGCTCTGGTAGATGACCGGATAGCAGAATACACAAACCCCATGGCTTCCAACTATAATACAAACACAAAAAAAAAATGTTGGATAGCAGAGAATCAAACACACTATTATTTAATACATTTTCAACTATTCAAATGAGTGAAATTACAACACTATATTTTTTACTTACAAAAAATTTACCCCTTTAAGCCCCCTCGATGCATTAAAGCATCATTTTACATCCCTGAAAACGGACTTGATTTTCCTACAACTAAGGGTTTTAGACGGTAATTTTCTTTAATTCTTAAACCACATCAAATCACCTTCATCCACTACAAGTCGAGAATTGCGGCAGCAATTCGCGGCTTGTAGTGGATGAAGGTGACTGTGGTAAATTCAGGAATGAAAGGGTTAAACAACCATGCAGGAAAAAACTATGCAATATAATTGACTCACAGCTTTCTGCACAATTCCCATGGCATAAACGTCAATCTCATCATCCTTGGTGGAGGCACTGCCCTTCATTTGGATGCTTGATGCCAAAGCTACAATGCTTGTGGCAGTGGCAGCGGTGACAGCAGCAAAGAGGTAGCTCATTGCTACAGTGACTACGTTCTTAAGTCTAGCAGGAGTCAATGGTTCAAGAACTGGCAAAGAGAAAACTTGTGACACAACGGATATGTCCTTCAGGAGCATCTGCAGGCTGAAAACAAAAACTACACAAATCAGTAACTTAACAATGTGCATCGCTCTAAAATACTGTGTAAGTTCCTGCAATACTGCACAGGAAGTGAAACTTTCTTTAATTTTTAACTCCTTGCCTGATAATCACGACAATAGTCATTTCTAATCCATTTTATTAGCTGAATAAATCACTGTTATTGGGAATGAAATGACTATTTAAACATCAAGATTTGTAAATGTTGGATTAAACAAATATCAGTAGTTTTATTTTCAACCACTTGAGGTTGTGGATCACGGCAGCGAGACACAACCTCAAGTATTTGAAAATTTAAATAAATTAACTTAGCAGCATAAGGGTTAAGCAAATGTTTTAGCATAATTTGAAATCTATTTTCCAATTTTAATGATATGGCTTGAATTACATGACTTTCAAAGCTTAGAAAATGTAATTTGGTGATATTTCATGACATTCCATTTTTGGTGAGATATAACAAATCAAGGTTTGCTGCATCAAAAGAAATTAAACCACAAGTTATTGATATAGACTCAAGCAGTTTTGAATATCAGGGTGGTCTAACCTAGCTCTAACAGCAGTGGCTTCAGATAGTGTGGTAGGTAGAGTGAATTCATCCCCTTTGCAAGGTCGCATGTAAATTTGTGTGTATGGCTTGAGATATACAAGGTCAAGACAGACATTAAGAAGTACATCTGCATGATTCATTTTTTGAAGATTTTGTATATTCTTGTTGGCTAGGATAATGCGCATCTCATCTGATGGTTCAGCGGCAAGTGCTGCATTATTCACAATGGCCGCATCACTGTCCGCCACAGTCAAACTGTCCATAGCAGTGTCAGGTTTCACCCTCGGTCCCATTTGTAAGTCATCGAATACAGATGTTAGTTGGTTGAATATATCTTTTCCTGTGTCCAGTCTGGTGTGGGAGACATCTTTCTGTGCAGGCACAATTGATTGTGTGCTTATACCTGCTGACATATTGACACAAATATTAAATATCACACAAATAAGCAGAGGCTCATCTAGGATTGAGAAGGGGCATGGTGCAATCTATCATCGGGGGCACCTAATGCTATAGAGGCACCGGGTTCATGCATTTCCAACACCCCCCACCCCACTCAAATTAACATTATAATCTGAACCCAGACGCATCGCCAGCGATGACATGCTATGTACACACCATCATTAGGCATTATGTAATAGGTGTGAGCACACAACTTAAGGATACAAGCAAGATCAAAGTGTTTTACAAAGGTTTAGTCAGTTTTAACAGTTGCCTGGGTGAGGCTAAATAGATCAAAGGGACAAGATCTGAATTATAGGAAGGGCAACATAGAGGTCATGAAGGGCAACAAGGCGCCCACGAAGGGCCGATGACTAGATGTAACACTGAATAAATAGAAATCAAACATAGATGGATGCACCTGGAATCTTAGTACACAGAACAATAAAGCAGGAAATATCAATAACATGGTTCATCAAGGTTTGGTTGCCAGTGAGAAAACTTTGAATGTCCCACATTACATTTTGACTGCAGTAGAGAAAGAATGGATGCGTATACTAGGTTATCCAATATACTGAAAGTAATAAACTTTCTAGAAATTCAGAAAAAAATGTTAATACCAGTGTCCTCTGCACTCGACGCTGATGGCTTTTTGATAGACTTTAGAACAGCTGTACATGTGACTTCTTCTCTCATCAGCATATTTGATGACCCTTTGCAGAGGCTTTTGATGACTCCCATCAGATTTTTCTACAAAATTAAGAGATTAAAAATAATAGTAGTCAAAGTCATTCTCAAAATAAGATGATCATGATGATCACAGAAGGGTTACTAAATTATTAGTATGAAAAATATAAGGAATCCTTAGAGGGAGTAGCTAATTACTGAAATAAAACGTAATTTTACATATATTACATATTTTCTGAAAAAAAGACTCGAATGAACATTTTATTAGAATTAAAAATATCTTTAAATAAAATTGGTGTAAAGCCATTCCACAAAAAACGGTTTATTTTTTATTATTTGTCTCAGCGGGGATATAATTGAGCACATTATAATTTTGACCGATATTTCAAGTAATAGACCTCACAGTGCCTGAATTTCACTCTATTTCCCAGTCTCTGCTAATAAAACAGATTTAAAACAATTGTGCTTAGGGGTTTTTTAATTTGAGTTTTCACCCACTTGAAGTTGTGTCTCGCTGAAGCGATACACAACTTCAAGTGAGTGAAAATTATTCAGATTTGACAAAATGGAGGTCAACAATTTTCAAATCTTACTGATTACGTTTTATTATCAACACGTTTAAAAACTGATAGGCAATGTGCTGCTAAAAATCTTAAAAAACGACTATAATCGGCCCCGGTGGTTAAAGGGTCAAAACGATTGAAGTCTTGCTTAGGGGTGTAAGGGCTTATGGTTCAAGTGATAACATATATTACCTTTGAAGCAAAATAAGCATCTGAATCCTTCTGCAGGCCTTGAATACAGTAGCGCAAGATAACCTGACATGCTGAAACTAGCTGGTTCACTTCTGCTTTGCTCACTACAAAAAATAATTTTATTAATCAAATTTTCTTATTACACAGGACATATTAACACTTCTAGAAATATATATATCTATATATTCAATCATGTTTTAATAAAATAACACTGAAAAAGATAAATTTGTTTGTGATAGATGCTCGGTCCATGAAAAAATTTAAATCAGGAGATGGTTACTTTTCTTAAATGAATATATTTTCCATCGATTATTGAAGATGCTTAGAAACAAATACATACATGAACTGACTGTATTACACAAATAGTGAGTCGCCAATGTCAGGAAGGCAGAGTAAAAAGCATCATACTCCTCCTCATGATTCAAGATTTCATCCTCACTGTAACAAAAAAATAATGTTTGGTGAAAAGTTCAGAATCACTGATCAGTTGGAAATATTAGGCACTAACAATTGATTCTAGATAGTCTGTCAGGGGCCGATCTGACATCAAAAAAGTTGTAGCCAAATTTTGAGCCAGATATAACAAAAATTGTAGCCAAATTTAGTGGACAGTAGCCAAAAAAAAAGAATCACACAAAAGGACATTTCAAAACGACACTTTTAACTTTATTGTTAATTCCTAATCTGTAGTAATGCATGTACCAACAAACTATTTCAGACCCTTTTATCTTAAAAAGTTAAGATCATCCTAACTTCTTTCATAGTGAAACGAGCCTCTCGTCCTAAATCAGGGCCTTCATAGCTGGCTTCCCAGCAAACACGAGACATTGAGCCATTGTTGGTTCAATGTTGAACCAGCGTTGTAGACGGTGGACCAGCATTGAACCAATAATGGCTCAATGTCTCATGTTTGCTGGGAATTATATAATATGAAAGTGACTCACAGCTATTCACATTTCACAACAAAATTCCACTGGATTATCAGGAATGTTGGGGGAGGATAAAAAAATGATCACAGAAAAAAATGTTAAATTGTTTTAAACAGCAATGAGCTAATTGAAAAAACATTGAGAGCATTCGGAGAACAGAGATCGATGTACTATCGATCGATGCCAGTGGCAGTGTAATCAGCTCTTTACAAGGCGAGAGGGATACTTGGATTAAGGTGTGCATTGGAGCGTACTTGGAAGCAAGTGCGTACCCAAATCCAAGTAGAAAATTTATATACTTGTGTAACATCAAATGACCTAGCCCGAGGAGATTGCGTCTCCTGGGGCTACATGTAGCCCAGCTCAGTGACTGGTGGCAGTGGTGCTACGCTCGCATCTGGGCATTGCCCATTTCTTTTTATATTTTTCATGACTACTAGGCTTATTTTCTAAAAAATCCTCAAACAAGAACCCTGCGGTTCTGAACATTATTGAGAGTTATTTTTCGCACCAGACTGAAGTTGATATTAAAGCAATGGGCCATGCATGTAAAACTGTAATCAAAACAAATATATATTTTCCGTCAGTAACTACTTCAGATTGCAAAAAACTTGCATAAAAATTATTAGATGCACAAGTGCAAGATTTTTTCTTTCTTAGTTCACATGATAGCAGTATATTAAAATACTGTGCAAACACTCTTAACCCTTGTCCTGCTATGCCTGGATATATATGGGGTTAAGGATGTTTTAGATCAATAAAAATATCACTTAATTTTGATAAAAATAGTTTTTATTAGACGCTTTGTTGATCCAATAATTTAATTTTAGACATGTCTATTTTTCAGAAAGAGTATTTTTTTGCGTCATTTGAAGCTGGAAATTGCGTTAGCAATTCCAGCTTCAAATGAGGAAAAATACAATTGAAGCAATTCAGCAGGACAAGGGTTAACACCCTGTCCCGGATGTAGTGACTTGTGCGGGGAAAATAATTCAGCGCCCCCCCCCCCCCCCCCCCCGGAGATTGAATAGTGCCCCCCTAACAGTTTTGTTGACAATAATTATATAATTAATTTAACTGCCTGCAGTGGGTCTCATATCCATGGTGACTTGAAGTTATCGGAACGTGGGAACTTTTGAGCGTGGGAACTTCCGGATATATAGGGCCTATTAGGCCTACTTGAAGTATGAAGATTTGGTTACTAGCCTGTCTGACAATTCGTTCCCATTTTCGAGCTGTGACTGGCGACCCTGCCAGCTATTTGGTTACCATCTAATGGGATAAAAAATATGTTGTTGTTGTTGTGGGTCGAGTGGGTTGTGGGTAGAGGGGTTGTGGGTCGAGGGGCTTGTGGGTCGAGGGTTATGGGTGAGGGTTCGAGGGGGTTATGAAGGTAACCCAATATCGGTCGGATGTATCTACCTAGAGGACAGCACCTGGTAGACAACTGTAGTAGTATAACGTCTTACAAAGCCAAAAGGCAGTAGCTACAAGTGATCACAAGTGAGCAGTTAATGCCTATTAGCTTTCCACGGCACTATCGCCGCCCTTCGCTTTGTACTTCTACAGCTCCAATAAGACTGTTATGACGACGATCTCAGCCCTATGGACAATAACAATACAGTGATATATTACAGTGATATATATACAGTCCATATTATTATTATTCACATTGAGACGCAGATGGTTAATTGACTTCATAGCTAAGCGACAAAGCTCACACCAACGCAGGTGACGATAGGCCTACTCGGTCTGTCAGTTTGTTGCCCGACCCGGCAATGACACTCCTATTTTCACCCGAAATCGTCATGGCTCACACAGAATGTCTGGTTATAATCCGCACCTAAGTTTCGATTTTTTAAGCTATTTTATCAAACATGTTTACAGTGTTAAACTAGGCTTATTTTCTAAAAAATCCTCAAACAAGAACCCTGCGGTTCTGAACATTATTGAGAGTTATTTTTCGCACCAGACTGAAGTTGATATTAAAGCAATGGGCCATGCATGTAAAACTGTAATCAAAACAAATATATATTTTCCGTCAGTAACTACTTCAGATTGCAAAAAACTTGCATAAAAATTATTAGATGCACAAGTGCAAGATTTTTTCTTTCTTAGTTCACATGATAGCAGTATATTAAAATACTGTGCAAACACTCTTAACCCTTGTCCTGCTATGCCTGGATATATATGGGGTTAAGGATGTTTTAGATCAAAAGAAATATCACTTAATTTTGATAAAAATAGTTTTTATTAGACGCTTTGTTGATCCAATAATTTAATTTTAGACATGTCTATTTTTCATAAAGAGTAATTTTTTGCGTCATTTGAAGCTGGAAATTGCGTTAGCAATTCCAGCTTCAAATGAGGAAAAATACAATTGAAGCAATTCAGCAGGACAAGGGTTAACACCCTGTCCCGGATGTAGTGACTTGTGCGGGGAAAATAATTCAGCGCCCCCCCCCCCCCCCCCGGAGATTGAATAGTGCCCCCCTAACAGTTTTGTTGACAATAATTATATAATTAATTTAACTGCCTGCAGTGGGTCTCATATCCATGGTGACTTGAAGTTATCGGAACGTGGGAACTTTTGAGCGTGGGAACTTCCGGATATATAGGGCCTATTAGGCCTACTTGAAGTATGAAGATTTGGTTACTAGCCTGTCTGACAATTCGTTCCCATTTTCGAGCTGTGACTGGCGACCCTGCCAGCTATTTGGTTACCATCTAATGGGATAAAAAATATGTTGTTGTTGTTGTGGGTCGAGTGGGTTGTGGGTAGAGGGGTTGTGGGTCGAGGGGCTTGTGGGTCGAGGGTTATGGGTGAGGGTTCGAGGGGGTTATGAAGGTAACCCAATATCGGTCGGCTGTATCTACCTAGAGGACAGCACCTGGTAGACAACTGTAGTAGTATAACGTCTTACAAAGCCAAAAGGCAGTAGCTACAAGTGATCACAAGTGAGCAGTTAATGCCTATTAGCTTTCCACGGCACTATCGCCGCCCTTCGCTTTGTACTTCTACAGCTCCAATAAGACTGTTATGACGACGATCTCAGCCCTATGGACAATAACAATACAGTGATATATTACAGTGATATATATACAGTCCATATTATTATTATTCACATTGAGACGCAGATGGTTAATTGACTTCATAGCTAAGCGACAAAGCTCACACCAACGCAGGTGACGATAGGCCTACTCGGTCTGTCAGTTTGTTGCCTGACCCGGCAATGACACTCCTATTTTCACCCGAAATCGTCATGGCTCACACAGAATGTCTGGTTATAATCCGCACCTAAGTTTCGATTTTTTAAGCTATTTTATCAAACATGTTTACAGTGTTAAACTGCGGTAACCGGCAATACACAGTATAGACGGGGCATGTCTGGCACTCCGGTTCCAGACGGGGAGCTGGATGTTATTTAAAGACTACAGAAATTCAAACAAAATGGCTGCCTTTTATACTGTTCATACCAGCTCGATTCGAATTTTTAATTGTTTATATTTTCCTGACGCGACCTTGAAAACTTATTAACGTTAGCGGCCATACATTTTTTCAGCGTCACAAATTGATTGTACACCATTAGACAGTCAGATGAGGGTGTGCAGACATCATACTGGTGCCTTGCCTGTTTTTTCAATAGGCAGCTTGTCAACCGGGGGCGGGACCGGTTGACAATGTTGACTATACACTGTAGAGCTAAGAGAACATCGACACATCCTGTGATGACATCAACAGGACTGAGTGGGTCGTCACCTGGTCAGTCACCACTGGCAAAAACGCCAGGCACTCCACAATGTATCTTTATTATTGTCCTGACGTCTATTATACTGGCCCAACATTAAACCAACAGTGGCTGAACGACTCCTCTAGCAGGGACCGACACTAACTGATTTCAGGTAGTAGCCCAAAGGACCAGTGCCTTTAGATAATTACTGGCCCTTAGCCTTATCGTTCTGGTCCTTAATGTACACAATATCAAGGGGAGTGTAATTTTTTCGTTGCTTCAGGGCCAGTATCTCAGGTGATTTACTGGCCCTTAGTGATTTTTAATGGCCTCGGGCCAACGGGCCAGTGTTAGTGTCGATCCCTGAGCAGTTCATGGTCTTGATCAGAGCACAAACTGCCATTACATTTTGGCAAACAGCAGTAACAGCATACTTTCGTAGTTCGCAGTTACTGCTGTTTGCTTTTGCACGGCAGCGACTATTGGTGGTGATAACTAGTATAAATGATGTATGAACGGGTATTACAAAAAAAGACGTTAGGTATTCAGTCATATTACATGCTAGAAATGTATAAATTATATTAATTTGGAATGCCTTTTACCACCAAGGCCAAAAATCTACTTTTAATAATACAAAATTTAATAGATATGAAGATAAATATCTTAGCCACGACCTAACTTCTATATTGCATAACATTTTAGATGTCAGCGGTGGGAGAGAGACAGGGAGGTGGTTACCCCTCCACGACAGACTGCGGGCGGGCGGCAAGCGGGCGGCGTGATACAGCATCTTTGCTGTCACCTGGTCACAGCCACACAGCAAACACGAGACGTTGAAGAATGTTAGCATAGTGGCCCAACGTTTACAGCACTGGGCCAACATTGGCCTACCAGTAGATTGGTCTTAACATGATAAATGTTTAACCAATGTTAGTTTAATGCTGGCCCATCTTCTACAACCCTGGCTCAGCAGTAAAACACCATTGGCTAAACGTCTAGTTTTTGCAGGGATCTGCTCTGCAAAGGGAGTATCTGCTCACTTGTAAAGTGAGCGGATACTGCCTTTAGGCTTTGCACGGCAGCTGTACGTCAATTTTCTGTACGTCTATCTAATCAGGTGATATTGTGTTATCACTTGGTCGCTAAAAGCCAATCAGCAGATCACATGTTTACTGGTATACAGTACAGCATACTGAAACGTCCAGGGATGTGACAACCCAGATTCTGGGTGTCTGATTGGTCAGGAGAGTTTATCTCGTCTTGTGATCTGCTTAAGATGTAGGTCAGCATATCTCAGAATGTTCTTAACAACAATTGTAGGTATGGTGTCAGAGGCATTTAAATTAAGGGTTAGATTTTCAAAGGCAATATATATTATTGCAAAATATTGTATCGATATCATGATAGATTTGGTCTGAAGAGTAAAACATCTGTTAGCTTTCCCCAGTTTCAAACTCTCATTGTGGTGGTTTCTCAAGATTATATTGGCCTAGTTTGATCCCAAGGTAGGCATTGTTCTTGTTAAAATCTACTGGCTATCTACAGGGTATAAATCAATAGCCCAACACACAGCTCAAAATTTCGAGACCCCTAACTGTCGTAAAATTGCGCAAATACAGATATTTATGCTTATTCAGAAACAACGTTTGGTGAGTCTACTGTAGGCTATGGAATGACAGAAAACTGAACCTATGCGTTTTGTCGTATTTGAGAAGATGTGAGTGATCATTTGGGACACACATTATATGGACACAAGAAAACAGTGCACAGAATCCGTTTTGTGAACCATATTGAAACATTATTGGAATGAGTTCCAATAATGTAAAAATTAGCTTGTTACAAATTTATTCCACCCTATAGTGTATTATCAGGCTAATGACACACTGTTTCTGGACTATGAACTATGAACTGATGAACTATGAGCTGATGAATGCAAAAACTGAAATTGTTAGGGGCCGACCATTTAATACCAGGGGGAAGGGGGGGGGAGGGGGGGGGCAGGTATGTTTTTTTCAAAAAAAAAGTTTGTTCACAAAATTGGCAAAAAGATTAGTTTGCTCTATAGAGTGTGGGAAAAATATAATTTGTTCATTTATCTGTAAGAAAAAAATAGATTGTTGACAGCCAGCAGATCTTTCCAAATCTGCCAGAAACTGCCAAAGAAAGACAAAAATTCCTTCGCTCCGCTCGGTCAAACATCTAATGCGTATACAGTAGTCCCCCTCTGATACGACTTCCATACTGCTCAACCCGAAACACTAGGATTGATCGATAACACATTGGATTGCTAAATAAAAATTTAAAAACAAATATTATGGATGCACACTGTATTCTCATTGAAATATTCAATGGCAAACAGGCGAGGTCGGCGTCTTCTATGTGGAGCAGGATTGAAGACAATACCGACTACGCACGCACTAGCACAGATATTATCTTCACGTGTATACTCTGAGACACTGTAATGCACCTGACTGTGAATATGGACGGCGCGAGACGTTGTTGCAATGTTCTTTTAATGCTGGGCCATTGTCGTCAATGGTGGCATTGGTTTGCGTCTCGTGGAGCTTACCCCGTTTACGTTTATTCCCCGTGATGATAGACGGCTAAACCCTTCCTCATTTTCAAAATCAATAACTTTGCGAGTTTAAGAGCTATCATTATCTAATTTATATCATTATTTTCAGCATCAAATAAGCTTTCTGGTGATATTTATTACATGTCCGTGCGACCATAATTAAAAAATTTAGGTATTTGAAGTGGGGTGTTTAGCACGCCCGCTGACACACTGACACCCTTGACGTCAGCTGCTAATTAGGATGTAATGCACCTTGTAACGCCAAGGGCGCGTTGGATATTAACTACACCCATATCAATAAATATATACATTGAAAACCCCCTTTCAACATGGTTTTAAATCAATACCAGAAAACGCATTTAGGATATAGTAAACATAGTTATATCACCGGAAAGCACTTTTCAGCCACTATAATGTGATATGCGTCTCAACGCTGTGACTAAAATACTAAAGTTGTTATACATTTAGTCGGCTAGAGACATTAACAAGTCCTATCTTGTCAGTGCAGGACCGGCAGACACCTGCAGACGTGACACAGACTGTGAGCAGCTAATTTCAAAAAGTCGTATCTTTAGAAGGATATCGCTATCGGGTATGGTGATTTGAAGCTACCAGTACACGTCAGTACACAGTGTATTGACCAAGGTTGTGTCAATGCTGGCCCACTTCATACCACGCTGTACCAGCCTTAGTTCAACAGTGGCTTAACATACGTATCTGCTGTGCTGTATTTGACTGTATGTACACACAAGCAGTATCTTCAGAGGGGCAGTTCATGCCAGGCTGACGGTGCCGCTGAGCAGCTAATTTCAAAAAGTCGTATCTTTAGAGGGAGGTCGCTAGGTAGTGCCATGATTTGAAGGTCGCATGTCGTGGGAGAGGGGAAGTCGCATTTAAGGGGTGCTTAACAGTGTAAAGCACGTCGGTGCTATGAAAAAAAGTCGCATAATAGGAGAAGTCGCATCTGAAGAGGGTCGCATCTGGAGGGACTGCTGTACTACACACTGGAATGAGCATGAGAAATAACACCTACCTTTTAATTTATGGAATCAAAGGTCTAGTCAACTGTTAAAACTTGCAGGATATGGGTCCCCCAGAATGCAATATAGCCCGTGAGTAGGCCTAGGCCCTATCAGGGTTCGAAATTAGTGGTGGTCCGGTGGCCCGAGGCCACCAAATTTTCAGCAGGACCACCAGAACACTGATAGCAGTGGTCCAACAGGCCACTAAAATTTTCCAGCACAAAATTGTTTAAAAGAAATAATAATTATTTCTCTGTTCAGAATATTGTTTGAAATTGTTGTTCATTCAGAATCAATTTTAAAAATTATGACAGGACCATCAGCAATGAAAGAGGACCACTACATTTTAGGGGCTGGTGGTCCGCTGGGCCAGTGCTCCAGAAAGTTAATTTCTAACCCTGCCTATATCATAATAATACTAAGATATGCATTTCATACCCAAGCCGCACCAAGAGCAAGTTCCCAAATCGTAGCAAGTCATTATACTCGCCATGAAATTAAAAATGATCAACCAGGATCGCATAGTTTTTGGCGATTTCTCCGTCAATTTGAACTGATTGCCTTGAAATTTTGCAGAGGCCATTTTCTATTACAATCCTAGCAGGGGTAAAAAATTTGCAAAAAGATATTTAATATTTCAAAAGTTGGACCATTTGCCATGTAATAAAATTTTAGAATTAGTTTAATGGGGTTATAGAGGGACGTCGTAATTTCAATTTACTACATGTCAAATGGTTTAACTTTTGAAATACTCTATATGATTTTAGGGGCTATTAGGATTCGATTCGATTGCAAAATTTGAAGAAAATCGGTTCAGAATTGACGGAAAAATCACCGAAAATTATGCGATCCTGGTTAATTTGACAGCGAGTATATATATACTCCACTTTTTAGCGACATCTATGAGTTAGTAATTCCACCAAAGCTCTTAGCTGAGCATTGGGTTTGCAAGCTAACTGACTTTAATACTGCGGGGATTGCGAAACAGCTGACCCCCAGAATGTGTATTGACAGTCCTGACAGCTTTTCCTTAAACATTGTACACTCCGTCAATGTTGGTTCAATGTTGGGCCAGCGTCGCAGACGTTGGTCTAGTTACATTAAAACAGCATTGGGGCAATGTCTCGTTTGAGTAGTATCTTGTAATCAGTTTACTTGCTGATATTAATGTGTCAGCCTGTAGGCTACTCTATAGGGCTACTGTATGCCTACACGTGACCGTCCCACGCAAGCCCGTTTAGCAGTTAAATGGCTTTTTAAACATGTCCTGGAAAAAAAAAGTTTGTCTGTGACATCTCATTCTCAGACTCACGAAAAAAATTGTTTGTTTTTGATCGGAGTCTCAGAGATGTTTTCTTGTTCAGTTGTTGGGATGTAAAAAAAAATTGATTAAGAGGAAAAAACATACACCCCCCCCCTCCCCCTGGTATTGAATGGTTCGCCCCTTAAAACTAAATCTAGGAGCATAACGTTAGCCTAAAATTAAAAAGCTCGTGCCGTCGTGGATTCGTGGATATGATTAAGAACAGTGATGAATTGGGCCTATGACTATACCCGCCGTCAGATTAACTTGTATCGCATGTTTTTCGCCGATTTCTCAGTCAATTCTCAACCGATTTTTATGAAATTTTGCAAGGACTATTTTCGAGTCACGCGGCGACTACCGTGGGATTTTCATAAAAAAATATTATGTAGTCTAGTTCAAAAGTTCGACCATTTGACATGTAGTAAATTTGAAATTACGACGCCCCTCTATAAACCCATTAAACTGGTTAAAATAAAGTTTGTTTTTAGCCCTGAATTGCATTACATGCCAGATGGTCTAACTTTTTAGCTATACAATATTTTCCGATCAAAATTTCATGGTAGTCGCTGAGTGACTCACAAATAGTCCATACAAAATGTCATGAAAATCGGTTGAGAATTGGCCCAGAAATCGGCGAAAAACATGCGATACAAGTTAATCTGACGGCGGGTATAGTATTAGAAGTACATGTAGACTGTGGACGTAGTGTGTGTTTGTTTGTTTGTTTGGGATAGCTAGCCCTCAAGTGGGGCTGCCCGGGCCTTCCGACTTTGTCCATCGCTCTCTAACTCCTGGCAAGGATCAATGTATCTCTTGGAACCCATGAGTGCCGAGCCGACTTCCTCACTTTACGAATCTGTCGACCAGCCACTCCCCTTATCCTCTGCTTCTCCTCAGTGCATCTCCAGACTCAACTTCGAAAAGTCTCTGATCGCTGTGGTGATGCTGATGATGCCGGGAAGCAGTGATCTAACCAAGACGAGTGACACCGTCTTCTCGCACTCAACAAGCCCGCATTGATCCGCTTCCAAGTGGAGCAGCCCAATTAAATCATATCGGCGACGGACTGTCTGTCTGTTTCCAGACCCCTCAAGTCTGTTGCCAGACTCGGCGACGGCGGAACCGACTTTTGTTGATCTGTCATCACATCATTGATTGCGACAAAAGAGGTGAGTATCCGCGTCCATGGTTTGCGACTGCCTCAGACTTGCTATGGTATGCTGCATGTTATGAACACCCATACTCATCGCCCTATCCACAGTGTGACAGTGGTTTTGTCTGTTGCCAGACAGTCTAAAAAGTGTAGCCTAGACTATTATGACTATGACATATACTCGCCGTCAAATTAACCGGGATCGCATGATTTTCAGCGATTTCTCCATCAATTCTGAACCGATTTTCCTAAAAAATTTGCAAAGGCCATTTTCTATTTAAATCCTAACAGCGGTAAAAATTTCGCAAAATTATATTTAATAGTTAAAAAATTAGACCATTTGACATGTACAGTTTAGTAGATAAGGTAACCTATTGTGCATTTTATGATTAAAGCATGAAATTTCTACCACTTGTAGAACATATCCTAAGGGTCATTTTTAGATGTGGAGGTAAACTGGATTTGACCTCTGATGACCTCTAGAGGTCATTGACCTCGAAAGGTCAAAATATTCACTGGCAAAGCCAAAAAGTAGTGAAAATTGTATATTACAATGTCTATGATTTGTTTATGTGTCCCAAACGTGTGTCAACTACTCGACGAGACTGTTCTGAATCATAAACATAACACCAAGGTCATGTCAAGGTCACACCAATGTCATTTAAAGCGCAAACTGGCGGAAATAGTAAAAATGTCCACTTTTTTTATCAATTCCCACACTGTGGTTGTGGAGTCATTTATTACAAGAGACTGGTTTTGACATATTCTTTGTCCTATGTATTTTCCACACACATTTGAGGACATTAGGAGCAGTATCAACCTTTGGGAAGGAGGCTATCTTCCCCTTATTACGCTCCTTCCTCAATATTCAGTTGAGCGGCCAAATTACAATCATGCAGCATTGTTAAAGATTAGTTTGGGCTCCCATAGCTAAATATTGATAAATAATTGGGTTTATGAAGTTTGACATAGGGTGGTGTTGTGTTTTACTGGAGTACCATCCGAAAGCAATTTGAAGGTCATGTCAAGGTCATTTCAAGGTCAAACTGGCAAAAACTGTCACCATGATCACATGTCTTCTTCAGAGCTGTTCCAATTTCTATTTCAACCGTGTCTTCACTTAAAGGAGCCTGAGCTCCAGTCTGGTGGTTGCACATGCATACAATTTTTCTAGAATCACATCTATCTACATCAACCTACCGTTTTACAGGTGAGCCATATCTGATAATTTAAAGACAGCTCTGTTTTATTATCGTAATTTCCCTTAATGTAATTGGTTTTAGGCCTATTGGTTATACCTTTACTAGCATCCATGTAGCAATCATGTCTCCTTCAATAAGTTTGGTCAACAAAGCAGTGGCTTCTAATTCGGGACCACATCATTATCTATAGGCATAGATGCATAGTGTAAGCCATGTGAGCCATGGGTATGGCGTTAATGCCATCATCTTTATCTAGTCTCTCTAGTCTAATGTTCCAGGTAGCTGGACGTTATTAGGATACCACATAAATTTGCAGAAAATGACGGCATTTTATACTGATTATAACTGCTCGATTAGAACAATGAATTATATATATATTCTTAGCGTGACCCTAATATCCTAATAGAAGTGGTGAGCCGGTTTTTATCCCATGTCCGTAGTGGAAGGGGGATTTTAGTCGCGCCGGGATCTATCAAGCGTGAGGCATCAGGCGGTACTTAATTTTTGAGGGTGCAATAAAACGTAGCCGTCATTTTTTTGTAATTTTGTAAGCGCAAAAACTCAAAACCTTAATCAGAAATTATCCAAATTTCTCTGAAATTCAAAATGGCTGCCAAAAATCAACTTTATAATTTATTGTGGCTGCAAAAACTCAAACTTTGTGAGAAATTAGGCAAATTTTACAATCAAATTCTCCACGATATGGAGATCTGCAGGTTATTTTTTAAACATACAGGATACTAGGATTAATTTCTAGGCTACATCAATTTTTCAGAAAGCTCGGCAAAATATCGATGTCATGGCTGCCAAATTTTCTCGTTAAATTAGGACCCTGTCACCATGATATATATAAAACCGATTATTCCATCGTTCTGTATTCAATTCATACTGAATAGACTGCATTATTTTCTATTAGGACATGGCGCTTTTCCTCCACTTATCGGCAACAATTGTATTATTACTAGACTAAACCGTTCATAGCCATCAAATAGGATATATAATATTAACTACTTTGCACATATACTATTCCGTTATAGCGGTCTAGTATTTCGTTATAACGATATATTATTTCGTTATAACGGTTTACTAATCCGTTATAACGATCTAATGCTCCGTTAAAGTGGTCTACTATTCCGTTATAACGGTCTAGTATTTTGTGACAACAGTACATTATTTCGTTATAACGGTCTAATCATCCATTAAAACGGTCTACTGATCCGTTATAACTGTCTACTATCCCGCTATAACGGTCTAGCATTTCGTTATAACGGTCTAATATTCCGCTATAACGGTTCATTATTGCACTATAGCGGTCTAGTTCCGTTATAACTGGCTAGTATTTCGTTACACCGGAATACTATTTTGCTATAACGGTCTATTATTTCGCTATAACGGTCTAGAGTTTCGTTATAGCGGTCTACTAATCCGTTATAGCTGTCCACTAATCCATTATAACGGTCTACTAATCCGCTATAACGGTATTTTATCCTTTTATAACGGTCTAGTATCTTGTTATAACGGTCTACTATGTTGCTATAAACCGTTATAGCGAAATAGTATACCGTTATGATGAAATACTAGACCGTTATCAAGGTCATAACTACATACTAGAACGTTATAACTACCTACAAGATCATAATCACTGAATAATAGACAGCTATAACGTCTAGACATTATAAAAAATTGGTAGACCGTTATAACGAAATACTGGACCGTTATAACGGATTAGAAAATAAATCCACTTCCGTAGATAACCGTGTTTTGGCTGATATAGATTTTTCTCTTTAAATTATCCATGTCTGTCTTGTTATCCTTGAAAATTTATAACGGTCTACTATTCCGCTATATGCCTAAAGGTCTATTAATCAGTTATAACGGATTAGTAGACCGTTATAACAAAATACTACACCTTTATAACGACTTGGTAGACTGCTATAACGGATTAGTAGACTGCTATACCGAAATACGAGACCGTTATAGCGAAATACGATACCGTTTTAACGGATTAGTAGACCAATATAACAAATTAGTAGACTGTTATAACGGATTAGTAGGTATAACGGATTAGTAGACCGTTATAACGGATTAGTAGGCCGTTGTAATGGGATAGTAGACAGTTATAACGGATTAGTAGACAGTTATAACGGAAGACTTAACCGTCATAACGTATTACAACACCGCTATAACGAGATAGTAGACCGTTATGACAAAATACTAGACCGTTATAACTGATAGTAGACCGTTAAAACGGAAGACTTTACCATTATAACGAAATAGAGACTTCTATAACAGATTAGTAGACCGTTATAACGGACTAGTAGACCGTTAAAACGGATGCGTATACCGTTATAATGGATTAGTAGACCGATATAACGTGATAGTAGACCGTCATAACGAAATACTAGACAGTTATAACGGGATAGTAGACCGTTATAACGAAATACTATACAGTTATAATGGTATAGTAGACTGTTATAGCGGGAGACTTGACCGACCGTCATAACGAAATACTAGACTGCTATAACGGGATAGTGGACCGTTATACCGAAATACTGGACCGTTATACCGAAATACTGGACCGTTAAAAAGGATTAGGAAGCCGTTAAAACTGATTTGTAGGCCGTTATAGCGTAATCCAGGCCTTCAAAACAAAATAATATACCGTTACAACGGGAGAGTAGACAGTTATAACGGATTAGTAGACCGTTATAACGAAATAGTAGACCGTTATATCGGAATAGTATACCGTTATGACGGAAAACGTGACCGTTATAACGGAATACTAGACCTCTTTAATGGATTAGTAAACCTTTATAACGGATTAGTAGACTGTTATAACGAATTAGTAGACCGTTATAACGTGAAACTAGACCGTCATAATGAACTACTAGACCGTTATAACGGGAGAGTAGACCGTTATAACTGAATATTATATCGTTATAACGAAAGACTAGACCGTTATAACGGAATAGTAGACAGTTATTATGAAATACTAGACCGTTATAACGGAATAGTAGACCGTTATAACGGATTAGTAGACCGTTATAACGGATTAGTAGATGTTATAAGGGATTGAAAAAAAATCATAGTGTCATAAAAAAAATCTTATTGTCATAAAAATATTTTGTTTTAGCTGATATAGTTCTTTTCCTTTGAATTACCCACGCCTGTATTGATATCTGGGCGTATGTAGAACTCTCATCCTTGAAAATAATAATAATGAAAGAAATAGCTGCCAAGAAATCGCTGAAATTATTATGCTTTTGCTAATTCTTCTTATTGAAAATTCCTCTCTCAGAGCATTACACGCCGTGATAATTACTTCATGGCACATCATTACGCATATAAGACAATCAACAGTAATAATATACTTGCATCCTACATAAGGGAGACACCTTCAATTACAAGGGAGGGGGGGGTATATTTTAAATATATATTTCCAAACTAAACTTTCGTGAAATAAATAATTGTCTGATGTTGTAAATAAATGTTTAAATTTAAAATAAATAATTATTTCAGCTTATGAGCACCATCATTTAATGTTCCTAAAAAAATCTAGCCTCATTTATCTGGCATCAATAAATGACCTTTAAGATTGTGAAGCCTCGCTTTAATTGGATGGTTTGCCTCCAGATGAAGGCTAGGCTTAGTTTGGGATCCAAATTTGTAAGCAGAAAAATATACAAGGAAGTGAAGTAAATATATCTCCACACACAAACTGAAACAAATATATTGCTCGAGTGTGAAAAATATACCCCCCCCTGTCACACATCGGCGAATATGCTAGCGAATGTTATGAATGAAAATATTTGAAATTCCCTCAAAATTCGCAACACTCACCGAGTATTTGTAAGCGTTGGTAACAAATTCGCGAAATCGATACATATTGGTTTAAATGTGTGGTATAGCCCTAGTCACGATACCAATATAACATACTAGTATTGGACTATAACACTGGGAATAACATCATATCGCTGTATATTTTAAAATTCTGATTAACTTTGCCTCTCACTCTTGTATAAACCAATCGATGTACAAGACGGCTACAGTTGACATACAAAGATGGCGCCCTTCGGCTTCCTGAGATTGGGCTTACAAGGTCAAGTTAATATAATTTCAAGGGTGTGTCTTTTCATATCGATGTCAATGACACCTAGAGGTCACTAGGGGTCAAATCTAGCTTACCTCACAATTTAAAATAAAGATCAGGATATGTGCTAATAATGTTAAAAGTGTCCTGCTTTAATCATGAAATGCACAATTGTTTCATTATGGGAGCTTAAGCACTACACTATGTATTTTGCCTAACTTTCTGAAAATAATGATGCAGCCTAGAAATTAATTCTGGTATCCAGTATGAAAGTAAAAAGACATTTTTTTTAATGATTTTTGACAGTTTGACCTTGAAATGACCTTGATATGACCTTAACGGGTTTTTTCGACGGTACCCCAGTAAAGCATAATCCCAACCCATGTCAGACTTCATAGCCCATTTATGTATCAATAGTTTGCCATGGGAACCCAAACTGATATTTAACAGCTGCTGCACACTGTAATTTTGCTCGTCCAATTAAACATTGGGGAAGGGGTGTAGTGAGGGGAATACTAAGGGTGTATTTCCCCTCCCAAGTTAGATACTGCCCTCAATCTCCTAAAATGTACATGGAAAAGATATCTGACCAATAATGTGTCAAAACCAATCCTTTGAAATAGATGACTGCACCACTAGTATTGTTTCAATTGATTAAAAATGGATATTTTTGCTATTTGTAGCCATTTTGACCTCCAAATGACCCTAAAGTAACTTTGACATGACCTTGGTGTTATGTTTATCATTAACATCAGTCTCTTAGTATTTTGCACATTTCTGGAATACAAAAAACATCTTATAGATAGTGTAATACACAATTTTCACCACTTTTTGGCTTCACAATTGGATATTTTGACCTTTCCAGGGCAATGACCCCCAGAGGTCACCAGGGGTCAAATCTAACTTACCTCCACATCTTAAAGTAAACCTCAGGATATGTACTAATACTGGTGGAAGTTTCATGCTTTAATCATAAAATGCACAATTGTTTCATTATGGGAGCTTAACCACTACACTATACTCGCCGTCAAATTAACCAGGATCGCATGATTTTCGGCGATTTCTCCGTCAATTCTAAACCGATTTTCTTCAAATTTTGCAAAGGCCATTTTCTATTCAAATCCTAACAGCCCTGAAAATTTCGTGAAATTATATAGCGCATTTCAAAAGTTAGACCATTTGACATGTAATAAATTGAAATTACGACGTTCCTCTTTAACCCCATTAAACTAATTTTAGAATTTTATTACATGCCAAATGGTCTAACTTTTGAAATAATAAATATTATTTTGCGAATTTTTTTACCCCTGTTAGGATTTTAATAGAAAATGGCCTCTGCAAAATTTCAAGAAAATCGGTTCATAATTGACGGAGAAATCGCCAAAAATCATGCGATCCTGGTTGATCATTTTTAATTTGACGGCGACTATAGTAATAAAATTTTAGAATTAGTGTGATGGGTTTATAGAGGGACGTCGTAATTTCAATTTATTATTGACAATTTGTCAAATGGTCTAACTTTTGAAATACGATATATAATATAATTTTACGGAATTTTCAGGGATATTAGGATTCTGTTGAAATATGATTGTTACAAAATTCCAAGAAAATCGGTTGGAAATTGACCGAGAAATCAGCGAAAAACATGCGATCCTGGTTGATCACTTTTAATCAAATTAATGTGACTTTGGGTATAGACTGATAGTGATAACGTTACTCGTTAGAGTATGACACTTGAGACTTGAGTCTTGACAGCGAGGAATTCGGTCAATTTAAACAACTATTGTTAAATATCTACGAGCAGTTTCTATTCTTTCCCAGCAAAATATACCTCTTTATTATCACATTTATCAGTCTAGGTATATTATTAACGGAAAATGAAGATCCTGATGCTGTAATTAAAGAATTTACGGAGGCCACCCAATCCGCCTCCGTATTGTCCGCCATATTGGACTGTTCTCACTAAACTGCGACTGAAGTTGTCTTTTACTACGCGCCCAAGAGTATACATTTACTGGATGAGCTAAAAGTAGTTCAACATTGTGATAAAAGTGTAAAATTGTATGGTATAGGTAAGGCTAAAAGGATGTTATATCAGTTCAAGATAGAAGCTAGGACATATTATTATTTTTTTTACATTTAAATAATGCCTTTTTGATGTTTCTAATTTTCGAATTTATAAAAAAAATACCACAATTTAAACCACCAAAAATTGTTCACATAGCCATAGTCTAGCATAGGGCTGGGCCTACTGGCACACCCCCTCCCTTTTTCTCTCTTGAAATTACAACTCAACTAGAAAGTCTATGTCCCTTCCTCAGCAAATTCTGGAATAAACCTAGCTTGTATGAGAAGATAAAATATTGTGTCAAATATATACACGCCAAGTCTTTATTATTATGTTAGGCTTACATAAGGCCTATAGAACTAACTAGATTAACAATTGCCGTTGCTGAGTTGACAGCATTTTTCAGGGACATGCATTCTGCACACTTTCTCTATTGAAATATAGGGTAAAGAGGACATTTTCCAAAATGTTTATTTTATGAGTAGCTTACCAAAGAGAAGTGACACTCGTGCCCTGACATGAGCCAAATGTCATTAAAGCAGAGATGAGGTTTTTTTCATTAACTATAAGTGGTTGGAATGGTTTCCTCTCATTTCACTGTATAATATGCTTAGGGTATTATGAGCATAGGTCTACTATTTTTTTCAATAGATATTTGGATGGGGGTATTATGAGCACCATGCTCATAATAGATTGAAACATGGTGCTCATATTACCCCAGAAGTAGGGGGGTGGTAACCAGCCCAATGGGGTCCAGAACATGCTAAAACAATTTAGTATCGTCCATTCTCTTGCTAAGAACCGCTATGGTTAGCACTCACTCACTTTACTTTCATGATACCTAGTGGTTTGCGGACGTACGAACTATTCAAATATAAAAGGATTTTTTTAATTAAACAGCCCAAAAACTTCATTTCGCCATCATTGGACTAACTTACTTTTTCAAAAAACTTTCTAAAAATTGAACGAGTGAATGTCCGTGTGATGAATATATTGCAAACCAAATTTTATTCAATTTCCATTATTAATTAGACTTTTACAGCCAGTGCTCATATTACCTACTATGCTCCTATTACCCCATCTTACCCTACTATCTGTTTGCAAGAAACTTATCCAAACTACACAACAGAGGAGAGCAATGAGTTTAAAGATATAAATAAGGCAGAAAACCATTTAAATTTAGGCCCACCTTGTTTTTTTTAAATAAAAAGTATCAATTTTTTTCACCTGCACAACAGTGACATCGAAATTTTCATTACATTTTACAATAAATGTGTAAATTTAAATATATTTTTTCGATTTTATTAGTGCAAATTATTCATTAATTGATTTGTTTGTATTATTAGACCAGGAATATAATCCAGAAAGGGGCTTAGAAATTAAGTCAGGGGGGGGGACGGAATGGTACAAGCTGTCACCCATTGTTCCTGGGTCCCTCCTGGTCATTTTAAGCCCATATGACACTTGATATTTTGATTTCCCTCAAAATTATGACCTATTTTGTAAAAGCGAGTAAACATGATTTAGCCGATTATACAAAAACAACAAAATCGCGAATAAATTTCAAACTAAAAATCGTAGAGCCTTCATAAAGGTGTCAAAATGTGCAGATTATTGAGTCACATCATAATATTCCAATTTTGTTTGTAATTCATTGATTTTGTTGTTGTAACGTTAAGAGACCAAAAAAGCCGAAAAAATACAAAATTTATTTGTAATTTAGCGAATGTCGCTTAGAGATTATTTTTTAAACTTGATTTAGATGTCTTACATCCTGTTAAACATTCAAGAATGGTACCAGGTTTAAATAAAACAAAAGAGATAAATACTTTTAGTATGTATCACTTTAATGAGGAGCATCATAATAACACACTATCATAGAAGCAAAAAGCGTAAACAAGGTGGTGAAAAGTGACATGATTTAAACACAACATGTAAAAATTGTATGAATATGTGATCTCAAAAGCCATCTATATAGGCATACATGTAGTATAAAACGACAACTCTTTTACCTATGCATGATTCATTAAACTGAATGAAATGTCTCTCAACACAGATTATAACTCTGAAAAACCTTCAAAATGATTTGGTTTATGTTAACAGACTCTATAATATATCGAATAGTATGAAGAATTCAGTATAGGCTAAACATGCTAAATCTACAAAGACCACGACTGAATATTACTGATCAACTACAACAATGCCCCACTTAACATTATACCTATCAAACAATGATGATAGATGAATGCATAGCTCGCAGTAGAATTAAAAAATACCTTGTTATCAACATCGCATCACAACATTAATACAATATGAATTACTGTCTCAGACAAAAATAAAAATGGCTAGATAGTATTAGTTTAATATTCAGTAAACAAAATTAAAAAGTTTACTCAGCATCAAATGTGATATAATTTGCAAGATTAGAGGTATAGCCATTATTTTAATCAGAGTCTGCGTGATCAGAGTCTGACAGACTATATGGATTGTGGCATATGCCATCAAAGCAAGCACATGTACCAGTACATTTTAAATTATTTGACCTACAAGAACACCGCATAGTTGAACAATTGTGACATTTGCAGTACACAATATCTGTAAAATCTTTGGAAAAGCATCACTCACCGTCAACTTTGGGTGGAGTCTGCCACTCTGGGGATCCTCATACCAGTCATTTCCAACTGGAGATTCCTGTTTGGGGAAAGCAACATCAACCTGAAGCTACACCTTGGTCTGATGGTGTGCTCGCTAGATGTGCTCTTCCATACCACATTGGGTAGGTGGTAGCTTGTCTTGCTGTTTCGTTCCCTTTTGAAACATACGATGTCGTATCTCATTGATTGAAGTGTCATCAGTGGTCGATGAATATATTTTGCATAGAAATCGTTCTGAATCTCTCATTGAAGAGGAGAAAAGAACACAGTGTCCAAGTCCATTTAGTAGTGTTGCATGTTGCTTAAATACCTTTCATGTACTTTTTTACCATGACCACTCATCTGACTACAGTATCGCACCCTGTAAGTGCATGATATGCCAAGATATTTTGATGCATGGAGGTAAAGAAATATCGTGGATCGCAATGTATCGGCGTTGTTGTCGGGTGCCAGCTCTCACCCAAACTTGACAAAGTTGTCCTGAGAAGTAAATCAATAGCACTGAAACGTCAGTATCTCTGCAGGAAATGACCAACCGTTCATATCCTTTCTCTATGAGCAGCCTTTGCATGAAGAATGATGCGAGTATCCGCTTCCTCTTGACATGATTGAAGCATATGTATGTATGATCCAGGTGATGACTCTACAGCAGTTTCATCATCGAACACACCGCCTGTTGCATACCTCTTAAACTACTGCTCCATACATTGATAGAGATAGATGGTGTCTAACATATATCGATCGAGGTCGAATTGCACTATGTATGTTTGACTAAAATAATGAAGACACAGAATATACTCCGTCTTCTAACAAAGAGGCTGGGAAATCAGGAATGAAACGAGACAGAGAAGATGTTCACAAGCTTGCTGAGCAATTTGCACGTTTCCCAATATTTATTGATGATAGCGAAGATCTAGCATGCTTAATGACAAGATATATACATGTAGCTCCTGACAATTTTAAAGAAGCTTTATTAGACGCAAAAATCCATGGCGAATCAAGTTTGTCAACACACGTCTTAGTACCAGGTGGGGTTTCACGTAAAAATGAAAAAGGGCAATCAGTTAAAGCAGACAGAGCCTTGTTTCAACGTTTGCTCATTGCCAGAGAAGCAGGTAGAGATGTGGATCTCAGAAGATTGACAAGTGGCGAATTATCACCTGTCCCTCTGTCTTTGGCAGATTCTGCTGGGGATTTACGTTCTGGAAATAAGTCTGCATTGGCAGCTATACTTAAAACGGTGTGACTAGTGAGTCACTTCCAGTATCAATGTTGAAAACGTGTGACATAATCGATGGCCAAGAATCAGTTCAGTCTCTAGAAAACCAACAGGAGCAAAGACATTCGGTGAACTTGCTGATTCATTTATTGCTGCAGCGCTCAGTCATTTCAATAGCAATTGCACACGAGTTGATGTTGTGTTTGATGGGTACACGGCGGCTTCTATCAAAGCAGATACCAGGTCGAAGAGGGAAGGTAGGACTCGTTCTGTCCTTCGTAAGATTGACAGCAGGGATATTCCTCTACCAGTGAACTGGAAATCATACATAGATCTACCTGAAAATAAGGCAAACCTTATACATTTCCTCAGTGTTCAAATGATGCTTGTAGCAAGAAGTAAGGAAGGTATGGAACAGTATGAACTTATAACAAGTGGTGGATTGGATGATAAAACTGCTGTAGAGTCATCACCTGGATCACACATACATATGCTTCAATCATGTCAAGAGGAAGCGGATACTCGCATCATTCTTCATGCAAAGGCTGCTCATAGAGAAGGATATGAACGGTTGATCATTTCCTGCAGAGATACTGACGTTTTAGTGCTATTTATTTACTTCTCAGGACAACTTGCCAAGTTTGGGTGAGAGCAGGCACCTGACAACAACGCCAATACATTGCGATCCACGATATTTCTTTACCTCCATGCATCAAAATATCTTGGCATATCATGCACTTACAGGGTGTGATACTGTAAGTCAGATGAGTGGTCATGGTAAAAAAGTACATTGAAGGTATTTAAGCAACATGCAACACTACTATTCGGACTCAGACACGGCGTACTTTCCTCCTCTTCAATGAGAGATGCAGAACAATTTCTATGCAAAATATATTCATCGACCACTGATGAAACTCCGATCAATGAGATACGATATCGCATGTTTAAAAAAGAAACGAAACAGCAAGAGAAGCTACCACCTACCCAATGTTGTATGGAAGAGCACATCTAGCGTGCACACCATCAGAGCAATGTGTGGCTTCAGGCTGATGTTGCTTTCCCAAAACAGGAATCTCCAGCTGGAAATAACTGGTATGAGGATCCCCTGAGTGGCAGACTCCACCCAAAGTTGATGGTGAGTGTTGCTTTTCCCAAAGACTTTACAGATATCGTGTACTGCAAATGTCAAAATTGTTCAACATTACTGTGCGGTGTTTTTGTAGGTCAAATAATTTAAAATGTACTGGTGCATGTGCTTGCTTTGATGGCATATGCCACAATCCATGTAGTCTGACAGACTCTGATCACGCAGACTCTGATTAAAATAATGGCTATACCTCTATTCACATTTGATTATGGGTAAACTTTTTAATTTTGTTTACTGAATATTATACTAATACTATCTAGCCAATTTTAATTTTTCTGAGACAATAATTCATGTTGTATTAATGTTGTGATGTAATGTTGATAACAAGGTATTTTTAATTTTACTGCAAGCTATGCATTTATCTATCATGATTGTTTGATAGGTATAATGTTAAATAGGGTATTGTTGTAGTGGATCAGTAATATTCAGTCGTGTTCTTCGTACATATGTTTAGCCTATACTTATTTCTTCATACTATTCGATATATTATATAGTATGTTAACATAAACCAAATCATTTTGAAGGTTTTTCAGAGTTATAATGTGTGTTAAGAGACATTTCATTCAGTTCAATGAATCATGCATAGGTAAAAGAGTTGTCGTTTTATACTACATGTATGCCTATATAGATGGCTTTAGAGATGACATATTCATACATTTTTTACATGTTGCGTTCATGAAATCATGTCGCTTTTCACCTCCTTGTTTACCTTGTTGCTTCTATGATAGTGTATTTTTATGATGTCGCTCATTAAAGTGATATCTATTAAAAGTCTTTATCTCTTTTGATTTAATTAAACCTGGCACAATCCTTGAATGTTTAGCAGAATGTAAGACATCTAAATCAAGTTTAAAAAATAATCTCCAAGCCACATTCGCTAAATTACAAATAAATTTTGCATTTTTTCAGCTTCTTTGGTCTTTTGCAACAAAGCAATCAATCAATTACAAACACAATTGTGATATTATGATGTGACTCAATAATCTGCACATTTTGACACCTTTATGAAGGCTCTACGACTTTTAGTTAGAATTTTATTCGCGATTTTGTTGTTTTCGTATAATCGACCAAATCATATTTACTCGCTTTTACAAAATAGGTCATAATTTTGAGGGAAATCAAAATATCAAGTGTCATATGGGCTTAAAATGACCAGGAGGGACCTAGGAACAATGTTGCAATGGGTGACAGCTTGTAACATTCCGTCCCCCCTGACTTATTTTTTTGGCATTATATTCCTAGTCTATATGTAGTATATTTACCACTTAGCCAACTGAGAGATCGCATCCTCTCTATGATTATATTATATTCCGTCAGAAGCACATGGACATATAAATTTACATTTAACGTAGAATGACCCAGTTACGTGTAGGCCTATACCGGTGTAAAGTCTGAAAATATAGGCCTACCCCTCTCCCAGATTAGGCCTATACCCCTTCCCAGCTTTTCAACAACTATATGCGGCCCTCCCAGAATCCACCCTCCTCCCCAGAATACACACCCTTTTCAACTAATTTAGGCCCTATATATGCGACCTCCCAGAATCTACCCCTCCCTCCCTCCCAGAATATACCCCCCTTTTCAACAAATTTCTATGTGTGACCTCCCCAGAATCTCCCCCACCCTCCTAGAATCCACCCCCCTTATCAGCCAATTTATATGTGCGACCCTCCCAGAGTATGCCTCTATATCCCAGAATATACCCCCTTTTCAACAATTGTATAGGTGCGACCCTCCAAGAATCTACCTCTCCCTCCCAGAATATATATACCTCCTTTTTTCAGCAAATTTATATGTGCGACCATCCCAATAGAGAGGGATCTACCCTGGGGTATAATCTAGAATCTACCCCGGAGTAGATTCTGGGAGATTCAAAAATCTACCCGGGTATAGTTTCAAGGGGGGTATAATCTGGGGTGTTACACCGGTGTAAGGTCCGGAAATATACCCCGCTCCCAGATTATACCTGGGTACAGTGTGGGCGCCCCAGAATCTACCTCGGGGTAGATCCTAAACTATACCCCCGTGGTAGACTACGGCGGCTCCCAGAATCTACCCCTCCCTCCCAGGATCTACCCCCTTTGATTATATGTGCGACCCTCCAAGAATTTACCCCCCCCCCCCTCCCAGAATATACTCCCCATTTCAATTACTATTATGAGACCCTCCCAGAATCTACCCCATCCCCCCAGAATATACCCCGCTTTTTCAACAGCTATATGCGAAACTCCCAGAATCTACTCCTCCCTCCCAAAATATACCCCCCTTTTCAACAAATTTATATGGGCGACCCTCCCAGAATTTACCCCTCCCTCCTAGAATATACCCCCCCTTTTCAACAATAGTATATGCAACCCTCCCAGAATCTACCCTTCCCTCCCAGAAACTATCCCCTTCCTTTTTAACAACTATATGCGACACTCCCAGAATCTACCCTCCCCCCTCCCGGTATATACCCTCCTTTTCAACATATTTATATGTGCGACCCTCCGAAAATCTACCCCTCCCTCTCAGAATATACCCACCCCCCCCCCCCTGCTTTTCAACAACTATATGCGATACTCCCAGAATCTACCCATCCCTCCCAGAATATACCCCCCTATTCAACAAATTTATATGTGCGACCCTCACAGAATCTAGCCCTCCCTCCCAGAATATACCCCCTTTTCAATAACTATATGAGACCCTCCCAGAATATACCCCTCCCTCCTAGAATATACCCCCCTCTTTTCAATAATTATTTGCGTCACTCCCAGAATATACCACTCCCTCCCAGAATATACCCCTCTTTTCAACAGCTATAATAGTATGCGATCCTCCTAGAATCTACCCCTCCCTCCCAGAATATTTGTCAGTTCTGGGAGCGAGTGGTATATTCTCTCACATATACATGTAGTTCTAGAAAAGGGGTATATTCAGTGAAAAGGGGGGGTATATTCTGAGAAGGAAAGGTAGATTTTGGGAGGGTCGCATAATATTATAGTTGTAGAAAAGGGGATTATATATTCTGGGAGAGAGGGGTAGATTCTGTGAGTGTCGCATATAGTTGTTGAAAATGGGGAGGGGTAGGCCTATATATTCTGAGAGGGAGGGGTAAATTCTGAGAGGGTCTTATATAGTTATCGAAAAGGGGGGTATATTCTGGGACGGAGGGGTAGATTCTGGGAGGGTCGCACATATAAATTTGTTGAAGAGGGGGGGAGGGTAGATTTTGAGAGGGAGGGGTAGATTCTGTGAGGGTCTCATATAGTTGTTGAAAAGGGGGTATATTCTGGGAGGGATGGGTGATTTCTGGGAGGGTCGCATATAGTTGCTGAAAAGGTAGTATATTCTGGGAGGGAGGGGTAGATTCTGATAGTACATCATATAGTTGTTAAAAGGGGGGGGGTATTCTGGGAGGGAGGGGTAGATTCTGGGAGTGTTGCATAATATTATAGTTGTTGAAAAGGGGGGTATATTCTGGGAGGGAGGGGTAGATTCTGCGATCCGAAGACACCTCACCAAATCACGAAATGGGGTAGATCCTGGGAGGAGAGGAAAGATTCTGGCAGCCCTAGGATCTACCCTGGAGTACAATCTAGAATCAACCCCGGGGCCCGGGCATAGTTTCAAGGGGTACTGGTATTTTTAGAGTAAGCAGGTAAGCGTCAATAATATGAGCATAATCGTATTATGAACATTTACTTATAGGCTAAATTTCATATCTTATAGGCCTATATATTTATGTAGGTATGCCTATAGGCCTACTAGGCTAAAGGCCTAGCCATCACCACGCATCACCAACTATAACCTACGCATAATTAAAATAAAACCGTGGTAATTACTTCTCACAAAAACACAGAAATTAGGCCTAAATGATTATAAAAATCATTTTGTTAATAATGCCTGCCTATGTTAAATGTAGGCCCTCATGAAAATTATATATGTACGGGGTGCCAATCAATTAAACCCCTCCCCACCCCCACCCCACCCCCCCCCCCAAAATGATGAGATGCTGAAGCTGCATACACTATTCAAAGATGCAATCAAACACGCCCAACATATTTTAATCGTGCACTGTTGTTAACGTTTTTAAATTCTGCATTCAAATTGTTTCATATCATAATAACGCTGGTGGTGTAGATGATCTGTCTTGCTCTCACTAAGAAGTTGAAATGCGAATACAATCGTATGCATGTTATGCTACAGAGAACACATCCACTCCTCTTGTTGTTTGTACAAGTGCCACCGACATTCTAAATCTCCTTCTTCACCTTGCTATTCGGCTATAGATGCCCAGATATGAATGGACACTAGCAGCAATTGTAGGCCCTGTGTGTCATGGGTGGGACATTGATTGTGACAATTTAAGTGTTCTGTAGTATGAGGGACCACATACACCAGCGCTTGTTAGAAGTGATTTATTAGAAGAGGATATCCAATTAATATCGAAGATAAACAGATGCTTCTGGCGTGATCAGATGAAGATAATGACTGATCAATTCAAAGACAATTTTATCCTGGCCTCTGGTATCAAAGTAATAAAAATGTTTTAAACGATACCTAACACGTGACTTGGTTTATTTAAATCACCCTTATCTTTTCAAATCACCCGTCACCTCGACACCCTTTTCTAGACTGCCAGATAGATAACATTTCAAACGATAGGCCCACTAAGCACAGAAATAGTCAAACGTTTCACATGAAACGTATTTTTTTGTTCAAATGACCTGGTAATGGCCTGAAATGGCCTGATGACCTATTCCACTACCATACTTCTGGAACACAAGACATCATGGAAAATGATCAATTCCAGATTGCTAGTGATAATAACAACTTTTCTAACTAAAAGATACACAGACCTGGTCGAAGTGTTTTTGTAACCCTAACTCTGGATAACATTGAATAGTGACCTCAAATCATATCTGGTGACCTATACCACCATTGAGGATATTCCTTGACACATTTACCATACTCCCAGATAGACAGCTTTACAAACGTCAACGATACCAGACAAGAACGGAGTCCAAGTTTTTCATTAAATCACACTTTTTCATCAAACGACCTTGAGTAGGCCTAATGAATTTATTTTATCTCAGTAAATGACCTTAAATAGTGACAGTAACTGACCTCTGGTGACTTTTTTCACCGCTGCGACCCACCAGCAGCCCAGGGCCGTATCCGGGGGAGGGGGGGGGGGGGTATTTGGTTTCTGTAATTCCCCTTGCTCAAAAAACATTGAGGCATCATGAGGGTTTATAACGGTAAATTAAATGAAGTTTCTTTAAAAGAAATGTTATTTTCATATGGATATTTTCAAATCGATGTAGATTACGACATAAATTATTGGGGTATGTTATAGGCCCACTAGTTTTAATTTATTTTTCACATGTTCACTGAAAGCATCGCATTCTTTCCCCAATTTAAGTTTTGTAGTGTACGGAAATTCCCGTTGATGGGCATAAGTATGCTCGCAAAAAACATGGATAGGCTTACCAATCCCCTCAGATAAAATGTATAATAATTAAATAACATTTACAAACACACTAAACAAAAAATAATAGTAAATCATGTTGCAAAGTACAAGGAATTTACATCTAATAGTAGTCGGAATTATAAAAAAAAGTTTGGGTGGGGGGCATTAGCGGATCAAGAGATGGCGCCGTGGTGGTCAATTAACAGCTCAATTATGTCTACAGAAATTAATTTTATGTGCTCCCAGAAACAACCAAAACCAAAAAATTCCCACGAACCCCCAGCTGCTCATTTCGGTTTGCTGCGCTCGCCTCATATTCACAATAATATGGACATAAAGATACAACAATAAACATGACGGGTTACCCCACTCCGGTGGATCACTATTTTTTTGTGATCCCCTGGTCAGAAGCTCTGGACACGGCCCTGCAGCGATTCCCAATACTCCCATGTATATATTCTTTCAAAAAATACCGAACACAAACCTGGTCAAACTTTTTATCCAAATCACTTCTTTTTTTCATGAAATTACCTTATGTAATGACCTTAAAATTTTCTCTGGTGACCAATTCCACCACTGGCAACAAACCAGCACCCATTTTCCATAGTGTCAGATGAGTAACCTTCCCAACGATACCAAACACAAACTTAGTCAAAGTTTATAGTTGAATCGTACCCTTCCCTTCTTGGGTAGTGACTTTCAATGACCTCTGGAGACCTATTTCATCACCGGCAACTCTCCGGCATCCATTTTCCATACTCTCATGTATGTAACTGGTCAAAACTTTTTTTTTAATCAAATGACCTTGAGTGATGATGACCTTAAATGACCTCTGGTGACTTATTCGACAACACATCAGCATCCATTCTTCATAGTCCCAGATAGGCAACCTTCTAAAAGATATCAAACACAAACCTGGTAAAAAATTCCAGTTATATTATACTTTAGTCGTTGAACGACCTTGGTGATGACCTTAAATGACCTCTGGTGACCTATTCCACTACTGGCGACACCCCAGCATTCATTTTTCATATTCACGGATAGATAACCAACGATACCAACGATACCAAACACATACCTGGTCAATTTTTTAGTTCAACCACCCTTATCTCTTAGATTTTAATCTTCGCAAGATGACGGGAAATGTTCTCCGCCGTGATTGGCAGGGGCTGCAGGTACTTCAAGAAAAAAGAAACATCCTTGAGGTATCAGATAATCTGATGGAACAGGTCGATCAGATATAATATCTGATTAGATTTGGGGGTTTACATTATCAGATGTCGACTTTGCCACAATCTGATGCTTGATTAGTCCAAAATCTGATAGCATTTTTTTTTATATAAACATGATTTATTTCACTAAAGGATTACAAACAGCAATTGCCACAAGTTGCTCTCCTTGACATAGTAGGTGACACAAAAAATGGAGAAATACAAACATGGAAAAAATATACATGAAAAAAAGATGATATAAGATGATAAGATGATAAAATGTATGAGTGGCTACTATGAAAGAGCTGTGATGATGATAGAATATTAAAGATGTTTATGAAAATCTGCCACAGGAATATATAAAATCGTGCAATGTTGTAAATAGTATGAGGTTGGTATGGTGGTCTAAGATTTCTGAACCGTACAATAAAATAATTTCAATCGTTTTTTATATTTTGAAGTATGTCGACAGAAAGTATACGGTTCAGATCTTGGGTCAATGTTTGTCGAGGGACAGCATAGGCTGGACACACGAAAAATATATGATATGGGTCTTCTTTAGATGTTCCGCACCTTTCACAGGAAGGCGATGGGATCATGTTGTATTTGTAGCGCTGGCTGTTCAGTGCACTTAGTCCCAATCGCATTCTGGTGTGGTTACCAGCAGCCTTGCCAAGAAAACGTGAATATAATATAGGGTTTAAATGTGAGTTGCACTTGCTACGTTTGAGGAGTTTAGATTTAAAAAAAACATAAGACGGGGATGAACGTATAATTTTGTCTAAAGAATTCCAAGATTTAATTGACGAGTTCAAAAAATAATTTCTGACACAACTGAGACGTGCAGAGGGTGTAGGGAGTGACATGTTATTAAAACTGCGCAGGCGATAACCTGCATCTCTGGGTCTTGGCAAGATTGCTGTCATGTAAGTAATAATGAATAAAGTAATGATATATATACAGCATAATCAGAAAAGAGTCTTTAAAACATGTATATGTACTGCCGTGCAAAGGCAAAAAGCAGCATCTGCTTACTATACAAGTGGGCAGATACTGCCTCTTGTCTCTGCAGAGCAGTGTAAGCTATGTACAAGCAATAATGATAATATATATACAAAATTGAATAACATAGTTGTTGAACAATTTATGCTACATTGTATCGGCGAATTACTTAATATTATCTATATTTATTTTCTTCTAAAGTTTTTTTAATGTACAAGTTCTTGAATTTGGTAAATGTTTTTGAAGATTTTATGTTTTCTGGTAAGGCATTCCATATAATTACGCCTGTGTATGATAAGGATTTATGATGTGTTCTAGGAACGAATAATTTTTTATTGGCTGAAGATCTAAGTGAATAATTCGAATTGTCTTTAATATTAGTAAACATAGTCTGTATATATTGAGGCGCATTACCATTAACTGCTTTATAGACAAGACTAACCTGCTTAAATTTTACTATTTTATTAAACGGTAACTATTTTAGCTGTTGAAACATTTGTTTACTTGGAGTTAGAGGAGGTGCTTCTAATATTAATCTTGCTGCTTTCTTTTGGATTTTTGGTCTGATTTTCTTTCGAGCAGATACCCCAAACTGAGCTACAATATTCAATGAGTGGTTTAACATAATAATCATAATATTTAATCCTGGTTTCTAATGGCAAGTATTTTCTAATCGTTCTGAACAGGAATAAACGGTAGGAGGTACACTTTTTGACATGAGCGACCTGCATAGTCCAGGAGAGAGTATTGTCTACATTAACCCCTAGTAGTGTTGTACTGTTTACTTCATCAATTATAGTATATAGCATGACAAGTGTGTGGTTAGTAAGTCTTTGGCGTAGTGGTATCCAATTGAGTTCTAGCAATAAAGGATCATTGCTAGTGTGCTTATGCACCTGTACATGCCAATGCGGCCCGCCGCTGAAGATTTTCGATATGTCTTTGCCAGCTGAGATTGCTCGAGATGGTGAGGCCTAAATGTACATGTTCGATGCTGCGATTAATAACAACACCATCGAATATAAGGTTCGGATAGATTACATTTTTTCGATTCGAAATGATTTGGAGTATTGTTTTAATTGGGGTAAATTTTACCCTTCATATGCGTCCCAATTTATATATCCTTTTAAGGTCTCTATTTATTTTGAGGGAGGAAGTTAAGGGGTTGGTAAAAATGTCCAGGAGGGAGGTGTCGTCCGCAAAGAGATGTGGGTCGCATTCCAGGTCGGTAACAAGGTCGTTTACGTAAACCAGGAATAACAATGGGCCCAATATAGAGTCCTGTGGTACGCCCGCTTCGACATAACTGACGTCGGAACAGCAACCGTCCAATATAACCCTTTGTTTTCTGAGGGCTAGATATCTTTCCAGCCATTTTAATAAAATTCCAGAAATGCCTAACTGTTTTAATTTAAATAGAAGGCCTTCGTACCACACCCTATCAAAGGCTTTTGAGATGTCCAGGAACACTAGACATGCGTTTTCTTTGTTATCCAAACCAGAATAAAGTTTGTGTACTATGGACAAAAGCTGATTAACAGTAGAATCTTTTTGTTTAAACCCTGAATTTTTCACTGTTAACAAACTATGATCGTTGAGGTATTTATATCAATGATAATGGTCCGACTTCTCCAAAACCTTTGATAGGGACGACAGTAGCGATATTGGCCTATAGTTGGACGCATTATTTTTACTTTCTTTTTTAAAAATGGGGATAACATTTGCTATTTTCCAACATGAAGGGAATACACCTTGAGCGAGTGACAAGTTAAACAGACGGGCGAGCGGTTCACTCAGAGAGATTGCACATTCCTTTAATATCCGATTGCTAATTTTATCTGGGCCGACGGCTTTGGATACATTTAAATGTTTCAGGATGTTTAAAATCTCAGCCGGTGTCAAAATTATTGTTTCAATTTTATTATCTGTCAAAAGAGTAAAATCTGGTAATGGATCGTTTTGTGTAGGGTCTAGTTTACATTGTTCGGTAAAATATTGATTAAAATCTTCAGCTTTTTCAGCGGTCTCAGTAATGAGACGGTCGCCTACAATTAAGTGGGGTATTGATTGAACACGTTTAGTGCCATAAACCAATTTAGTGATTTTCCAAAACGTTTTTGCTGAGGTGTTAGCATCAGTTAATTTACTAGCCGTGTTATTATAGAATTTGTCTCGGCTTGCTCTGAAGGCTGATTTAGCCTCTCTCATTTTGCTACGAAACTGCTCATGGTGAACAGCATCGCCTGTCCGTTTCCATTTCTTGTGTAATCGTTTACACTGCCTAAATAATCCCCTGTCATGCCTGGCTTGTCACGGGCTCTCACATGGATGTCATTATGTGGGATACAGTCGTCAGCTATAATGTTTAAAAGTTTAGTCATATTTTTAACAAGTAGGTTAATGTCATCAGTTGAGGAAAAAAATCATCCCAATTCATGGCCAGGAGGATAGCATTAAAAAAGTCATAGTTTCCTCTATCATAAAGCCAAATCCTTCTAGACATCTGTGTATGCTGAGGCCTTAGGATAGACATACTGCCGTGTATGATTTTGTGATCAAGACCAGAAATTTCATCTAAAATATCGACATTGGTAAAATAAGCCGGTGCATCTGATAGCATGAATGTAATTGTAATTATGATATAATTGATATAATGTAATTAATCAACATATTAGTCAAAATATCAGCCATAGATTACATATTCTATTTTTGACGCATAGGCAAATAACTTGTTTTTAATGTGAACAAAACGTTCACAGATCACATTATGGTAACAATTGTGTAAATGTGTGGATATTTAACTTTGATCATTCGATAATTAACTGTCACACAAGCTTATCCCATAATTCTTTCTGAAAGTTAGTATATCATATACTAACTTTCAGAAAGAAGTTTGGGATAACTTACATTTCATAGTAAATTGTAGCTTTAAAAATCTCAAAATACTGAGCCGTCAATGAGCTGCACTTGTATATGTTTTATAAATACCAAATTTACACACACACACTCACACACTAAAAGCTATTAAAACTTTAACACCATACCAGCACAAACTAGCCTATGTCTGATTCGCTAGGTGTCTCCAGCTACTACCTCCGTTCCACACAAATTATATCATAGATGTGTGGTGTTGAGGTGAGCAACGTTAATTCGTGGAGGATAACAATAACACCGTTGTAAACATTTTAGCGCATTGCCAATAAAAACAATACATGTGTTATTGTGCTTAGTTGAGAATAACCAAAACACGGCAGTTCATGGATTTATCATTTTCTTGAAACCGCTGGGTTGAAACACTTCACAGAGAAATACACATTCAGCATGATACTATGTATTATCATATGGCATTATAAAAATATGCTGATATTTATTATTATATTATATTCACTAGCCTATCTATAATTTATATAAAATATTCAATTATTAAAACACACGTCGTTGGATCGTCAGAAAATGAAGTCATAATACCATTATATTCTAGTTTTAAAATTGAGAATCGACGAAAATATATTTTATTAGAAACGAATGGATAATATGACATTCAACATTTAAATTATATAATTATATAACTATGCTATCTTATTTACATTTTCACTCACTTGAAGGGGGTGAAAATTACTCATATTTGTTTAATTTGAGACCAAACATTTGCAAAACATTTTAAATTTTATCTGTATTTGAATAATAATTTCATTCCCCAAAAAACAGTGATTTGACCGGTTAATAAAGTGGACTAAAAACAGCTCGTGCTTATAGTGGTGAAAGTGCTAATTACTACCCCATGAATGGGAACCACGCATGAGAACCAAATGGTTTTTCAAATTAAACCCATAATAATTTTTTTAGTCAGCTCTTTTCAATTCATTTGTATACCTATGTTATGGGTCTACGGGCATTATAAATATTTTACTCTTCCAGTGCGGGGATCGACTTTAGACGTCAAAATCTGACGTCTACAGACGTCAGATTCTGACGACTAAAGTCGATCCTCGCGCTGGAAGAGTAAAATATTTATAATGTCCGTAGACCCATAACATAGGTATACAAAAGGGTTAATGTGCTGTGATTGAGACATGCCATGAGGAAATCAGATGTCAGACGTTGAGCCAATGTTGGTTTATGTTCGTTCTTAATGCGTTTTATTATCCGATTAAATCGATGTTATTAAGAAAGAAATGTAAACATCAACAGTTGCAAATGTCTGGTGTAAAATTAAACAAATATGAGTAATTTTCACACAACCTCAAGTGAATGAAAAATTAACTTCTTTATTTAGGCGGCTTATGGGTTGACATAGGCTGAGCGTTTCATGTTTGCCTGATGGATCACAGAGGTGTCACAATGTGTGCTGCAAGATCTCGCAATCGGCATTATCTGGCAAAGTAAATTCACGCCTATCCCCTGTGAAGGTCAAAATTGAGAAGAGGTGATAGACTAGAGCTTTCACTCTGCCATAGGTCAATGAATTGTGTCGGTGATAGGGCTTGTACAATTGCCGAAGTTAATATGTAGGACTATCTGAAACGGGTAGTACTGACCTCAAGGTCATTGACCAGGACAACATTCACCATAAATGAACAAGTAGTTAATACATGCGTATATGCAGAATGAATAATATTATGCATTTTTGGTACAGCTTAATTGAATTAAATTGGTGAATTATGCATATTTTCAGCTGTTATGAAGAACCCACTGTGATTTGTGACAGGCGTAGTTCATACATGTAGGGCGATAGTTTTTATTCATTTAAAGCGCAAATGCCAACTTCATAAATGAAGAATGTCAAGTAGTTATGCAGCACTTAGTATTTAAAACTATAGTATATAAAACTATAAACCATTGACGGACTTTGCCAAAAATCGTAAGCATAAGGTAGTGCGCGTTAGATCCACCTGCAGGTATCTGTCCATCTGTCCTACAACTGTCAGAAAACTGAAAATAATTGTATTATATCCACTCGTATAGATCAACCCTTTCTACGCGGGGATAGACTTCAGACGTCAGATTCTGACGTATGCAGTTGTCAGAGTCTGACGTATAAAGTCAATCCCTGCACTGAAAATGTAAAATTTTCATAATGGCTGTAAGCCATATCATAGGTATTCAAATTAAGCAGAAAGAGCAACTAAAACATTTAGGATGATTTCAAATTGAAAAAAACCCTCTGCTCTTTGTAATATGTCTATATATTTTTAGTACATGTAAATGTATACAGACTTCTTTGAACGATGTTTTACTTTATAAAACCATATATTTGTAATATGACTCTATAATATGTTTTTAGTAGATTTGATTCGATTATTGTATTGCGGATGTGTAAATGGTTGACATCAATGTTAAGATAACTATATATTAAAGTTATGAGACATGTCACATCACACATCAACTTGAGGCCTATTTGAACGCATGTTATCTTGTACTAGGCCTACTAATAACTAAACAAGGTGTATGTTCGCATCAATGTGTATGTTTGTTTACCATGACTGATCTTGTTTGCTACATGTAGTTGATATTTTTTGTAGCCAAGTACATGTGTCAAGTTGACATGTAACACTTAGGTACTTGGCTGCAAAAATATCTGAATGATACCCTACACTCTAAAAGATACTCTACATGCCATTGTTATTCGTCTTATCATTTATTAACCTTGTAGTCACATCACTATGTCAGTTATTTGACTGAGCGAGTGTAGGTCTATATTATGCATCATGATGTCTCATTCATAGTAATAGCGACACATTCTGTTGTGCGAAGTCAAAAGGCAGTAACTGCTTACATTTCAAGTAAGCAGCCTACAACGTTTTTTTGCTTTGCAGCGCAGCAATATATACAAAATCTTTAGAAACGCATAATAGCTTATATAATATATTACCTAACATAATGTCACAATTAGCGTCTATTTAATGTGTGACAGCTGTTTTAGTCTTGATATTATTTTTATCAAGCATGCTAAGTGAATAGACGCATTAAATCATGGTTATAGTAAAATGCAGAACGATTTAAATCGATGTATACCCAGTGTGTATACACGCAACTACTTTCTATTTACCCAACATTAGCGATTTTGAAATATTTTATATAATAGAGACCTACAGTTATTTTTCAATTTGAGATCTTCATCAATATTTAGTTAGCTCATTCCGCTTCACTTAGATACCTATGTTATGAATCTACAGCCATTATTCAGGCCTGGGCCTATTTTAATTCTTTCAGCGCGGGGATCGACTTTAGAATCTGACGTCCATAGACTTCAGATTCTGACGTCTAAAGTCGGTCCCCGCGCTAGAAGGGTTAGATCACTAAGCACGACTATCTATAGTCGTTTCAATCTATTTTATTAGCAGGTTAAATCACTGTCATTGGGAATGAAATGTGTGTTTAAACATCCAAGTTGTGCGAATATTTGGTTTCAAATTAAACAAATGTTTTAAATTATTTAATTTAGCGCTTTGATGGTTAAAATGACAGACCTCTAAAATTCAGTGCCTAAACTTTACTAAACTATAACCCACTTTAGATTCCTTGTCAAACCGTATTTCATATGTGATGGACTCCAAAGCATAACATTTGGTCTACTTTATCAATCAATTATTTTTAAAGAATTTACTTTTGCATTTGTATATGGGTAACATAATGTGTTGCAATGTGATGTACATACTGAATGTGCTGTACATTTTGTAAAAATATTCTATCCAATGTGTGGTGTGCGAAGAATTTTTCTGGTTGTTTATCCTTTTGTAAATATATTCTATACAATGCAAATGCAAATACAATGCAAATACTGTTAAGTTCGATTTTCCTTTTAAAATATTTATAACACAATATTCGCACATAGAAATAGACACATTAATAATAAATATTACAATATCTACGACTTGGAAAAACCCCAGCGAAGTTTAATCTACTACAACCCATAGAATGACACATGGCTGCTGATATTGATAATGATGATACATGTGGCGATGTTCAATTTACTAATCCAGTTCTTCCTGCGCACTGTGGAAAATTCAAACCCGTATATCCTTTTTATTTTTGCAAATCACCGCGATTGCTGCTAAATAGCCTAATTAACAAGCTACTTGGAAATTTTCAAAATATGTGGATATGTTTTGACATGAGACCTCAATGGTCAACCTGGTATTTCTATTAATCCAGAAAACCCCAGGTACTATAAAGGCTATTTAACCCTTTAAGCCCTCACGATGCATCAAAGCATCATTTTACACCATTGAAAACATACTTGATTTTTTCACAGCTAAGGGTTTTAGATGGCAAATTTCGCTGAAAGTTTCCTACGAATACATAGTAATTTTCTTCATTTTTTCAACCACATCAAATCAGCTTCATCCACTACAAGTCGAGAATTGCGACAGCAATTCGCGGCTTGTAGTGGATGAAGATGACAATCGTAAATTCAGACTTGAAAGGGTTAAACCGCCATATTTTATAATCATAGGTGGTCACGCTACGTGTTTACAGTAGATGCTTCGCAAGTGTGATATTGAAGTACATCGATGTATCTATGTATGGAACGCCGAAGTGGACTTTATTCCCTATTTTCTAATATTAATAAATGATTTTCTAATATTAATAAATGATTTATTAATATTAATAAATGATTTATTAATATTAATAAATGATTTATTAATATTAATAAATGATTTTCTAATATTAGAAAATAAGGAATAAAGTCCACTTCGGCGTTCCATATCTATGCAGCTTAGAAGAATGCTTACAAGAAAAATCATAACAAATCATAATTACACTAGAAATGTCTGTAAAAATACCCGCGCGAGACCAGTTTTAACAGTTATGTATATTTCGTTTAGTGGATAACGCTTTCATATTTTGTTTGCATGGATAGCAAGATATTCATATATGACTCTCTTTTCATACAGCTGTATTAAGGTAGTAATAATCGAGTAATAGTAATTCATGAATGCGTCTATTCAATCAGCTCAATGGCGGTATTCAGGTACAACACGGAAATTCCAAAATGTAATATATGTGCAATGAATAGGCAAATATCAGTTACTGCTTTTTACCTTTACAGTTTGAATGATTGTATTACAGAATCTGATGCAGTGGTAAAGCTGCCTGCTTTCACTGATTTATGGTCTACTTTTTAATGCTGTTACATTGTACTTTTGTTTGTGCCCCATGCCTTCAATAGGCCAGGGCTAAAAAAAAAATTGTATCCTTGTATCATTTAGTAGCATTTGAAAGTCAGTTCGTCCCCCGCTCCGGCACTCAAGTTTCAAAGAAACAAAATGTTTCTTCCCCGCTCACTCGTAAAGATTTTGTGGGGAGCCTCCGTGACCGAGAGGTAGCGTGTTCAGCCTCAGACTGCCAGGAGCTCGAATTTCGAATCCTGTGTCTGGAGGGCAGTGTCATCTCACCATCCTCAGGAGGTTACCCTGGCCCAGTTTAGCCTATATGTGCATAATGGTGGCCTAAAACCCCATTCATTTTATTGTCATCCACATAGCCTTTAATACAACAATAAAAAATATAATTAATAGTAATAATAATAATACCTTACTATTATGTATTTATATGTTTTTCATCAACTCTAGCCCTGCTAGGCCCGTATATATATATATCATATACGGTCTAATCATGTTTTAAACTAATTAAATGGCGCTGGAGCTGATATCATTGTTTGTTATATTTTTTTTCAATTCATTAAATAACTTTCTATTTTCTGTTCTATGTTTTTATGTTTTATTTTCATAAATAGAATTTTCATAGATGAACATATTTTTTGTCGTTTGAAGCTGAGAATTATGTTAGTAATTCCAGCTTTAAATGACGTAAAAATAGAAACAAACAGTTCAGCAGCACAATATGATAAAGAGCTGTGAATTTAAAGTGATTAATACACTTTCAGATATTTAGTGGTATATGTCCGAGTAAATGTTGCTATAAGGTGGGATCATTTTTCAAGTGAACTATTTTACCAAATGTGTCATGGCCATATATATTCCCCAAGCGAAGTGTTGATTAGAATTAGCTATATTATTATGTCACTGAGGAACTTGTTATCACGTTTAATGGCTTTATGATTGCCGCTTCTGATAAGTGATGATAATTCTTCCAACAGGACTTTGAGAGTCACACGTTCATAATAGGCAGTGTAAGTTTACTGCAAATTTTTTTTACTTTATCTTAGATTACATCTAGTTAGGTGGTTAGTTTAAAGATCGACGTGTTCGTAGAGCGGAGGTAGTGAAAATGTGAACAAGAGGTTGATTATCTCTTACCACAGGAATTTAACTAACATGACAGCGACTGGGCCTATACTTAGGCGATCAGAAGACACTGAACCGTTGCTGGTTCAATGCAGGTCCACCGTCTACGACGCTGGACCAAAATTTAACCAACATTATACTTACCGGGTTAGTTTTATTTACAGCGGTACTTAAATTATTCTGACTATGATAGCATGGCACTTAGATCAAAGCATTGATAATGACAGCCCAGAATGTATGTAAATCATGAAAAATGTGTGGATGTGCCGTACGTGAGGGGTGTTCACGAAGTGTGAGGTGACCGGTCAATAAACATTCCTGTCTTATTTAACCCTTTAAGCCTTCGCTATGCATCAAAGCATCATTTCACATCCCTGAAAACACACTCAATTTTCCTACAACTAGGGGCTCTAGAAGGAACATTCCATGAAACTGGTTTGCTAATACATGGTAATATTCTTTAATTTTTACCCACTTCAAATCATCTCCATTCACAACAAGACGAGAATTGCGACAGCAATTCGCGGCGTGTAGTGGATGAAGATGACAATGGTAAATTCAGGTTTGAAAGGGTTAACCCTTTAGCCATTAGAGCAATGATGTCGACCATAGTAGCTTCTGTGTTTTTATTCGAACTTGGATAACTAGTACATTGCTAAGAGTGAAATAATTATTATTAAAAACCTTGAAATACTCATATACTTTGGGGCTTAAATTTCGCAAATGCAAGTATTTTTCAGTGCTTTGAAGTTGTGGATCGCGGTCGGGAGAAATAACTTTAAGTGACTGGAAACGTAATTGTATAGTTTAGAGTTGTGATGATTTAGTTTGGTAGTGGAACGATGAACAGCTGAGTGATCAGTTGATAAAATATATGTCAAATAACTCTACATGAAAGTATGAAATCCTCTCTTTAGTTTATTTCTATGTAATGAAAGGCAAAAGTGCGATGGAATGTCCGGGAGCGAAAATAAAAATGAACATAGAAAGGTATGTATTTAAAACAGCTAGAATTTATAATAAAGTTTTAAAGATTGTGACTCGCAACAGAGTACAGCATTTTATATAAATTAACTGATTAATTTTGTCTTCATTATTTTAAGTTCTGCTGTCACACGCATTTATTAACTGTAAATACATGGCTACAGTACTACGGTATAATAATAATGTGTTCATTCCTTAGGTAACACTTTTTTTTCGTGAGAACATGGGTTATTAGGCTTGAATGTGGATACTGTGGGTCTAAGGTTTAGCGGATAACCTCGTGACCACAGAGGTCAAGAAGGTAGAACTAGGTAAAGGACTTCATGGTCCATATCAAACAGGAAGAGAGGGAGTGCCTCTGTGGTTTTGACGTCTAAGATGTTAGTTTGGTGACTATTATTTTATATGGTTATATGTAATTATTATATTATTATGTTGCAGAGCCTGGTATTAAAAATGTAAACTTGATGTGAGCTGATTTCATAGAATATTCTAGTTATATAGTCCCTATATCAAGTACAGTATAAGTTCAACACATTATCTATTAATATTGAAACAATATGCCATAATTTAACCCTTTTATCGCTAATCACGACTATAGTCGTTTTAACCCTTAAAGCGCTGAATTTTATTATAAAAACCTTGGCGACCAAAAGGTTCTTTTCAATTTGAAATCATCATGGCTGTCTTAGCTGGCGATTCATCTGAATACCTATGTTATGGGTATACGGCCATTAGAAATATTTTTTACTCTTACAGTGAGGGGATCGACCTTAGTCGTCAGAATCTGACGTCTGCAGACGTCGGATTCTGACGACTGAAGTCTATCCTCGCGCTGTAAGGGTTAATGTTGGTCCATACATACAAACACCCGAAATAATGAATAAATATGGCGTAATGCCATATTATGCAATGTGTAGGCTAAAACGGACCGAAACAACTTTTGAAGAGAAAATAACATGATAACTGATAAAACTACACATCCAGACCGACAAAAGGAATACATTTGTGTGCAGTTAGAGGCTAAACTGGGCCAGAAGAAACTCCTGGGGGTTGTGAGATCTAGGAATTTATTCCCTGTAGATTCATCATCAAGGATGAATCATATGACATGCCCTCCAGACACGGGACTCGAAATTCGAACGCTGACGGTCTGAGGTCGACCACGCCACCTCTCGATCCCAGAGGATACCCATAATATTGAGTTATACTGGCAGGAAAGAAATGAGAGACAGTTATTCAAAGTAGGCCTAGAGGTTTCAAAGTTCAGTGGTTATGGTCTCGGGGACATCTTGACTTCATCGTTCAGTCGTCAGTCACACCTCGCCGTCAAGTGTCTGTGACGTACTCCCCCACACGTCTGATGCCTGACGCCTGACTAAAGCTATACCGCATAAGCACAAAACATTTGTATAACATTTGCACAATGCTGGACCAACGTCTTCGACGTTGGGCCGGCGTTGTGTAAATGTTATACAAATGTTTTGTGTTTGCTGGGACGTTTATATATGCACGAGTCCGACCACGACCCATCTGTACATAACGAGTTCCATGTCGGAAAATACAATATGGAGTTTATGGTATCATTGGATAGCACAGAGCTGGAGCTTTAATATGACACCAAGAACATGAAATTATGTTAATCCGGAGCTGACTTATGATCATTTTAATGACGCGAATAGGTCAATAATTCAAAAAATAAAAATGGTGAAACTGGCTTTAAAGTCATGGCAAAAATTTGAGTGTCAGTTCTTTATAGTATAAAAAAAATAGTTCCTAACAGTATTTTACAGGCAAACCAGGAAATTTTGTATATTTAGTTTTTACCGATTGATTTTTATAGTTCAGAATGTCTACTTTCAGAATCTGCCAGGTGGACTTTGGTTAATTTCGAGCGTTTTTTTATTTTATAAAATCCAAGATGGTTGCCAGTGGCCATTTTGAAAACAAATTAACAAAAAATCTGATAATCACAATCATGTGATATGTCATTTCTGACTAATATTGGGGCGTAGAACCCATTTCAGGCCTTAAAATGATATTTCTAGGCTTTTTAAAGAATCAAAATTTGACAAAAAACAAAATTCACTATTATTAGCCCATATCATGCATAATGCTCATTTTCTCAACTTGTACGGAGCCGACATGCGACTCATTTGGTGCAGATGGGTCACATATAGGCCTACACCAACACAAATACGAGATCCACCAAATAACATAACAAATGTTTTTGCCGTGTTCGTAGTCGTGCAAAATTAAGTGAACATAGCTAAACCGAGTGTGATCACAATAAAACTCGTAAGTATTCTCCGAATTTGACGTACTCGACGAGTTTCACGCCCTCAATTCTTAGCGCGACCTTGTTCTGTGGAGGATGTGATGACGTAAATGCTGACCAACGCTTTCCTTCAAATTGACTACATGGCGGTTAGATTAGTGCGTAATTAGGTGTCACGTACGTACGTACGTACGTACATGCACGCACACACGCACGCGCAAGCACGAACGCACGCACGCACACACACACACACGCACGCACACACGCACGCATGCACGCACGCACGCACGCACACACGCACGCACGCACGCACGCACGCACGCACGTGGATAACAATTTTAATTTCACTTTCGAATGTGTTTACTGCAAAAATCTTCCATAGTTACTCATATTTCATCAGCTGTTTTTAAGCCTACCTGATTTATGATCATAACAATTGCATTAGAGATATGAGCCAAGAAAATCATATCCTAACTATCAGCATCTTGTAATCAAATTGTCTATTTATCAGTGTTAATGAGTGCATGTTATTAGGTCCAAGTAAATGTAATGTCTCACGGTGAGTTGTTGTATGCAGCTTACTATTACATGAATATTAGAGGACAAAGATACAACTTTTAATCACGTATCTCGATATACTCTGAACTATCCGTACGGTAATCAGTTGTTGTATGCAGCTTACTATTACATGTATATTAGACTAGAGGACAAAGATACAACTTTTAATCACGTACCTCGATATACTCTGAACTATCCGTACGGCAATCTTACAAAATAGTTTTAGCATTTGTACGTTGTGAAGGTATTTGTGACCGTATTTAACAGTATTGTGACGGTATTTAACAATACTTAAAGTCCCCCAGACACTTGCATTATGTAGCTCTGCATTCTATTTTAAATAACGTGTTAAGGTCAGAGTGCTTGACCCGTCCTTTTCACCCCACTGTGGTGGATTTTCACATTTGAGAAAACAATTTATGTATTATTTTTTACGTCATGAATTGTGATACTATCTCGCTTGTTATAATACATGCTCATGTAACTGTTGCTGTAGATTTAAATTAAAATGCTGATCACATTCAACACAAACCGCCGGAATTATGTAACCAATTTAAGTGAAGTATGTTATATTGAAAGACGTTGTGACTAAAATTCCATAAATCACAGTAATTTTAAAACCATTATAATTGTGAGCACTTAAGAAACGATTTCAAGCGACTACAATTTTTAAATGGAAAAGCTCAATACTCTGATGGTAAAATAAATTTCGCTTAGTGGTCTCTAACTCAGATGAATGCAAATTTGTAGATCTTTAACCGGGCAACATGTACAAGATACACAGATTTGCAGTCATGTTGCAGGTTATGTTGACATAAAAAATGGAAGTTAAGGAGTGCGGAATCGGCTGACCTTTAAAGCCCTAAGTTAAATAATCTAAATTTTCACCCACTTGAAGTTGTGTCTCGCTACCGCGATCCACAACTTCAAGTGAGTGAAAATATCTCATATTTGTTTAATTCGAGATCAAACATTTGCAAATCTTGATGTTTAAACACAAATTTCGTTCGCAATACCAGTGATTTTATTGGCTAATAAAATGAATTAAAAACGAATTAGTTGAGCTGAGCGCTTCAAGGATTAAAGTACAAATGATTCTTTATAGAATTATTATATTTGTCATTGTGTGACTACTTTTATTTACAATGAGACTGCTTTCTTTGAGTCTATGTAGCCTATGGTTCCCAAATTCAACAAAATGTAAACATTTGCCCATCTTGCCCCGGGACTTGCCTGAGCGATCCCCAGCTTAACATATAAAAGTTATATAATATCCTAGCATGGAAATGGTTTCAGAGATATATTGACAATGAACATGTAGGGAGTGTGCCAATACTACATAATGTTGGCACACGTCCTAAATCTAACCTTGGGTTTTAGAAGTAAAAACACTGTTTATTCTCAAAAGTTTCCTCACGCGTAAAATGTTAACATTAATAAACTGCATATTAACCCTTAAAACATCAACATGATTTAAGCTTCCATATATTTTATATTATGTTGGTGAAAACAGACATTGACCTCAGCAGCTTTCTAATTGATGGTCGCACAGCGAAATACCAGAAACATAATGTGTAAATTTACAGCGCTGATAAAAACAAAGTTATTCCTTTAACCATTTAACCGCCAGTGCCGCATATATTCGGGTTTTCAGTTTTTATAAGCACAAAGGTACCACATTTTAAATATGTTAAAAATAAAATGTGACATCAACCAGCAAGAGTTTAAAGGGTTAAGAAATCTCAAATGTTTCTTTTGTTTTCTTGCAGATTTTATGTTACTTTTTTAAACGGTAATTTCAATTTTAAGTTGAAATATCCCCCCCCCCCCTTGCTAGAATATGGAAGACACGGTCCATATAGCTATAATATCTGTCATCATTTTGTGATTATTTAACATTCTGTACACCTATGACACCTATATAGTGTGTCCGGAAGCCCTCTCTTAACAACGTTATAAGAGTGATTGATGTAACGTGAAATTCAAATATCTGTCGGTCTTTGTCTTACTGACCACTTACTTTATAGTTTGACTGCATCTAATATCTTAAAACTGACTCTTGTTTTACCTTACGTTGCTTAAACATATATGAAATGTTTGTCGAAAAAATCTTGAAAACACTATAAATTACGCAGGCTTGAGATAGTTTTGCTGCATACACATGTTCTGCTGAACCCGCAGGTAATCCCTATGACACACTCGTGCTTACTATTAATGCTATAGAATTCCACCTTGGCACAGGAGCATTCACTTAATTCACTTGGTCGCGTGTAAAAGCACACGCGCTCTCATAAAATATTATAAACGTGAAAGTGTTTTTGATATCAGTTACATTTGATAATGATGAGCAAAAAATTTGACAACCTCCTGTTTACTGGCAATCAAGCTTACATAATTTACATATATATTTTAATATAAAGTTTGGGTTACCATTGTTACCACAAATTATTAAATAATTTACTTAAAAATCAAGCATTATCATTTATCATTATTTGACATCCACTATTTTAAAATAACACGCAATTTCAATTTAATTTGCTGAAAATGCATCAGAAATCAAGCTTAAAATAAAGTAGGTGCAAAACCCAATTCATCTGTTATTGGGTCAAATTAAATGATCAAGATCAGTTGGTAGCAATTCCCAGAATTGTTATCAAGTGGGCCATAGAAGAACTGAAATAAATTAATAATGAGTTGTTGCATGTGTAGAGGAAATCTCAAATCCCAAGCCCGAACTAATTGAAAACTATTGAAATGATTATACACGTATTCTGCCCTGCAATACCAAAAGGCAGTAACTGTTTTTTTTAAAAGTAAACAGATACGGTCATTTGACTTTGCACCTCAGTTTAATCCCAGCAAACACGAAACATTGAACCAATAGTGATTCAATGCTGGGCCAGCGTCGCCAGCAAACACGAGATGTCGACCCAATGCCGGGCCAACATTAAAACAACATTGAGTCAACATTTCGTGTTTGACGGGTGATATATCTGCCTCCCGCTCACTCGTAAAGATTAAATATTGTGGGGAACCTCCGTGGCCGAGAGGTAGCGTGTTCGGCCTTATACCGCCAGGGATCGAATTTCGAATTAAGTGTCTAGAGGGCAGCGTCATCTAATTCAACTCAACATCCTCAGGAGGTTCTCCTGGCCCAGTTTAGCCTATATGTGCACAAAGGTGGCCTAAAGCCCCATGCATTTCATTTTTTTCTGCCTCTAAAGCGGCGCCACTGCCTCCATGGAGGACGGGGGACCTAGGGTAGTGGTTAGAACCGCTGCCTTTCACGCCAGAGTTTGGAGTTCGGTTCCCGGTCTCGGTGGTTTGAAAGAAGCAAAAATGTTTCCTCCCTATCCACGTGTGAAACTCGGTATTGTTGGGAGCCTCCGTGACCTAGAGGTAGCGTGCTCGGCCTAAGACCGCCAGGGCTCGAATTTCGAATCCTGTGTCTGGAGGACAGTGTCATCTCATTCATCTCATCATCCTCAGGAGGTTCTCCCGGCCCAGTTTAGCCCATATGTGCACAAAGGTGGCCTAAAGCCCAATTCATTTCATTTGGGTGGTTTTTCTGCCTCCCGCTCACTCGTAAAGATTTAATATTGTGGGGAACCTCCGTGGGCGAGAGGTAGCGTGTTCGGCCTTATACCGCCAGGGATCGAATATCGAATTGTGTGTCTGGAGGGCAGCGTCGTCTAATTCATCTCAACATCCTCAGAAGGTTCCCATGGCTCAGTTTAGCCTATATGTGCACAAAGGTGGCCTAAACCCCCATGCATTTAATTTTGTTCTGTCTCTAAAGCGGTGCCACTGCCTCCATGGAGGTACCATTACCTACATCACTTCCACAAATGTGTGCGCATTGTGAGAGGCCGCTAGTACTAGAAATGGGTTGATTCGAATAAAAGTATAGGTGGGTCATCACGGTTCGCTGAGTAGGCCTACACATTGTGGGCCCACCCGCATTCTCAGCAATGTCCACAGGGGTGAAATCCGCCGCAATTCAAATATTATTGACCAGTGAAGTAGAACGACCCAGATGCTTGAATATTACAGGACATACTCTTGCTTTGTTTTAATATTATTATAATTTACATGTACTATGCGGAAGGATTTCATCTGGTTTAATGACAGCTGAGAACCTCGTCAAAGCAAATTTGGCTGAGTATTCGCATAACGATGAAATAATTGCCGATATATTATTAATCTCTGGATGTGAAACCGTTTTTGGCAAGTGGCACACTGCGGACGTAATGGTAAGTGTCCGGTGACGACAATCACAAACGACTGACGAGAGTATAAGAAATAAGAACATAATTTATTTCATATAAACATGTCATTTGACACATTTGAATAACTTAAAATCATCAATACAAACTCTATTTGTGCGTACGACTTCCCGTGTGAACAATATTGAGCGTACACAATTATTGAGCGTACACAATCACATTTTGCTGAACGTTTATAGCACACTGGTGTATAGACTAAGGTATATGCATGACATACTCGAAGCACAATAACGTGAAAATATTGAAGCTGCATAAATACGTTTGTAAAGATGAACACAATAATGAGCATTAAGGCAGAGATACCTTACAAAAATGGCTGATATGTCGTAGTAACTGCGTCGTCATGGCAACGAGTAATACCCAGTATACCAGCAAACATGAGACATTGACCCAATGTTGGTTTAATGTCGGTCCAGCGTCACAGACGCTGGACCGACATTAAATCAACATTGGTTTCCGTCTGGTGTTAGCTGGGATTGGATATGTTGTCAGTTTTACCTAATATGGCACAGTTAGATCCCAGAAAATACGAGGCATCGAATCAATGTTATTATAATGCTGGTCCGACGTCTTCGATGTCGGGCCAACATTAGAACACCATTGGATCGATGTTTCGTAATTGCTGGGAAAGAGATTATATAGTCAGATCTTAGACCATCGTTATTATAATGACCGTGAAGTTATGATGGCGGCGATGAAAATGAATATATTAAATATAATAATGCTTAAAAAATATGATAATGATGATGATGACTAAGATGACTTTGATAATAAATAATTGAGATAATTGAACACACAAGTGGACAGCAATTCTAGTGTGTGTGATTCTCACACTGATAAGTCAAGTGTAGAAAAAACTTTCGGACAAGTTTTGTGCGAACAGTTTTGCACCATATTGAAGTAACAATTGTCGTCAACACTAATATGTGTCTCCCCCCCCCCCCTCAGTGATCAAGATCACTGATTGATTTCATAATCAAACGACTATATCGTCAAAATCTATTCTAAATCTAAATTACCATCTACAACTGCGGCAAATTGAGATTTGCAAATTGTGATTTTATGTTGGATCAGTGACAGTAAAGGATCCAAATAAGCTACAATTATACAAAAACCTGTGCTCTCATTTATAAAAAATAAATTCATTGACTGAAACCTGTGTAGAGTATAACTGTCTTCAGTTTTAAGTCAAGGAATTTTACCCATACGTTTCATACACGCCGCTTTGTACATTAATGACACTTTGTGAAAGTTGTGCGTCTGCAGAAGATAATATTCTGGAGTCTTTAAACGATAACATTAAACATTTATATGACATTATATGCCTGTGTCGTATTCAAGTATAAAAAGTCAGTTGATTCTTTATTTGGCAGACATTGATCACCCGGTTCTGGCTTTGACCGGTGTATTTCTGGTCCGTTGTCTGACGTCTGGTGGTGATAGCACTGATAATGACATGAATGTCACGTCTGGCCTATCATTGTTCTTAGTTCCTGAGATCACGATATGGCGTTATCGTCCAAGCTCCAGCGACTAGCTAATGAATCACTAAGCAGTGCAGTGAACAGTTCACATGTAGAAGAACAGCGTACACTAAATGAGATCCTGGTGTGAACACTTTCCCAGCTGAGACTCCGCGTATTCTGGAGCCTCAATTTGCCCCGTGAGGCAGCATCCCCCACTCTCCCTCTGTCAAACCCGTGTAGCTCCGAACGCTTCATATTCAGTTTGCGGCGACTGGGTACCCAGTCGTTAACAGCTTTCAAGGAAAAGGTATATCTGTCAACAGAAAAAAGGAAATCATAAGCTACATGTCTTCTCATTTTTATCTTCGATTACTTTCTAGCAAATTGCGTGTTTAAATAGTTTCAATTTCAATCCAATTCACCTTTTTATTGGTAAAATAAGCAAATAAAAGTAATTACTTCATTTAAAACGTTCAGAAGAGATATAATTATATATACCTTTAATTAGCAGATCGCGTTTCGAATTACATTATTTTTTGTATTGTAATTTAAAAGCTAAGCTGCTAATGGATTTTATCTTCAAGTAACAATGTGTAAATTATATTCTTACCGTGGTCGGGATCGCCGTATAACAGGTCTATTTCGTCTTCATCATACTGTAATTTCTTTTCTGTAACACACAACAAACACAATGGGTTAAATCACTGGTCCGTTATCGTCGCTCGTCTAACATTCTATTAGCTGTTATTGCATGTATTAGTGGCGGGAGACGTTACCACAACAAATTAGTGTAAGTGACCGCTCAGAACGATTGTGAACTTTTGCCAGTGTGAGCTGCGGGCAACACCAAGCACTGTACCAGTGGTGTTTTAATGTTGGCCCAGCGTCGCAGACGATGGGCGAACATTGAAACACCTCTGCACAATGATTGATGTTTGCGAAGTGAGGGCAACGTGCCAGGAATAGGAGAAATTCCATGTTTAATTACTGCAATGACACTATATGCCGCCCGAAGGCCAATATTTACATTTTAAAAATGATTTTCGAAAAAAGCCAATCATGAAAACATTATAAATTCCGCTGGTTTGAATTTTTATTTTACACATGCTAAGTGAGAGGGCATATACCCCCCCCCCCTCCCGGTCCAGCTCAGCATGGACCAACATATAATCCATATGACACATCCGTGCTTACTATTAATGCTATAGAATTCCACCTTGGCACAGACACATTCATTTAATTCACCTGGTCGCGTTTGAAAGCGCACTTACGCTCATAAAATATTATAAGCGTGAAAGTGTTTTCTGAGATATTAAGTTACATTTAATATTGAAAAGCAAAAAACTTGACAGCCGAAGCAAAAACATAGCCAGGGTGCAATAATCTGTGGTAAATCCCTTAAGTCTCATCAGTAGATGAAAAGTTTATATAAGATTTTTAGTATAATCCCAATTATTAATATTAAAAGTGTGGAATGATTATTATGCCGTATTCTTACCTTGTTCAGCTGCCTGCTGTCTGCTATTCACCATTGTGGTGCTAAACTCAACGTGTCCTGCCATCTCTCTATAAGTTATCAAAGTGTAGTGAAGTAAGTATATCGTGTATCGAGACAGGTATGTCTTAATGAAGTACTCCTTCTCTGCTAGCTATTAGATCGTAGTAAATGTGACTTGTGTCGGGTCCGCTCTGATATCTGGGGTTTTATAGATCACGATGACCCCCACCCCCCACCACCAATTACCTCATCTGGTAGGAGGAGACACGCATGCCTCTACATGTAGCTGGACCCTAAACCCCTCTCTACCCCCCCCCCCCCCCTCCACTCATACCGTCACTCATGCCTTCCGCCATAGCTACCATCATCCTCAACCAGAGATCGCAACATCGCCCTGTTGCTACTCACACCACAGCGCCACCATCGAGGTCTCCAGTCTAGCGTGCCCCTGCGATGACGTATAAGGGCGTCTAAATATAGACAGTGTGTGATTGTGAGGGGCGGTCCCCAACTCACGTCCGTGCGAGCTGGTTAGAAGTGACCTTGACTGTAATACGACTTACCGGCCGCACACAGGCCGACCCAACCAAACACCCACAGAATCAGCATGAAATGTGAAACAATAACCAGCACTATGGTCATTAGGAATAATGTGCTGCTGCTTTGATTTGGTAACGAATATTCTTTTAAAATTCATATTGCAACAAATATTTTTAAGTTGCGACGATGGTCTGACCAATTTCTTACATCATTCTTTTAAACTGTTTAAAACACCGAATGGAGATCTAAGACGAGTTGTAGGAGCTCTTTATATAAAATTGATATTGGTTAAATACAAATTTTGATGAAACCGTTAGCTCGTTGAATACGAAATAGAAATTGCAGAATAGAGGCTCTACATTTATTTCACAGGATATATATATTAATATGAACAAACCAGGGTATGAACAAAACAAATGAAATGTCTAGGGCTCTATGCCACTTTTGTGCACAAAGAGACTAACTTGGGCCAGGAGAACCTCCCGAGGAAGGTATGAACAAAATAATTATCTGCAAAAATGTTACTGGAAAGCGGTGGGAGGCCTACTATGGTTAGAGTTCTGGACTACACATGAACGCAATTGAAACATGAACACCCATAAACCACACATAAACCATATAAACACATGATCACCACACACATGTGTCAACATAATATAAAGCCTCCTGATAATGCAAGAAAGTTTCAATATATTATATTTAATTTTCAATATATAATAACAATTTTCTTTACATATCTTGTTAGTTTTACTATTTTAATAGCGTGTCGAAGGCAGATAACGGTATTTGAAATATTTTTCTAGTATATCACGTAGTGAGGTTGTATTTCATTCATTCATCATAGAAATATTGATTAGCATCTATCGATCCCTTCTTATAGTATTTTCTTTCATATCCCGTATAAAGCATGACTCACCATTCCTACTGGAATATTCCGTGCTAAATGAGCCTGTACATTAAAGTATGAATGCCGAAATTTACGCTTTGATCTGTATGGAAAGTACCTGTATATAAAATACTGCTGAATTGCAGACATGGTGTTGAACATTGATATAAAGTGTTTGCAAGATTTGAATATGCAACAACAATTTAAATCTTATATTGAGATTAATGCAATTTTAAAATTAATTTGATGAGATATGTCGTAAGCAATATTTGGAACTTGGCTAGTATAGATCTAATTGTTTAGTTGTCATGCGGAGAGCCCATATTTAGCTCGTAGATACCAACACCTTAGATAGATCTGTAACTCTATATTTTTATTATGCATGACATAGGTTTTTAAATGTACCATTTTACTTTATTGAATGCACATATCACCTCTATGACAGCAGAACCAAACACAACTGATACGTTGACCGGACGTTGGCCTACCCGAACAGACGTTGTTATAACGTTAAATTAACGTCGTATTGCAGGTTGGGGAGAGGTGAGCTGGGGCGCGGGGCATTGTAGGAATACTCTTTGGATGATTCATGGCCTGGTATGCACGTCCACGTGTGCCGGCCGTGTCTCTACACTCACACACACCCGCCATATGTAGACATTCACACACCACATGACCAGATACAGACCAGAGAAATTCATTCATGAATTCTCAAGTCCTGCTCGCACGATCACTTCCGCCAATAGTCTGCGTGGAGTGTAAGCTGTACCCTGTAACCTTCAGTACGCACCACTGGCCGCCGCTTCACGGCCAAACTCTACATGCAGTTAAAGTTAAAGCGTTCTAATTCTGCCCTTTAACCATGAAGATTTGAAGAAGAAATGAACATCAACCCTCTAGCCGCCGGTCCCGATGATATTCGGCTTTCATTTTTTATCAACACATTATGTAAATACCAATCTTCAATTATGTCAAAGATGAAACATGATCAATCAGCAAGATTTCAAAATCCTTCAACTCCATTCTGTAAAATTTGAATAATTTTTACTCACTTGAAGTTGTGGATCGCGTCAGCGAGACACAATTTCAAGTGGGTGACAATTTCAATTCAATAACTGGCAGTTAAAAGGTTAAATTTGCTAGAGAGAAATATGTTTTCATTCAAATTGTACATACGTGTATGTAATTTGTACCGACTTCAAACTTTTAAAGTCAATTTATTTAATTTAAATATAAACTATCGCTTTCAGGAATAATTCCATGGTCAATCTTATAGAAAGACAAGACACGTTGAATCAATGTTGGTTTAATGTTGGGTGAGCGTCGCAGGCTATGGGCCAACATTAAACCAATAGTAATTACACCTCCTGTTTACTGGGAAGTCAAGCTTACATAATTTACATTGAAAATAAATTTTAGGTTACCATTGTTGCTACCAATCATTAAATACTTTACTTAAAATTCAAGTATTGTCATTTATATTTATTTGCCATCCACTATTTCAAAATAACACGCAATTTCAATTTAATTTGCTGAAAATGCGTCAGTAATCAAGCTTATAATAATGTAGGTGTAAAACCCAAATTCAGCTGTTTTGAAGTTCCTCAAAACCGGATAAAGATAAGGATTAGCTATGCTCAATGTTTCCTGAAAGTTTCCTGTGTAAATTATTGTGTATTCACAAAATTTCAAGTTAATTTCCTGACAATGCGTCAGCATCAAGCTTAAACTAAAGTAGGCGCAAAACCCAATTCAGCTCTTATTGGGTAAATATTTAATGATCTTCAAAACCGGATAAAGATAAAGATTAGCCATTCTCAATGTGTCATGAAAGTTTTCTGTGTAAATTATTGCGTATTCACAAATACGAATTAAGTGAGAATCATACCCAGTGGTAACAGGATCCAGCCTGATAATTCAACAAATGGGGGAATGTTAATTAGGGAAAACTTTTTCAAAACAGAACCAAAATTTATTTTTTACTTGTGGATGTTTCAATGCGTTCTGATCTACCACAATACGTCAAAAATTTAATGTATAAAATAAATATCTCCTAATAAGGACAAATATCCTGCGGTATATTCATTTGAATGTAATATCCAGCATTAAAATCCCACACTCATAATTGTTAAGAATCTATCATTTAATCAATGTTTATAATTACCGAACGCTTTGTATGCACAGATGTAATAATAATCTGATTTTATTTTCAACTCTACATTTGTTATCACACAGAGCAATTGACACTATTAACCGATGTAGAATAGAAAGAGAAGCTATTGCTTTGGTGATTAGAATGTTCGAAAGCTGACAGACTAGACAAGAATAAACACGTTTTGCTGAGACTGCAAATGCCACAAGGTTTTCAGGTTTTACTGCTTCATTTGCGGTTATTATAAGATGCTGGCCCGGTGCTTATTCAATGTTGGGTCAGTGTCTGGGCCAGTGAACCAGCATTGAGGCGACATTGAAGATATCCTCACTCTTTCCTGTGTCGTGCAGATGTTGCAATAAATGCGCTAATATTTAATAATTTATTCATTATTTAGTAATAATTGTGAACATCATAACCATGCCGAATCTTATCTTATTGTTCGTAGTGTATAATGTTAAATTAAACATGTACGTCATGCACATTTCACACTATCAATATAATACCGTTGATGATTAGTGATAGGTGAATATTGAAAAACAAAACATAATACTGTATATTTATAATGGTGATCATTATCAGTTCGACTTACAATCAGCATTGCTTAAACGTTATTTTTCTAAATACTGTATAATTATGATTATATTCAGGGGAAAATAAAATACCACCATTCCCGTCTCCATTGCTGTTCATGTGCACACCCAGCTATCGGAATTCGAGTAGATACATAGGCTTTATCAAACTTAAAACGTTTTTCTTAATATATCGCTCCAAGCCTTCTATGTTGCGTGTAGAGAGCGCCGACCTTTCTTTGGCATACTACATTCCGAGGTGATCATTTCTGAGCTGTCTAGATATGTTCGTGATTGCGAAATATTGGCTGTGCTAGATTACTGCTAGACTTTGTGCTTCAAGTGACCCTATGTATATCTCTATGGATAGGCAGACAGTCAGTCACCTACCTGATCTGGTATATGCTGCTGTAGACTGGATTGTCCTGGTCATTAATCACTATGAGGTGCGCGCGTGATAGCCCCAGGTGATGTTAAACACAATGCTAGTTGAATGTTGGGCCGACGTCGTAGACGGCGGCCCAACATTCAACCAGCATTGTTCCAATGGATCGTGTATGCTTGGATGTGATGCAAGAGTGATGATGAAATCTGGGGTCACGGAGTGGGTTCCTACAACTCGCATGAGGCACATAGAGCGTGCCTAGCCGTGGCGTCCTCTCCGAGGCCGTGGATTGATGTATTTGCTTTACTCGAAAAAATCAACATGGCGGTTACTGAGAGCGATCTCGACCCCAAGGCCCGAAAAATGTCCATAACTTTTGATTGACTGTGCGACCTCAGAGCTGAGCATGCGGTCATGGAACTGAAACGTTACTGATTTTAAAAACACTATTTTCGACCTGACTATTCCCCGATATATTCAGATTTGCAGTTCAAAGAAATATCCCACGATTTTGTACACGGGCAATCTGTTACCACTGGGGTTAGAGCGTGCCATTCTCATATAGGGCCTGCTACACACCCTAATTATTCTAGTAATTAATCTAGCTGACCTCTTGATAATTAGGTAATTGATTATTGCAGAAATATGTTTAGCCATTGAAGAGCACGTAGCACCCTTTACCTGCTGAATCGGTCTTTACGTTCTTCATATATTTCAAAGTCAACAATTGCTGACACAATTTCCGGCTTTAATTCTTTCTAAATATTTCACAAAGGTGGCCTAAAGCCCGATTCATTACATTTTTCATTTTCTAAACATTTTTTTAAAAACTCACTGTCTAGTTCTGTTACCTTCCATTTCCTCTGATTTTTGCTCATGTTGAGATGTGAATTGTTCCGCAATTCCCCGTGAACGTGAATGAAAATTACCCGATGTTATCAAACACCAAAGTGTAACAAGTGAAAGCTCGAAACTTCTCGTTTGTGAATCTAGTTATATTATCATGTTTAAATTACACATATATTTCTGAATGGCAGATTGTAGATGTAGTTTATATCAAACGAAAGCTTCTTAAAGAGTCAATAATAATCGAGTAATGCATAAATTATATATGACCTTATAACTTAAACAAACAATTAAAACTTATGCAATGTACAGTAATGTATATGATTTTTTGTGATGTACCGGTAACTGATTTTTCAGTTACTGCGCTCACACTGAGTATTCCACTCCTCTGTGAACTAAGTACCATCCATGAACTGAATTTGTAGCCAATAAAACAATACACATATGATTGAATGCATTTCTATTGCGTTATAATAGTGATTCTATATGATGATTTATGATACGATTTTATCTAGACTTAATTTAATGCAAAATATGTGGTGTGTTAAGGCAATATGGAAGACAAAGGTTAATGATAAGGTAGTGGTTTAACTCTTACACTGCTAAATCTGTATATATACATTTTCAAGCAGATTTTAAACCAAATAATAATTATGTCACTGAAAGCTGGGAATTGCATTTGCAATTCCAGCTCCAAATGAATAAAAAATGCAATAGAAACAATTTAGCAGGAAAAGGGTTGAACATATAAGTCCCGACTATATTCGGTTTTTCATTTTTTAAAAACACATTAGGTACCACCTTTTAGACATGTTAATATCAAAAGTGACATAAATCAACAATATATATCAGCAATATTTAAACTCCATTTTGTCAAATCAGAATAATTTTCACCCACTTGATGTTGTAGATCGCGTCGATGAGACACAATTTTTAAGTGGGTGAGAATTCCTATTGAATAATTTGGGAGTTAAATGGTTAACAAGATAAACCTCACGTTCGACCAGTGAAGACATAGAGAAACGGCCAAAGCAGACTAAGGTTTAATCAGACAAATCCGTTCCAAATTGATAACAAGTATTATTATCTCTGTTGCTTTAATCTAATGCTGGTTCTCTATTTTGAACCGCTAGATACAATGGGAAGGGTTTCTATTGTACCCCTCCATCATTCGGTTATCACACTGATCACATTGTAATGCCCATACTAAATGACGGAAACCTTCTTTTTTTTTTTTAATATTTTTATTTACAAACCACATATCAAAACATTCATACATCTATACAAATTATTCATTATTACAAACAATACAAATAATAAGTGGTGATCTAAAAACAAACAGTTATGATTATCGTCCGTGGTTCTCAGCATACACGAGACCCCGAACCAGTGCTGACCAGTGTTGGCGCATCGTTTCCGACTAAACATCAACACTAAATCAACCCCGGCCAAGAACCGCGCGCCTGTTGGCATACCCCTAATTACACATAAAAATAGCCTAATAACAAACATTAAAACAAATATATCTATTTAAAATTTTAGTTCCAAATTAGATTCCATCTAGTCCATTTTCCGTTTTCCTTAGTAATAATATACTGTAATTATTAAACTCATGAAATAAAGGTATTGTTTCTGAAAATCTGGAAATGTAAATACATTTTTTGGCCGAGAAAATCTGGAAACTCTCCTTAATATTCTCTGTTCCAAAAAATATATATTTTTTTTTTGTCACCTGTTTTCCATGTAAAATTTCTTGACGGTAACCTTTATTATCGCTCAGGGAGGTACAAAAGAAACTCGTTCCGATGCAATATATCGATCTGACATTCCATATAAAGGGAAAAACGATAACATTAAATGATTAAATTGCGGTCTTCATAAAAAACTCGACCAACGAAAAGGTGGAAATCGTATGAATATAAATTTTGTTTTATTGTTATCAATACAATATAATCTCGTATATATATTTAGTGTTTAGTTCTATTATAAACTGTACATCTAATGGTTCCATATTACGACAGTGGTATTAGAAGCTTCACCAGATGTTACTGATCATTGTAAGGTGTCATGACCCTCTTCAGATAGATGTTAAGATTTTTTATGTTGACAGGAAACTCTATGCCCTTCGGACTTTGTATATTATATACTCCTAAGTACTTTTTACGTGCAACATTACTCCGTTACATTTTTCATCTATTTGAAAGTGGATGGATTGGTGGAGAAATAGTTGTCATCCGCAAACAAATGAAAAATCTCCCTCTTTTTCAAACTAGACCTGTTATAGTTTACAATGTGTACTCTATTAGATATCTACACATGATCTGCTGATATGATCAGTTGTCTATAGGATCAGTTGTAGCATGTAGATATCACTATCTCCATGGTTGTAGTCAATGTCCTAACCTTTACAGCGCTGTAGACGTCAGATTTTAAACAAACTGAACGGTTAAACTATGTATTATGGCCGTAGATCCACAACAAAGGTATTAAATGAAGACATTCTAACTGAGACATTTGTGATGATTAACCCTATAACCGCAAAATTATTCAATCTGAATTTTCACCCACTTGAAGTTGTGTCTCGCTGACGCAAGCCACAACTTCAAGTGAGTGAAAATTATTCAGATTTGACAAAATGGAGGTCAGCTGTTTTCAAATATTGCTGATTGATGTCACATTTTACCTTTACCATGTTTAAAAGGTGGTACTTAATGTGCTTATAAATTATGAAAACCCGAATATATACGGCACCGGCGGTTAAAGGGTTAAAAAATTGAACAAACCCTTTCATCAATTGTATTCGACCCCAACCCTGCTCTTTGGTCTCCATGGTTTATATAACAATCTTTCAGCGTTGTAAGTGTTAACCCTTTTAGTGCTATTCGCGTCCATAGCCGTTTTCGGCCTTTATATGTGTCCTTCAAATAAAACAAAAATGAGCTTTAGACTTACTACATTAGCATCTGTTTTGAGTAAAATAATTATTGTGCATAACTTATGTAAATAAATTTTACCCACTTGAAGTCGTGGGTCGCGTTAGCGAGTCACAACTTCAAGTGTGCAAAAATATGTTTTAATAATATAGTTCTGGGAGAGTTAAATATGAAACTGCAGTTCAAATCGCAAAAAACCGTCACCCACACTGGATGTGTTAACTACTATAAATCCACACTGCTTAACCCTTTCAGAACGGGGACCATCTTTATAAGTCAGAATCTGACGTCTGTACACGTCAGATGCTGACGTATAAAGTCGATCCCCGCACTGACAGAATTACAATATTTCTAATGGTCGTAGACCCATAACATACGTATTCATATGAAGCGGAAGGAGCTAGCTAAGACACTTATGATGATTCCAAATTGACAAAAACTTTTGATTTCCATGGTTTACACAAAAATATATTTCAGCGTTATAAGGGTTATATGAGAGACTCCTACCAAGTAGCTTACCATCTAGCTATGGCAATATTGACCATGTATTAGGCTATTACTCGTTCGCAAAGGATGGTCAAACACAATGCTATGTCACAGAACTAGCGTCATTTCGCTGTTATTAGAATTAGCACGCTGGCAATTTTTGTATAAACCATGGAGACCAAAGGGTTTTTCAATTTAAACCATCATAAATGTTTTACCTGGCTCTTTCCGCTCCATTGAATACCTCTGTTATCGATCTACGACCATTATAAATATTTTTACTGTTGCAATGTGAGAATCCGACGTCTACAGACGTCAGATTCTGACGTCTACTGTCGATCCCCGCGTTCTAATGGTTAAAATTAGAGGGATCACCATTAGCACCATTGTAGGTAAAACTAATTCAATTGAATCTATAGTACATGTTCATCATATTATAATATATATGCAAATATCGGATCAATTGTAATATTATAACTCATATTTTGAAATCAGCTGTAAGCATCATCCGTCATTTCGTTGTTAATCAAATAGGTATAGAATATCACACTCGGGCCATACATATTCAGTGCAAGTCGTATAAATCAGGGCCAGGCGATGCCAAATCTATTAGTTATATTGGGGTCGACAATAATTAGGCCTATCCACCCCTTTTTAAAGTGACAGATGAATTATTTCGAATTTAGGGGGGGGGGGGACTTAGCATTTTCAAAAAAATCTCAACAATAATGCAATATGACGAATATGTTTTTGATTTCACATAGAATGATGACAAGGGTTTAATGAATAGTTATGTTTACATTTTACACTGCAGATTTACAGCAATTTAGTAACGTTCATGATTATTATTATTCACGCCAAACTATTTCTGTTTGTATAATGTGCGCCAAAATACACAATGCAGGACACAGTGGAATTTATCATCTTGACGCACATTCTTCTAATCATCCACAGCCCAGTTTAGCCTGTATGTGCACAATAAACTCGATTATTCATTCGCTCTTTAACCATTCTACGAGGTTACCATAAAAGTGCTGATTCAGAGTGACCTCTCGAAATGTGGCGTTAAGTTAAGTGGTACTAAATAAATACTACGTGGCGATTGACGATTAGCAGATGAAGGCATCTATTTATAGCCATGATTCAGCTTCGCGAACATCCTGTCAGTACAATCATGGCAATATTGCGACAGAAGAAATCCCGGACTATGTCCCACTCTTATCCAATCGAATAATTCTTCATAGTGCACAGTACATAGATAACACTGCAAACTCCATGCATTTGAACCACTTTGAAACACTCACTGTACATGCATAACATCGATAAACATAGGTCTACATTCGAACCGGCTGGAATTTAAAGGGACTGGCCCAGGCTAAAATCATCAAAAAATCGGTGATTTTATTTCGGGTTCTTAATATGACCATATGATGTAAACATGTACATAGACTAGAACTGCAAATTTTTATAATTTTTGTGCTGCGCACTTACCAGTTAGACTAGATATAGAGACGAAATTCCCGCATTTCTTATTTTTGACATGGTTGTCAATAATTACAAATCAGGAATTTCGTCTCTATATCTAGCCTAACTGGTGAATGCGCAGCACAAAAATTATCAAAATTTGCAGTTCTAGTCTATGTACATGCTTACATCATATGGTCATATTAAGAACCCGAAATAAAATCACCGATTTTTTTATGATTTTAGCCTGGGTCAGTCTCTTTAAATTCCAGCCGGTTCGAATGTAGACCTATGAAATTATTGCGAATCGTGGCCAGTCATGTATTCTAAAATATAATCGTGAAATCTTTCTGTTATATCAGAATAATTTTTCATTTTCCCCGTGTTTTACTATCAAGGCCTGGGAAGCAGCAGCGATTATTGGTTCCAACAAAGTTCTGTCAATGTATTTTCTTATTTTTTTTTTCGATTGTGCTCTAAGGTGTCTGAAAGGTTTGCGAGTTTATCCGCTTGAGCGCATCTGGTGCAGCCATGGCGGGCAGCGCTTATTATTATGCAATGTATTGTGTATTATAGCATCAGCGATAAATAATGCATTTTTTAGTTTGACGTTAACATATATTATGGCCTACATATGTATGTCTATCAATTTATATGTTTATGGTATGTCAATCACGATATAAAAGTAATGAAGATGAGATTGTACCGTAAGGTTTCTACGTGATATAAGGGGGCAATGTTGGTTTAATGTTGTCCCACCGTCTGCAACGTTGGCCCAACATTATTCTAACATTGTTGTTGATCCAGGACATGTTTGGAAAAAAACCCAGAGATCGTGATTTAATAACTACCTCTTCTGTGTGAATGCATATCTACTTTATTTCGGTTACTTTATTTGGTGCACATATCCTCAAAACTATGTTATCTGATTTCAATATGAGATATATATATATACTGTACTGTTGTTAGTAGTGTTGTTAGCAGACGAAAAAAGTACCACGAATTCGTAATGTATGGTAGCTCAGCTGTTATCAGGTCGTAGTAGTATTTCATACTTGTGTAAACTCTATATACCATTACATACATTTTATATTCGTATAATGAACTATTGCATATCATGTTGGGTAACATAATTTGGTAATTTATATTGTCACATACCCCCCCCCCCAGAAATACGATAAATTGACTAAATGTCTAATTAATGATGGGCCAGCATCGCAGACAAGGAGCCAATCTTAACCCAGCATTGGGTCAACGTCTCGTGTTTGTTGGTCTGAGAGCACATGACAATACGCCAATGCTGCATCAATATTCGACATATATCCCAGTAACACGAGACATTAACCTAATGCTGTGCTAATGCTGACTACATCATCTGACGACTCATACCTACAAATATATATCTAACCGAGGTAGCAGACAAAAAATCCGTTATTGTCAAGGAAGGCAAACAGCAATAGGCCTACAAATCAATATGTTATTCTATGAGACTTTTCCCAGGTACGGGTCATTTCTGCCCTTTACTTTAGGTTGATTACTGGGGAGAATACTTCAATTCTGAGTAAGTGTAAGCTAAACTGTGTGATATGAATAACAAACAATAACATACCAAGCATGTCATTCCTACGGAAGCTTTGAAACGACATGACAAACATATTTTTTATCTCGTAATAACGACTTATAAGTCGTTAAATCGACTTATGCTGAGTCGTTATAACGACATGTAAGTCGTTATAACGAGTCAAAAATAGTTTTGTTGTGTCGTTTCAACGCTTAAGTAAAAACTAAACTTAAATCATGAAAATCATTTTCGTGTTAAGACACTTTTACTTCGTACATGAAGTACATTAGGATAGCTGAATTGACATTGAAAGAGAATGATTCTATTATTATCGATTTTAAAATTGATCACCTTATACTTCTTGACGATTTAATTAATGTGACTTCACTAAACCAGATGGACATTGATAATATATTCAGGAAAAATATGAAATCAATGTTACCATCTGCGCCTTCGTGATGATCTTGAACACCAACTCAAAAGTTGTAACAGATATAATTTGTAAGCATAGAAGCTTTTCTCATGTATTTCAAGTTGACAATTGCGTCAGCAATTCAATGCTGCATCTTTGCTGATGCAATTGTCAAGGCAAACACTAGACATTCAACCTGAACCAACGCTGGTTCAATGCTGGTCTACCGTCTACGACGCTGGTGCTGCAATATCACAGCATTGGGTGAACACCACTTGTTTGTTGGGGCCCTACTTCTTAAATGCAGGGTCAAGGTCAAACCTCACGTGTTTTCTGTACAATCTGGGCCCCCATACTGTGAATATGATATATTTGTCTGTGAAGACATTAGCTGATGACTCATACCTATAAACAGATATCTTGTCGAGGTAGCAGACCAAGTGTAAAATATCGCGTCGGACCTCGCGCTGCGCGCTCCTCTGCTGTAGCAGTCAAAAAAAGATCCTTTCTTGTCAAGGAAGATAAACAGAAATAGTTGTATTTTGCATAGAATTAATAGGTTGCTCTATGAGCTTCCCCCAGAATCATGTCTGGCCTTTATTTTAGGTTGATAACTGTTATATGCTTTCAGTGATTAGAATGGGGAAAAAAATCCGATCCTGAGTACGTGTACGCTAAACTGGCTGAAATGAATAACTTACAATAACATACGAAATTAACTTAAATGAAGACAATCAGTTTCGTGTTAGATACTTTTACTTCGTCCATTGAGTATATTAGGGTAGTTGAATCAACACCGAAAGAAAATGTTTCGTTTATTATTGCTTTTTAAATGGCTTACATTATACTTTTTGAGGGTTTAATTAATGTGATTTTATTAAACCAGATTGACATTGAGAATATATTCAGCAAAATATCAAACCATTTGCGCATGTGCTGATCTTGAACAACAACTCTAAGTTGCAACAGATATAATTTGTAAGCATAGAAGCATTGCTCATGTATTTCAAATTGACAAGTGCATCAGCAATGCAATGCTGCAGCTTTGCTGGTGCAATTGTCAGCTTTCAAATTAATTTATGCAGTCAATGAATGATGCAGCATAAACAAAGCGTTAAAAAACGTTTTGGCCGCCAAGCACTAGTTTTGAAAAAAAATTGAAAGAAGAAAGAAATTTCAGAACACTGCACGGCACAGCTAATCCTCGAATGCGTGACCTTCCTAGGACATAACGTAATATCAGCGCCTTGCGTTGTCCTCGCAGACACAAGAAATTGAACCAACGTTGGTTCAATGTTGTTCTACCGTCTACGACGCTGGCCCAAACATTGAATGCACATTGGCGCAATATCTTGTGTATTATGGGGCACCACTTAGTACCAGACAGTACTGGGGTTCACAACAACTCATCATGTACTTCCTAGCGTGTTAAATACCAGAAATCCTGTTTCTACCCAAGTGTCCCATAAATCAATCTATAGCTGCACCCAGGGGTCAATAATGATCCTAGCGCAGCCAGAATTTATGGTCGAGGTCAAAATCTAACGTGAATCAGTGACTGTTACGACTTGATTTGTGTGTGTTCCTAGGCCTGAATACGACAGAGTATGCTCGCTCTTCTCTAGTTATGCCACGCGACACACAATAATATCACCTATTATAATATCATATCTCTACAATATGTACATTTAAATTTGTAGAGAATTAAAATGACTTGTCATGAATTCGAGTGGATCGCTACATCGTCAATATGCATTTATCCATCATTTATAATCGTCGAGATCCTTTTTAAAACTGCCATTCAGAAAGTGACCTTTAACCTCAACATTTACCGCCCCACTGGCTGGCTGGCTGGCTGGCTGGCTGACTAGCTGGCTGACTAGCTGGCTGACTAGCTGGCTGTCTGGCTGGCTAGCTGGCTGGCTGGCTGGCTGGCTGGCTGGCTGGCTGGCTGGCTGGCTGGCTGGCTGGCTGGCTGGCTGGCTGGCTGGCTGGCTGATCAAAGAGTTTACAAGAAAGTTACACCAATAATGGTTGGAGTGACAAGCTCATCACTTTTTTTGATAAAGTAATCATTTGTATGGGGTATTTGTATTGTATTCACACATAGTTATTTATTAACCCTTCCCCTGTTGTGACCGCATATACACACGGGTTGAGGCTAATTTCAAAGCAAATGATATGCCACTGAAAATAATAAAATAAATGTGATGGATGTTCAGTCAATCAAATAGTTAAATTTGGGAGATGTTTATTTTTTATATCAAGATACATTTTTTGTTATTTGAAGCTGGAAATTGCGTCAGCAATTCCAGCTTTGAATGAATGAAAAATAAAAACAAACAATTCAGCAGGACAAGGGTTAAACTATTTTATTTAATGCAAGTGAGGTGAAACACTGACAGAACCAGCGACCCACAATTTGAAATGGTTAACAATTACAGCTATAGGTAATATAGCAGCTATACGTACAATTTGAAATAATACATTTGGCTTCAAATGGGTAACAATTACGGACATATGTACAGTTAGATTGAATCAATACATTTAACGTCAAATGTGTTACAAGTTACAGACATATGTACATTTGAATCAATACATTTATCTCGAATTGGGGAACAATTTCTGACACATGTACAATTCGATTCAATACATTTAACGTCAAATGGGTAACAATTACAGACATAATTATGTACATTTTAATTAACTGACTAATACATTAAACTGCAATCGGGTAACAATTGCAGCTATACGTACAATTTGAAATAATACATTTGGCTTCAAATGGGTAACAATTACGGACATATGTACAGTTAGATTGAATCAATACATTTAACGTCAAATGTGTTGCAAGTTACAGACATATGTACATTTGAATTAATACATTTAACTTCAAATGGGTAACACTGACAGACATATGTACAATTTTATTCAATACATTCAACTTCAAATGAGTAACAATTCAACAATTGCAGAAATATGTACAATTTGAAATAGTACATATACCAATCTATCAAATATAAAGTTCACTTATCCTTCAAATCGTCTGGCTTGAAGGACAAATCAAAAGGTTAAGAGCTGATATAGCACTTCAAAGTCCACCATCTAGAGAACATACTGCGTCACTTGTGAGTGAACATTTAGATAATCTAATTGGTGGTTTATAAGGATTAATAATAACCATGGTATCAGTGAAGGGCGTTCCACTTTATTCTACATTTGGTATGAATGGTTAGATAAAGCCTCCTTAGAATACAGTATTCGCCTCTGGAGAGTAGAGACGGCTGGAGTGAGGGTGTGACCTCTCAATCCATAAAAAGTCAATAGTGAAGGGTAACGCCCGACGATTTAAACCGATCTATGAAGACGAATCTATTGGTGGGTATGTAACCGTGAGTACTCCTATTGTCAAAAACTAAAGCCGTAGTCCAGGGTCTGCAGGTTTCAAGGGCCTACCAGATAAGTTAGTGCATGGAGGGTGGATTCTAAACAGCTTTTACGTTTGATATAAAAGTATATAATTATAAGGCCACCATTGCAAAAAAAAAACAATTTTACTATACTTTTTTAAGTTCGTGCGAGAATTAAATATGACACGAAAAAGCATTACGTTTCCGACATCTCTCGATTCAAAATATTTGTTTCATTTTGCCTCGTTTGGCGTCCTTCGGTTTCAGTGGCCGCTGGCGCCCCCCCCCCCCTTCAGGGTTCCCAAGACTAAAAACAACCAAATTCGGGCGGAAATATGCTCTACAAATGCACAATTTTAAGCTTTAGATTTTTTGGATCAGCCACCGAATTTTTTGGATATGCTGTGCTCACAGCACTCACTTTCATTAGGAATACGAGGAATGTCTTGTTCATGCTTGGTGATATGTGATACATAAACAGTCATTATGAATACTAATAAACTAGCGATAATAACCTGGGGAAATCACATCCAAAGATGTTAACTGTGTTCAAATACTTCATTATTGTTTTTTGTTCTGTTACACCTTGCACCACATAGTATTAATGAAAGCCCCGATTACAAGACTCTTCCACTAGTGTCCCAAGATAGCGGAATAGTCATGTGATCAGGTTTACTTGATGAGGATTTCGGAATATTGAAATGGAAGACTCGAATAATCGTGTCGATTTTTTTTCTTCAGAATCAGCATGATTTTATTTACATGCCGGCATGCTCAGCTCGCAGCTCGCACAGTCATTTAAAAGCTATGGACATTTCTTGAACCTTGGGGTCAAGATCGCTCCCAGTCACCGCCATGTTGAGTTTTTCGGGTAAGACGAATAGAGCAATCCACGGCCTCAGAGAACGACAAGGCTAATTCCTGTCTGGATCACCTGTCGCGCCACAGCTGACCGGTGATCCAGACATGAATCCTGTTATGTGAGCTTCACCCATTCACCACCATGGAGTGCCTGGTTTTATATCCTTGTCAAGATTAGGGCCGTGTTCTGAGACGACTTTAGAAGTCAAGTTTTGTACTCAGCTGCTAATTCACTACATTAATGTACCGGATAAGATGGTAGGCTCTATGGTATTAACTATCAGCTTAATTTTTTAAGATTAATCCAGAACACTACAGACAAGCAGGGCGGGAGACCTGGCTCAGTGGTTAAAGCTGCCTGCTTGGAAAGTCGGAGATTACGGGTTCGAATCCCACTCTGGCTTTTAAAGAAAAAAAATGTTCCCTCCCACTCACTCGTAAAGATTGAATATTGTGGGGAGCTCCGTGACGGAGAGGTAGCGTGCTCGGCCTCAGACCGCCAGGGCTCTATTTTTGAATTTTGTGTCTGGAGGACAGTGTCATCTCATTCATCTAACCATCTTCAGGTTCCAGTTTAGCCTGTATGTGAACAAAGGTGGCCTAAAATCCCATTCATTTCATTTCATTTCCTGGTAAAAGCTTAGGTCTCAAATTAAACAAGCATCGTATATGAGTAAATTTTAGCCACGTAAAAGTGTGGGTCGTGACAGCGAGACACAACTTCGTGCAGTTAAAAATAGAATGATTAAGTTAGTGGTCAATGGGATTATAGTGTTTGTTTCTGTTTTGTTTCTGTTTTGTTTTGTTTTGATGGCGTATTATGAGTGTCGACAGGCGCCACAGAAAAGATCTATCCAATGTTGTGTTTATGTTGGCACAGCGTCGTAGACGCTGAGTCAACATGAACACAACATTGGCTCAACGTATCGTGCTGGACTGTCTCGAGGCTGTCTCCAAACATGATGTTATTCCTTGTTTCTTGACGACTTCATCGCCTGATGGCCGTCACGGGTGCGTGAGACAACGCCAGATTGCTTGCTAAAGGCAGTGCCATCATCTACACCACAGCCCGGCATTGGGATATTGCTGGCGTGCGATTCGTGTGCTTATTATCTGGGGTGTTAGATCGCTAATTGTCAATATTGTTATCTTAGACGCAGACCACTCCTTAGCTCAGCTATGGGACACTGCCCCCGTCCCCGCTCCCCCCCCCCCCCCCCAGACGACCACCTGCTATGTATACATCCTCTCAGCTAACATATCATTATTATTATTCTCATAAGGTCCGATATTGCTCCCTATAATCCCGCCCCCACAATTAATTCATCCTGACACCCACACCTCATCATTAAGATACCAGCGCACAATAGCAATGCGATAATAAATGCCCGATCTTATATTCGGAAGTTACACCTCGAAGTTACAGGGACATGCCCAGGTCTAAAATCACCAAAAAAATCGTTGATTTTATTTTAGCTTGATAATATGACCATATGATGTAAACATGTCCTAGAACTGCAAAGGGTTTTTTTTAATTTCTGTGCTGCGCATTCACCAGTTAGGCTAGATATAGGGACGAAATTCCTGATTTCTAATTATTGACAACCATGTCAAAAATAAGAAATACGGGAATTTCGTCTTTATATCTAGCCTAACTGGTAAGTGCGCAGCACAGAAATTAAAAAAACTTTTGCAGTTCTAGTCTATGGATATGTTTACATTTGACCTACAACATCCCTCCCCCAATGTGTATGTATTGGATATACGAAATATCACGTTTTTCTCATACCGTAAAAGATAAATACAGCAAGCTCTGATAATTGTATTTGTAGGTAATAAATTTATGAGCTGGAATTTGTATTCCTAGCATATCAGTGACAACAACAAATAGCATGTATGTATTACTGATGTGAGAGGAACATCAATTTATTATTTAATTCAAAGGTGTACTTTGCTGACTTTTCTGATTGTGTATGTGGCTGTTTAAATTGCCTTATCGCGGCAACAATAAACCAACACTCTTTTAGAAATACTTGAATGTACAGCTCCATAGACAAAGCTGTGCACTCCCATTATTTGAACAATTTGGAACACTATGCATAAATCTCAGTGACCAATATCCGGCCCTGTTGGCATTCGAGCCCGGTACCTATATGTCGCGAGCTCACACCCGAGAATTGAAATCACCCGGTACGCCTCTCAATGTGTTCCTTTGGCGTGAAGGAAGAAGTAAGAGAAAATCATGAACCACAGAACAATTTGTTTCTTATATATTACATTTAGAGCAACACATGTTAAGCACTATAAATTAGGGGATAAAGGTCAATATTTTTTCAAAAATGTTAAATAAGGTCGAGATGTGCAAGTGAGTTTTTAATCAACTTCATAATATTTTGTGGGCGCAAAAACTCAAAAAAACGACACTCAGAAATGATTTAAATTTTACTATCACATTCCCCACGATATGGTGATGTGCAGGTGATTTGTTCAAGGCTTTACCGAAATTCAAAATGGCCGCGACGGATCAACTTCATATTTCTTGGTGGGTGCAAAAATTAAAACCTAAAGTCAGAAATTATGCAAATTTTACAGTCACATTACCCGCCATATAAAAATGTGCAGGTGATTTTCCAGAACTTCAAAATGGCCGCCACGACTTTTTAATTATTTATTTATTTTAATTATTTGTGGGCGTAAACATATCAAAACCTAAATTATGGCACGGGATTATTTAGGACTTCAGGCCTCCTGTTTTATTATTGTTTTTTTTTATACATACTCTAGTTATATAAACTTGTATAATTATATTCTTTTGCTACTGTTTATACTATTTATAACAATAGTCATAATAGTAGTTATTTTATCTCTGTTGTTTTTGCAGCAGCAAACATATGTGACGTGCCATATCAAAACCAGCTCTATGTCGCAAAATATAGAAAATGAGTTAGTAAGTGATGTTTGACGAGCCAGCACTCAGGTTTCAAATGCACCAAAAATGTAACTATATCTTAATTATTTAGGAAATCATCGATAAAACAAGCTTTGGAAACTTAAACCCAAAATATCGCAAAATGTTGAGAAAATGACCTACAAATTTAAATTTAATTGACGAATGGTTTAAATAGTTCAAATTAAATCATTTTTCTATATAAGAAATAAAACTAAGGTATCTTCAATATTTTTTACTTATATTGCTTGTATTTTCGATCAGCGTTAATAAAGAAAATTAGCCCAAAAATATTATTTTAACAAAACATGGCCATAACTCAAAATCTAAAGCTCCGACATAGGTCGGGTGCCGATGTGGCATGTCAGATATATGTATTATATGTATATTAACTCTTAAAATTTATTTAATAATATTTGTGCATAAATTTTATGTATGTATGTGTCGATGTGTTTTTCCTTAAACACTTTAACCGTTATGTCACATAATATGCCTGTTTTTGGATATTTCGAACATATTAAATTATTTAAACATGATAAAAAGGCTCTACTACATACCACATAGGTCTTATTATTGAGGTACGTATACTCCAGTTAGGATGATTTTATATTTCAGAGTGTCTTTTTTACTACTATTTTATAATAATAGTTATAATAGCAGTTATTTTATCTCTGGTGTTAGTGCGGGCAACAAATATGTATCATGTATAGAATCATTACCAGGTAATTTCTGATAATTATTGTATTACATATTTTTTTACGTCATTATCAGTTTCATTATATATTATGTACTTTATAACATAATGTTTATTTTATAATGTATATAATGCATATAATATATATAATGTATGTGATGTAGGCTATATAAACATGATAAAGTATAATATAAAGTGACTATGTGCATTTGAAAGACGCATAAGTATGCATAGATTTCCCGTCGTCAATAAAATTATTATCGTCAATAAATATCTATATATAGGCTTAATGTTACAGATGAATACATATTGGCATCTGAGAATATAGTTTGCTTATAGTGTTTTGATGCATTTTATGCTTTAATCCAGGCTATTTCTGAAAATAATGAAGAAACTGACACTGATTAAAACGAGGCTAATATAACGCTTTCAACTAACATTATATGATAACGTACATATAGTTTAGCTGTAACTGGATTCTCCATTAAAACTTACAGATTTATGGGGTACACTTTGCTGCCTGGTAGCTATATATTATTAAATATATAAAGCAAGCATAGCATCATGTTGGTATATAAGTCTGGAAGTCGAGTCGTAAAAAGGGATGTAATGTTTTTCACTGCAATGAAGAAAATCACATCAATTTGAATATTGAAGAAAATACTGTTTATTAAAGGTATGGTTCGACATCACGTAGCCCACCACAAACTGCACCACTCCTGTTGTGAGGACTGGTCATAGGCTGGTCAGCGGAGTTCATTCTGGTCAGATTTGACCACAACTATTTTGTTTATTTCATTACCCGGATGAAATCGTGACTGGATTGTGTCACACAACATATAAAGTTGGCATTATATAAGAAGAGGAATTTTCCACACCCTTCGATTGCGGAAACGAGATTAAGATTGTCAGTAATTTCTTTTTCAAATTCCGAAAATGTTTTCGCTTGGGTAAAATCTGCCTCTTCCAAATTAAATTATTTAATTACATATGTCATATGCATATTATGCATCTACAACTTCACAGCAAACCACAACTTCAAATTTCAATTATTTAATGGCAAACAACTTCATTAACCGTTTTTTTATCTCAGAGTTTTGAGCCTATTTCAATCGAATAAGATTATTTATCACGATTCAGCTTATAACTTGTTTATCATTTGATTCCAAACCACTTCAAAGTAATGAAAAATAAAGTAGATCAAGTTTATAAATATTATTGGAAAAAGCCAGAATATTTTTTATAGATATGTCTAACTGGCGTTGACTGTGAATAAACTAATTATATTTCTCACTTTGAACATTATTTTTGAAAGTAAAATATAATATTCGTTCCGGTTGGTCAAAATATCTACTATTAAACCAGAAATAATACAAATGTTGAAAAAAAGTAAAACAATACGTTTATACATCCAGTAAATACATAAACATTGTAAAATAAATATAAATTGATATAATTATGTATTCTACAGTGAGTGAGGATGTCCAAGATCTAGGCACAGTGACTTGTGTGGGCTGTGAGGTCACCGGAGCATATCCCCCACTGATCACCATACATAAAGGAGGGCTCAATAAACTCAATCAACCGATACATCCCTGCCAGTCAAATGGGGCCGTTGAATCAGTGTTGGTTCAATGTTGGCCCAGCGTCTGCGACGCTGGGCCAGCATTGAAACATCACTGGGTCGATGGCTCCTCTTTACAGGGCTGGTATGTAGGTCTAATAATTTATGTACCGGCGACGACAGAAAATATATACAATTACAATTTATTTTTATGCAGGAAATGCTCATTAGAAAGAATAAAGCACAAGAAAATATATCCATATATTTTCTCTTAAATAATTCTTTAACAATATGTTGGTATACTTAGTATTTAAATCTTCAGGTCATAGATAAAATAAAATCAGAATGTGAATACTAAAAGTGCTGACGCCTCACCACATGTATTCAGCAAACTCGACACGTTGACCTAATGAAGGATTAATGCTGGGCCAGCGTCGCAGATAGTGGGCCATCAATAAAACAACGTTGTTTTAGCGTCTCCGGTTGCTGGGCTTGATCCATGACTCACTTGGTCATTGTTAATTGTTTACATGTTTCTTAGTTTCCAATGACAGCGTTGAACTACAAAACATCACACCAAGCAAGTAAAATGTAGCTATGCTTCCATTTATTATACATTTTAAATCGCACACACCTGGTATGCTAAGAGTAAGCATAATCTGCCATTATGCTTAAAAAATAAAGTCAAAAAAATATTTAATTTAAAATTTTTATTTGATTGTATGGGATGAAGAATTTAGAAAAAGACGAAATCATTTCAAGTCTTCTTAATTTATTGAATTTCCAGGTAAGGTCCATATATTCAGTTTTTTTAATTCAATATATATTTTTAGTATTATTATTATTATCATATCTCTACATCTTGTATCAAGTTTATTATGGCATATCGAGTTCTCCACAAACTGAAATGCTGATCTAGTAGTCGCTAGCGTGAAGCCCAAGTTGTCCAGTTCACAACTTGATTTATATATTTGGTATCATGATATTCTGCGTTTGCACTTCATTCAGCTAAATCTACAGTTAAGAGATCGATATAATGTAGTTTTCACGGCTAAATATGTTCATATCCATATATAGCAGGTGAGAATCTCTATAATAATGGAATTTACAGCTAGATCTATCTGCTTTACAGCTTGAAGGTGATTTATCACCCCTTATATAGTATTAATAAATTTGTGACAAGTAAACCAAAGTTGCCACAAGATGGGGCACAAGTGTTTCCTTATATGGGGTGATTGGCTATCATGTGACCCTCTGAGGGGGTCACATGATAGCCAATCACCCCATATAAGGACATAATTATTCATACCATATAAGGGGTGATAGATCACCTTTAATGTATTGACTTGTTGTCTCTATTATCTATAACGGGTGCATAACTTTCTTCGCGGATTCTAATAGGGACTACCTCTACTGATTTCTTGATTCCAGATACTGAGGCTCTGTATGATTGTTTCTCGTGTTATTATCCTTTGCTCGGATTATTGTTCATTCATTTGAATCTGGAATTACTAACCCATTTTCTAATTTCAAACGATAGAACAATTTTCTAATAATGGAAAACAAAAATCGTCCAAATTGAATTATTTGAGTGCGTGATCATCTAACGCTAACTACTTTATCATTTTTAGTGGAACATTATTTGTTTTGAAACTTTGTTAAAAACATATCTGAAATAACCAACTAAGAAGAACAAACCACTTTCATACTGAGAAGTGTTGCCCCATGGTTCATTATGTACGGCTGTGGGTTTGTTATCTGGCGGGAGCCCTGGTGTAGTGGTTAAAGATGCCGATCTGAAAATCGGCTTGTGGATCTATCCCCCGCTTTGGCATTTATTCAGGAAGAAAAAGGATACTTCCAACATAGCGCTTTTTTCTTGCATACTCATCTCGCGACTTGGGATGAAATATAAGTAATATAAAGAAAGCTCGTGGTAAAATGATACTGAACGCTCGTTCTGATTGTATCACTTATGATATCGGGACACCGAAGAGTTAGGCGCTATAGAAGTCTATATATTCAGATTTATATATTCATATGCATTCTTTCATTCATTCATTCATTCATTCATTCATTCATTCATTCATTCATTCATTCATTCATTCATTCATTCATTCATTCATTCATTCATTCATTCATTCATTCATTCATTCATTCATTCATTTATTCATTCATTCATTCATTCATTCATTCATTCATTCATTCATTCATTCATTCATTCATTCATTCATTCATTCATTCATTCCTTCATTCATTCATTCATTCATTCATTCATTCATTCATTCATTCATTCATTTATTCATTCATTCATTCATTCATTCATTCATTCATTAATTCATTCATTCATTCATTCATTCATTCATTCATTTATTTATTCATTCATTCATTCATTCATTCTTTCATTTATTCATTCATTCATTCATTTATTCATTCATTCATTCATTCATTCATTCATTCATTCATTCATTCATTCATTCATTTATTCATCTATTCATCTATTCACTTATTCATTTATTCTTTATTCGTTTATTCGTTTATTCGTTTATTAATTTATTAATTTATTCATTTATTCTGAAGATAACGGGTAGGGCGTTCAGTCTCGACTTCAGCGTCCCCTGCCCGATATTGCCTAAATACAAAATACGACGTAAATCAATAATAAAATGTTAATATTCACCGAAACACCAATATTGATTTAGCTAAGTATTGAATCATAATCCAGTGACACAAAAGTCTATATGCCTAGTTTTATTTCGTATACGCTGATACATAAGGTTAATTACTTAATATTTACTTGTTAAATTTAATTATTTTTGTAATTTATTTTATTATTGATTGAGTCTTCTTTTGAATAAATGATGATATAAATATATCTTTCATTTCTATTTTTTTTTACAGACATTAAAACAATGTTTCAATGTGATGAACTATTATCAGAACCACAATATAAATGGATGATGATAAAATAGGTTTCTAAGACATTTGAAAGTTTTACAATTGAGCCGGAAATCCATGAATCATTGATGGTAAGCCAATGGTCATGCTGGCCAATATGCCACTATTTTATTAGCATAGAGCAATAAACTGTAAAACTATGCCTAGAGAACAAAGACCTAGCCGCCCACAGCTACAAGTCAAGGGGTGCAGTGACGGTCATTCTAAGCTTGACCTATCCTGTGCCGGCCAGTGGGCAGGCAGCAGCCTAGTGGTATGTGTTCGTCATGACAACGGGGGCGCATGCGCTCTCCTCTGGTCACTCCTTCACAATACGTCACGAGGGAATGCCAGAAGGCATCTCTACAGGAAATAAAATGACCATATATGGTAATAATCTACAAACTCCTCATGTAATGAAATAATTGAAAATAAAATAAAATGTCATAAATGACATACGTTGACTTATATTAGATAAATACGGTTGTAAGATATTGTATTATATTTAGCTGTCAAAATAAATTACTAAGCTAATAAAAATCGATGTATTCAATGCAGCTCTTTATAGTGGGCCGCATATATGGTTTGACCCTGAAAAATTGTCACAAAAGGTTTATCAACGGTTTATTGTAGTATAAGGTGTGCTTAATAAAATATCAAAAGTTTACCAAAATCTGACCATGCAAAAAGTATAATTTTCAAGATGGCGTCCAAGATGGCTGCCAAATTATTTAAATTCCAATTTTTTGTCCATTAATCATCCGAAATGACTCATTTTGATGCACTGTCACTTGTTTAAGGTTTAATACTGTACATAGGGTACTTCACACACACACCACAGTCAAAATATAAGCTATAAAATCCAAGATGGCGGACCAAAAGGGCCGCCAAACTGCAAATATTAAAGGAAATAATATGAATCATTCTATACATCATTTTCTTACCTACTATATTACTGCAGGAGCTAGCTCAGGTTGAGTAGGACTGTCGAAGTCCATTAGGCTTGATTTTAAAATTTAATTATATACTGCCTAGACATAAGAAACGGCAGATTGGCCTCAATATGCAGTCAAGAGTCACAAAAATCTATTAAGATTAAACTTTGTTATATGTATACTCAAATTGGCGGAAATTTCATACTGATTAGTACTATATACCTTATATCGCCACAAACAAAATATAACGCAAATATATGGGGTCAAAGGTCACAAAAATATAAATTTAATACTGATTACTAGTATATACCTTATTTGGTCCAAAGGGCGGGGGCCCTAGGGTAGTGGTTAGCACCGCTGCCTTTCACGCAAGAGTTCGGGGTTCAGTTCCCGGTCTCGGCGGTTTGAAAGAAACAAAAATGTTTCTTCCCCATCCACGTGTAAAAGTCAGTATTGTGGGGAGCCTCCGTGACCGAGAGGTAGCGTGCTCGGCCTCAGACCGCCAGGGCTCGAATTTCGAATCCTGTGTCTGGAGGACAGTGTCATCTCAATCATCTCACCATCCTCAGGAGGTTCTCGTGGCCCAGTTTAGCCTATATGTGCACAAAGGTGGCCTAAAGCCCGATTCATTTCATTTGGTCCAAAAATGATATATTAAACAAAATATAACGCAAATACATTGGTTCAAAGGTAAAAAAGGTAAAGGTGCAGGTTTATAGTCTGATATGAAGTATTTATTACATTTTTACCCCCTGGTCACTGGAACTGCTCATTCGTGTGCCATCTCAACCCCACGGAGGAGAGCATACAGGCCTGCAGCCATTTCAGCGCATTGAACACAACATCGAAACAATGTCACAATATTAAGAGAGGAGAAACATGATATTTATCTGAAAATCCTGCACCAAGCGGGATTCGAAACCGCCCGGCAGGCAGCTATAATACATAACTCCTTGTTTTTCAATTAAAATAGTGTTATTGTGACACAGGGGCGGTAAATAGAAGGCAGAGAGGTGGTAAAAGGCGACAGATGGCAGTCAAAGGGTGACAGAAATATAAGCTTTCAAAGATGACGGGAGACGTTGAAAAGCGTTGAAAGGGCCACAGAGAGGCGACAAAACATGACTGAAAGACGTTAAAAGGCGATTGAGAATTGCTAAAAGGCAACAGAGAGTCATTAAAGGGCGAAGGGAGGCTTTAAAGGGCAATGGAAAGGCGTTGAAAATCGAAAATATACGCTAGAGGGCGACGGAAAAACTTCAAAGGGCGACAGAGAGTATTATTATTTTTAATTGTATCTAAATAAATTGCAAAATTGATATTCTCCTATCAACATTTAACATTTGATCTTGTTATTGATCACTAATTGAAAACAATACTCCCTAAACAGATTGTTAAAACTATAAAAAAGTGGTATTACATAATAGATAAATTGCCGGTGGACCTGAGTATAGTTATTGGCTGGCACCACTCTCAGAAGCCATTTTGTGGTCCGTCTTTGGTTTTTAAAAATACTCCCGAGATTTTTGTCCTGATATCAGCTTAATAGGTCAAAATATCAACCTCAGCAATCTTTTAGACTGCCTGAGCAATGATTTTTATACTGTGTAGTTTGGAATATAGTTAACAAGCATGTGTTGCAAACAATTGTTCTTTTAAAATTCACCATAGCCTTTGGGTCCGATACTTGAGGTCATGCATATATATCAAGCTAGTCGGACATGACTTGAAACTTAGGACCACTGGTTTCATATGCCCTAGAATATACTACAAAAGGATACAGGGTCGACAAAGGTATACACTTTTGCAGGTAAACATGATAAAAAAATAACACTAAGAAATCAGGCAACATCAATCTTTTTCTAGGTCTCAGTCGGATTATTGGAAGCCTTGACTGCATAGCGGCCATTTCTATTAATGACGGTCGCCAAAATCGTTTTAAATCCGCTTTTTCTAACATTTTGGAATTCAACTAGCATATGATTAGTGTGACCATAATGTGGAGAACGTTAAAATGTTGCAGCTCTGAGTCAAAATGGCTGCAATATCAATTTTCTGGCTGACATAGCTGTAATTTGAAAGGGATGGTCCTGCATGGGTAGTAGTTATAATGTTATGTTTTAGTATTTTTTTTTCAAAATAATAGAATAATCTTTATTCTAATTTCTTGGCCCAATTAGTCTATACATTTAATTGAATATATCTGGAACCGACCAGCACATGTTTTAGAATCTGTGTATGTATACAATTCACAGTTTTAAATAACGTGTTAAAACACATACAAGTATACAGCATATATGTGTCTAAATAAAGATGCATGCATTATCAATACCTTGGAATGCTCAGACCGATCTGCTATGGGGAGGGAGTGGGTAACATCAAGCAGCGAATTTCGGATATTAAGTAATCTTTTAGGATCCCGCTACTTCGTTATAACGAGGTTAGACTCTATGCAGCCTATGCTGCCTAACGCAAGTTTTGAAAAAAAACATGTGTATATGTCCATTGAACCTTAACCCTTTAAGCCCTCATGATGCATCAAAGCATAATTTTACATCCCTGAAAACTTATTTAATTTTCCTACAACTGGGCGTTTTAGAATGAAAATTCCCATGAAACTGGTTTGCCAATACATGACAATTTTCTTCAATTTTTCACTCACATTAAATCATTTTCATTCACTACACGTCGAGAATTGCAACAGCAATTCGCGGCTTGTAGTGGATGAAGATGACTATGGTAAACTCAGGCTTGAAAGGGTTAAATGAACAATCGATCCACATTTTTGCTCGTGTACTCAATGTGTCACTATGAAATAGCTACCATATCTGTATTTCGCTGATAGCGTGTTTAACCTTTTAAGCCCGCACGATACATTAAAGCATCATTTTAAATCTCTGAAAACAGACCTAATTTTCCCACAACTAGGGATTTTAGAACGAAAATTTTCATGAAAGTGGTTTACCAAGACATGGTAATTTTCATTATTTTTCAACCACATCAAATCATCTTCATCCACTACAAGTCGAGAATTGCGACAATGGTAAATTCAAGCTCGAAAGAGTTAAGTTTCAATGTGGATGAACATCAGTTGAATTGGGTCACATCAGTTATTTTTTTTAATGAAAAACCGCGAATTTTACGTATATGCTCATATTCAAGTGTAAACCGATATGAGTCAAGATTTAGATTTTTACAACAATTAAAAAGCATGTCTGCTTTTATATTAGTTTTGGCTATATAATGTATTATATTTGTAATCAGCCTTCAATTTCAGACAATTTGAGTATACATATGACAATTATATACAGCAAATTTCTAATTTGTATTGATTTTTGTGACCTTTGACCCCATATATTTGTGATATATTTTATTTTTATCATTTTATCATTTTTTGCAATATAATGTATATATTAGTAATCGGTATTTAATTTCCGACAATTTGAGTATAAATATGACTATATAACAAGGATTTAATTTGGATTGATTTTTATGACCTTGGACCACATCTTGACCATCTGCCGTTTTTATGTCCAGACAGTATATAATCAAATTTTATAGTCAAGCCTAATGGACCTCGACAGTCGTTCTCAGCCTTAGCTAGCTCCTGCAGTAATATTGTAGATAAGAAATGATGTATGGAATGATTCTTATATATTCCTTTAATTTTCGCAGTTTGGCGGCTATTTTGATCCACCATCTTGGATTTCAAAACGTATATATTGACTGTGGTGTGTGTGAGGTACATTATGTACCATATTAGACCCAAAACAAGTGACAATGCATTAAAATGAGTCATTTCGGATGATTGATGGGCAATTAATTGGGAATTCTAGGAATCTGGCGGCCATCTTGAAAGCCATCTTGAAAATATTACTTTTTGCATGGTCAAATTTTGGTAAACTTTTGATATGTTTTTAAGCACACCTAATACTACAATAAACCGTCAAGAAACCTTTTGTGGCAATTTTATCAAGGTAAGGTTTGTTTTTTCATATATGCAGCCCACTATTAACACATGAGTGGCTTCTAAGGGGACTTTGACATTTGATAACTCGTTGTTGAGTTATTGAGGCAAGAGTATCACATTACACAAGTGCAATTAAATCAAAACAATAGTAAGTAAACACATTCTTTTAAAAATGTATACAAACACTTTAAAGTGTACACCTCGTTTGACTTTTTACATGGTTATTCTCCATGTACCTGACTAGGATCACATTCTATATTCTAAAGATGACGCGTAATCCCTGGAAAAGGGCGCGTCGCAGCTGCGTGCGGGTGATAAATAAACAAAGATAACACACACTTACCATGCCTGTAAACGGGTAGTGATAAAGCACTGTGTTTTCAGATACGCTGAACGATTTAACACATCTGGTGCGACAAGCCTAGCCTGGACACCACTTTCTAATGTTCGGTATAACCGTATAATGTAACCAGACGTATACACGGTTACATTATACGTCTGGTTACATTATACGGTTCTACAATTCTCAATGACCCTGCAATAGTGCTAATAATTTACACTATGTTAGTACAAAACATATTTTTCATGACATTATACCTCTCTTGAGTATTCATTAAAAAGAAAAGTCAAGTTCATGTGCTAGATTTGGATAAAATGGATTGTATAATTTTGCAGAAATCAGGATGATTCTTATCTTCAGTGGAACAGATTTTCATTACAGAAAATCCAGGCCAGTATAGTTATCATTTGATTTCTGGGAACTGAAAAATGATATACTGGCATATAGTTAATCTAGGACTCTCACATTTCCATATATTTTTCTTTACAGACTAATCTTTGAAAGAGGATCGATTAGTCATGCTTAGACTGAATTGTTCATATATTTATATCTCATATACGTTTGATTCTGATTTTTAAAGTTGATCCCCGTACTGAAAGAGTAAAACATTTATAATGGCAGTAAATCTAAAACATAGGTATTGAAGTGAAGCAGAAAAAACTAACTGAGCCATTGATTTTACGAAAAAAATGAAATTAAATGAATGGGTTTTAGGCCACCGCTGTACACCTATAGGCTAAACTGGACAAAGAGAGATTCCTCAGGATGGTGAGATGAATGAGCTGGCACTGCCCTCAAAATACAGGATTCGAATTCGATCCCTGGTGGGCAGAGGTCGATTACGCTACCTCTTGGTCACGGAGGCCCCCCACAATATTGAATCTTTACGAGTGAGCGAGAAAGAAGTATTTTGTTTCCTTGAAACTTGAATGCCAGAGTGGGGTTTGAGCCCGCGATCTCCGACTTTCCAAGCAGGCAGCTTTAACCACTGCATTACTGCCGAAGACAATAATGATGATTTCAAATTGAAAATAGCCCTTTGATCTCTTTGTCTTTATAAAAAAATGTCAGCGCTTTAGAGTTTGATATCCTTCATCTGTGGTGCTGTCTCTAAGTCGACAAACACAAATAATTGACCCAATGCCGGTTTAATGCTGGCCCAATGTCTACGACGGTGTCCCAACACTAAACCAACATTGGGTCGACATCTCGAGTTTGTTGAGAATATGTTACGTGACCTTCTCCATGTGACAGAGGACATATCTGTAAATCCTGCCGTGCAAAGTCAAAAGGCAGTATCTGCTTACTTTACAAGTGAGCAGATACAGCCTTTTGGCTTCGCCGAGCGGTATTGACCTGGGCATAGTAAATGACGACATTGTCAGATATTTCGCAGCTATCATCATGGGTTGAGGATGTTTCATGGGAACTGCTCCCGGACAATGTGTATGTTTTATGGGTGTACACTCACTGCATCCTGATTCTAATTGTAGAGTACTGAATTTTCATACATTCATGTCAATTATCACATATCACATGTAGACATCATAGTGCAAACGTGGCATATATAAGGGGGAAAGAGGACATGAACCCTTGTCGCTCAAGATCGTATGTCGATATCTGGAGGTTAAATAGTTGTAAATGCTACTTCGTAAAGTAGCAAAAACGACCAGTTGACGAAATGTGCGGTTTCTTTATATACCATTGCAAATATATTAGGAGAAGCGACCCTATAACTCCAAGGGACATCATGGCAAGCATATTAGCAGAAGCGACCCTATCATTTCCAAGGGAAGATACATAAAGTTATACCTAACACATTAGCACACTTAAATACAAATATATATCATTATATCAGGTGATTTGACGTACATGTACAATAGGCGTACAATAAGTGGTACCGTGGGAATGGATCCGGATGCATTGTGGATTATGGGTGTGTTTTTATCATTCCTTAACAAATACAAATTGGTGATTGAAAATGGTATAAAGAGGCGCTAGGAAGATTAAGCCATTATCGCTCATCCTGGTAAATAGTCTGTAGATCAGTATATATCATATATATTTTAATTAATTAATTTGCATCGTTCTATGGTTAGTATTCATATTTGGTGCATAGTACATCATTTTGCATCTTACACGTTGACCACGATTTTGTCCGCTGCGTGGACGTAACAAGTACCGTAGTCTACTCGTGACCAATGTTTCAGATGTGATATGTTGCAGGAGTGTGCCAGGTGCTTGCACGGCATTTGTTTTTATTATTTGGTAGTTATTCACAACATATTAACAAATGTATTTTATAGCGTTTATCAGTTGACATGCACAATCAAAATTATCGGCTCTATTGCAATCCTGCGCAGTGTCAGTGTATGTATCACTTTAATTGTTATTAACAACTCGTGATTCCCACAGCACACTTAGTCATGACAGCCGGAGTTCCAGGTTGCCACTCACCTGGCACGCGATCAATGCCATGTGGTTACATTGGCCAGACACGATGACAAATGAAATGAAATGAATCGGGCTGTAGGCTACTTTTGTGCACATAGAGGCTAACTTGGGCCAGGAGAACATGGTGAGGATGGTGAGATGAGTGAGATGACACTGTCCTCCAGACACAGAATTCGAAATTCAAACCCTGGAGGTCTGATATCGAGCACGCTACCTCTCGGTCACGGAGGTTCCTACAATACTGCTTTTTACGATTGGGTGGTGAAGAAACATTTTTGCTTCTTTAAACCGTCAGCGTTAAATTTATACAAGTAGAACGGTACATGGTCGGCTACATCAATATGTCTCGATCCCTCGAGATTTAATTTCAAATTATATTTATAAAAAGGAATGGTAGCCCTATGTGGTGTGTTGCCTAATGAAAACAGTCCCCCTTCCATGTTCTGTTGAATTGCTTGTCTTTATTTTTCATTCATTCAAAGCTGAAATTACCATCGCAATTTCAACTTCAAATGACGCAAAATAAGATCAAATACACATCTCTCACTCCGAATTATTTAATTAACCCTTAACCCTTTAACCGCCGGTGCCGCATATAATCGGGTTTTCATTTTTTATTAGCACATTAAGTACCACCTTTTAAACATGTTAAAGATAAAATGTGACATCAACCAGCAAGATTTGAAAACAGTTGACTACCATTTTGTCAAATATGAATAATTTTCACTCACTTGAAGTTGTGGATCGCGTCAGCAAGAGACAACTTCAAGTGGGTGAAAATTCAAATTGAATAATTTGGCGGTTAAAGGGTTAAACCGCTAATCACGACTATGGTCGTTTTTAGTCCGTTTTATTAGCCGATCAAGTTAGTATTGTGGGGAGCCTCCGTGACCGAGAGGTAGCGTGCTCGGCCTCAGACCGCCAGGGCTCGAATTTCGAATCCTGTGTCTGGAGGACAGTATCATCTCAATCATCTCACCATCCTCAGGAGGTTCTCCTGGCCCAGTTTAGCCTATATGTGCACAAAGGTGGCCTAAAGCCCGATTCATTTCATTTCATTAGCCGATCAAATCACTGTAATTGAGAACGAAAGCGTTTTAAACATTAGGATTTCCAAGATGTAAGATTTGCAAGATTCAAGATTTGCAGCGTGTCTGGGTCTCAAATTAAACAAAAATGAGTAATTTTCATTCACTTGAAGTTGTGTGTCGCTGTAGCGAGACACAACTTCGAGTGGGTGAAAATTTAAATGATCTCTTTTTTATGAATTGAACATCTACTCCATACTATTTTATCCTTTCAGTAGCATTTATATTTGCTTTATATATATTTTGTCTAAAGCTATAAGTATTCAGTATTGTACATCGCAACGAATAGAGATTAATGTATTTATGTTGCCAAAGTGTCACATAAGTACTTTAATTGTGGCATCATAAATGCTAAATATAGTAGCATATGGCGTGCTAAGCATGGCCGAACCCCTCCCTGGCTATCTTATTATCATAGTGTGATTGTGCCGACATGCTTTTCTGGCAAGTAAACCTACCTCTGTTGTGTGATCAATTACTTGGATTTTCCCAAATTCATAGCATAACGTATACGGACGTAGTGAGAAAGAAAATACGTCTCTGCGTTATTTCCTGAAATGTGGGGGATTCGGATGCGCATATATTGTGACGTTAGTAAGCTAAATAATCACGTCAATGTTAACTAAAATGAGCTAAATTATAAAAATGACATGATTGTGGTATGTGGGCTTTGGCACAATATACCCTGTTGTATTAATCGTTATTAATATTACAGAATAAAAGAAGTCAAGTCGTAGAGAAGGAATCATCTCGCTGGGCTTTGAAAAAGCGACTTTGCAAACAACAATAATAATTCATGTTTTTGAGGACAAATCCACATTATATTTGAGGAAAAGATAAGTTTGGAGGACGAATCCACATTTATTTTATAATAAATATAAGTTTACAGGACAAACAAACAAATTTAAATTCTATGACGTAGGACTTTAAGGATTAAAATGTTGATTCAGGTTTACATGTTCTAAGATGAATATCACCTCAGTTTTGCAATATATTGCTATTACAGTTAAACCAGCCCGTTCGACATATTGGCATACGATTAAGAATACTTTATAGTATATATATATCTATATACTGTTTCATAGTTTCAAATATTAATCTTACTTCATAGAGGTCAAGTCACTTGTACATAAACAAAACACACAACAAAATGATTTATTAATCGTCGAACATGTAAGTACCTGTATGAATGTCAGATATAATAATATAATAGCAGATGAGCTGTATATTCAATCTCAATTAATCATTTTGAAAATATGTTAAGAATGCAGTCGAATACAATATTGCCCTGTCCAACGTTTGAAGCAAAACATCGACAAGAATATTTAGTGTGTTGGTGGAAACCTACTGTGCTCTAACAATACAAGTATTATTTTTATTATTTATTATTAGCCCATTATCCTCAGTGTTGTCTACCAAAAATCTGCCATTTTAGAAATGTGATCAAGTATTTTTTGTCGAATGATTTATTGATTATTGTGGATATTTTGTCGAACACCCGATATAATTTTGGAGACACTGTATAATCAATGAATCAGTGTATAAATGGATGTAGTGTGTGGTGAGATGAATGAGACGACGGTCTGAAACTGAGCACGCTACCTCTTGGTCACGGAGGCTCTTTGCAATGTGGTAAAATAATATAATTAGAGTGGATAAAAATAAACATCATATTTATTTACAACCTGAATAGCGAGAGCGGTTGGGGAGGGAGGTATTGCATTACTGTTCAGTAGTAGACTCAGACTATTTTATTTGTCATACATGTATATAACACAATGTATCAATTGATGAGCCGAAACATCATAAAAAATTAACATATGTATGACAGGAGACCTTCACTAACATATAGTGATCGCTAGCCGAAGGTCACTGTTTCAATTGACGATTGGTATTTGGAATTGTCCTCATATTTAAGTGACTCATCATCCAGGTAAGTGTATGGAAATATTCTTCGAATATCGCTGATTATACCACATACCAAAATATTTTCTTCCGTTTTTTAATACTTGGTTTCAGATTGGCATAATACTAAAACAGCTACTTTGAGTTAGTATTTTAGGCATTAGTATACATCACCAGGGTCAAGTGACTTGCACATGAACAAAACACAACACAAAAACAAAATAAGTAATTAAGTGTCAAAGATGTAAATGCATGTAAAAATGTCAGATATAATGATATAATAGTAGAGAAGTTGTACAATCAATCTCCATTAATCATCTTAATAATTTGTCAAGAATGCAGTTAAATGTTATAGTTGGCTAAAATAAGTAATTGATTGTCAAACATGTAAATGCATGTAAAAATGTGAGATATACTTATATAATAGTAGAGAAGTTGTACAATCAATCTCCATTAATCATCCTAATAATTTCTCAAGAATGCAGTTAAATGTTATAGTTGGCACAATATTCAGGTAGAGATACATGGTGTATGTGAATACCCCTGTTATGATACACTTCCCTGCAAAGGAATCTCTTCTAATGTTTACCCAGTTTGACCTGTGAATTGCTTCACAAACGGTAAATTGATGCAGTAATTCACAGCTGAAAAGAAACGCAAATCCTCTAATTTCGTGGAGGATCAAACTGATGATAAGTACATTTACATCAATGTCATAAACTTGATGTTTTACGGTATTTTCCTCTACATAAGTTATAGTAGATCCTTTACCCACCCTTATAGTCACTATGAATTTTACCATTAATCTGACTCTGACTGCGTCGTAGCTGGGCTGATGTCAAAAGTAATATTGATTATAAAATTTTGTATTCGTATTTTCTATTCGTTCGATTCCACATTTTCGACAAAAGTTAAATACAGAGTTTCTTATGTGGAGCATTTTGTACACATATGCGCCATTGGGAGCAAAGGGTTGAACTTTGTAACGCTGAAATATTTTTGTATAAACCATGGAGACCAAATGGGTTTTTCAATTTGAAATCATCACCAATATCTTATAGTTAGCTCTTTCCGCTTCATTTCAATACCTATGGTATGGGTCTGCGGTCATTATCATTTATTTAACCCTTTGACTTCCAGGCCGGGGTGCATGCCAGGATCCAGATATACTGGTGTAGGAGTTATATTTTTCGTCATTTAAAGCTGGAATTGCTAACGCAATTTCCAGCTTCAAATGACGAAAAATACATAAATGTAGTATATATTTGACGAAAATTTGTGTCATTTTATGGTTACGTTCATTGACGAATGACGACGGAAATTTCCGTCATGTATGGTAGTGAAAAGGTTAATTCCCTCAGTGCGGGGATATACTTAGATGTCAGAATCTGGCGTCTATAGACGGCAAAATCTGGCGTCCATAGACGTCAGAATCTGACGTCTATAGACGCCAGATTTTGACGTCTAAAGTCGGTCCTCACGCTAAAAGGGTTAAATATGCGTAATATAGTTCACACAATAGGTTCTGATATGCGGTAACGGTAGTTAAAGAGTCTACCGTGACATTACGCACATTCTTGTACCTATAAAAGGATCTACATAAACTATTGACATCGGGGGAGGAAGCGGAATGTGAAAACTTCAGGATCTTAAACAAAACCAATAATTAACCTGTTATATCAACATTCTTATGTGTGGTATATATATGTCTGAAACTAAAATGGTGGCGATGTTGTTTTCCATATAATGCATTATATTAACTAATGCAACTTTATCTCTAATAGAATAATACCAGTTGCTTTGCTCTGGAGTGTGGGGAGTGAAGGGCGCTTAAGTCGAACATTTACTTATTATCATAATACAGGCCAATTAGATAAGATAAAAATATAAATATTCTTCTGAGTATCAATTAATTGGTGGTGATGGTACCGATATTAAGACAGCAAAATAAGTAATAACTTTAATAAACATGTAGTTTGATATCGACTAATAATATTAGGCCTATTTTAGCCCTTTCAGATAATGAACCGTCTTTAAACGTCAAAATCTGACGTCGTATAAAAACGGTCCCGGCACTGAAAAAATATAATGCCCGTAAACCCATGCCTTTTATTCAAATGACGCGGAAAGACCCAACTAAGGCATGTATGATGATTTCGAATTAAAGAAACCCTTTGGTCTTCATGGCTTATACAAAAATATTTCAGCGTTGTGAGAGTTAATGACAAAGGATGTGGAATAGGTTTGTGTCGTGATATCTTCCTGAAAGACATTTTATAGTGATTCGTGAATAGTGAGTATATAATAGTTGTTCCGACATATTCTGTCTTGGGACATGTTGATTTTGGGAACCCAATTTTACCCTTTACCATTATATAGACCGTCAGGTAAATGTGCAAAAATGCAAATAATTTCGCTCGGTAATAGACCCTATCTGATACAAATGTCATCAATCATTTAACTTACATCTTTTATTCTAATATTCTAATATGTTTATTACGTTACGCTTTGACACTTCACATACCATCTCACCAGAGAAACATGTAACCCCAATGTTGAGTCGACATTGGCCCAGTGGCGGACAGCCATATTTGTGTCCTCGTCATTTTTCTGATGAGTTTACATATATTTTGGCTGCCATACACACATGTTATGCATTGTTAACGAGGTTAATTACATCAGATTGGTATGTGAACATCTCACTTCCCACATGTTCACTCAATGTTGGTTCAATGTTGGTCCACCGTCTGCGACGCTGGCCCAACATTGAACCAACCTTGTGAGAACGTCTCGTGTTTTATGTGTTAGTAGGCTTGATGAACTGAGATGCTTTATATTCTTCATGGTCGTGGAATGTCTACATCTCGCAATGCATTTAAATTATCACAAATATATGATAAACACATAATCACAGTACAATATGCTGACTGATATAACTAATACATCATGTAGCCCTCTTGAGTAATATTTGCAATTTGACATTTTAAGTATACAGTTCAGTTTGTGGCAAACTGAAGCCAAATTTACACATATTCTATTAGCAATAATCGTCCGTAAAATATAAATTGATTATTTTTGGTGGAAAAATGTTAGTTTGTGTAACAATGTATAAATGTCACGTTCTAATTTAACGAGATAAAATTATCACATAATCTGTTTCACCACATGATTGGAGTAGCCTGTTTTTAATCATGTCTCGGTTGCTATTTTAATTTTTATTCGACTTTTCGCTGGTCATGTTTTCATATTCTTCCAGCATCCCTGAACATTTTGTGTAATACACAAGACAATACACAAGACAATTCCAATAAATTTTATGGATGTCAGGGGCAAGATGAAAATATGATCTAAGAAAAATTGCACACAAAAAATTGAAACAGCAACCGAGAAAATTGAAAAAGGCTTCCCCCAGCGCGTGATGAAACAAACTGTAATATGATCATATTGATGACAAAATGCGGCAATTATAGTCGATGTATTTTTTCGTTCATGAGTATTTTGTGTAGACTATTTTATTCGAAGATTCAGTCTATAAGTTTGACAATAAAGCCACTTGTGAATAGGCATATTGTGCTAGTCTTATGTTGGGCCAACGTCGTAGACGGTCGCCCAACATCAAATCAACATAGCGTCATGTTCCATTTTACCAGGGATGCCTTTGCAACATAGCTAGATGATAACATTTAATATGGGACATATAATCCACTTCCTTTTTGTGACGTGAAGGAAATGACTTTGTTAGCTTACTCAGAAGTATACCACCAGCACAGGTGATGACTGGTGTTAATCAATCTGAGAACCGAATAAGGATGTCACAGTCAGTCAGAGAGGAATGTTTATAAACCGGTAGCTATCAGCAATCAAAACAACGTGGAATTAACGTCATTTCAACGTCGCCAGTGACGTGAAAACAACGTAAAAAAATGCGTTTGCTTTGAAAATTGATTCAACGTATTTTTATGATTTCTACGTAAATTAAAACCAATTCTCAACATCATTCATGCTTAATTTCAATGTCTATTATTATTAACTGAATTTGATCTTTTCGTCATTTTAACGTCTTTGTGACTTGTTAAATTTCAACAATATTTCAACATAATCTCAAATTAGATATATAACCCCCACCATCAAATTTGGGGTTCACGCTCAAGTCGGACGAGACGAATTGCAATGAAAGGCTGGGGATGCTTGGGCACGGTTGTTATCACCAATTTACATTGTAGTCAAAATTGATACATACAAATCAATGTCGAAAATACGGCTCAAATGTGTGGTGTGAAAGACGCGAGGATATGATATGAAAGGTTACTATTGATTCTATCAAAAGGTGTATTTTTAACGCTGTTACGGTGATCTAAAGCGACGTCAAAACAACGTCATTTGTGTTAGTTGAAATTACGTCAGTACTAAAACGTAGGCATGTGGTTGAAATGAGGTGATGTTACGCTGACATTTATATAAACCAAAAAACAACAACGTTAGAATGACGTTACACGCCTGCTGGGGATTATTACTAAGTAACTCACCACACTCACCACAAAACCACGGCCGCGTGTGTGGCAGGCATACAGAGTCCGGTTTCATCGAAATTTAGGAAAGAAATAATTTATTGTTAGCTTACTGATTGATTGAAAAGGGCTAAAAGCAATATCAGGCTACCTAACAACCCTCAACTCTACCCGCCCTCTCCCCGCTGCCCACGTAGCTATACACCACATGACATTTGTGAATACAAATAAGGATGTTTTGAGATTCATTTTGGGACATCACACTGGAGTTTGTATTTCTTCGTAAAGCAAAATTCGTGAGGTGTGTGGTAACGTAGTCCTAAGCTGATAATGAGTGCCTGTTCCTGAAAAAAATAATGAAATGAAAATACTTCACCGATGTAGACATATTTGAAATAATGTATTTTCTGTACATTTAATAATAATATGGCCATTACCTACTTTAACATAAAACAAAATGTCGTAGAATACCAAATCATTTGGTCTAAGTATTGTTGTTGTAATATTTGCAGCACAACATTAATTGCTAGTCGTGCTAAATGTCAGAATCGGGTCTTTTATATTGTAGACATGTTATTTATGTTATTTATGTCATAACTTATATTTTTGTCAAACGTATGATGATCGTAATTGTCTTTTTGTTCAGACAGCTCATTCTGCGATGTTTTATGCTTCGCCAACCAGGCCAACAGGAAGTATTTTAATATTTTAACAAGCTAAATATCAATAATTGTATTGACAACAGTAAGTACATTTAAATATGTTTGATTAAGAGACATGTGTTCCCAACTAGAAAAAAAAAATGTTTACAATTAAGCTTAAAAGAAAAAAAATAATCAGTGTATTTAAAAATGACTTGCATAAATTTACTGCGAAAAGGATATTGACGTGATAATGGTGTTAATTTCAACATGTATCTTTCTAATTTGTATCACTTAACATGTTGGTTGTACTTTCTAATTTGTATCACTTAACATGTTGGTTGTAATTTTTATATATATAAACTAAAATGCACTAAATATTAAAAAAAATCAAATCCTTAAATTACAATTCCTTTATATACGTATATGTATTTTTTTAATTTCAAATGCACTATGACACCTTGACGTTTCTACGTTGGGGTCTTAACATCTTAAGCTTACTATCTACCTGGTATTTCATTACGTGATAACCAGTGTATTGTGATCAATCACTGACTACAGACAGACTGACACGGCCAGACTGATAGATGAACGTATAATAATCAGTAGTACTAAGTCAACTCAGCCACCACACCAACCACAAACCACTGCCACGTGTGAGGTGGCCATATAGGGTCCCCCGACTGGTGAAGCCGCAACAATTAATGGCCTTCACAAAGGCGATAATTGTATTAATAATTATTATCTACATATTATTTCTTTCTTTTTCGTACTTGACACTTGTATTGCTGGGACCGCATATACACGGTTTCAATCAATTTCCGTACCGAATATCATGCCATTGAAATTGATATTAGTTTGTGGAAGATGTCCAGTTAATCTTTATTTATAAATAGAAATAATTAGGTTAATTTAAAGCTGGAATGAAAAATAGAAGCGAACAATTTAGCAGGACAAGGGTTAATTGAATAATAATTTTCGAAATAATTGTCAACTAATTATTCAAGGATATCAAAAATAATTAATAGATATATTCCTTTAAAAATTACCAATTAGCATGATTTATTGAGAAGGTCTCCGTCTCACTGATTGGCTCAGAGGTAAGATTGGACCAATCGGCGACCAACGTCTTATGTCCTCTTTGTAATAATATCATCATTGACTGTTTGGGGAATACATATCATAGCTATGCTTATAACTGAAATTAATCATTAGCGTGCAGCAACTCGTACATCAGAATCGATTAGTAGCATATCTTATGCTATGAAATAATGTATTGAAAATAGTTGGTTACCGATTGATCACTTGACGATCAGTTGATAGACTACAGCATAATATTTGCCTACATTCCAAGGCTTGGTAAAGGAAATCTGGGGCCCATACATTCCAGCATGCTCTAACTGCTAATCAATGTTTCTCTGAAACTCACTGAAACTCTTACCAAGAATGCTTTTTTTTATTCTGGAAGACACACGTATGTAGCGTTGGTCCGATTTCGTACCGGCTCTGGGCGTCAGTATGATATCGGGCTTAAGCTGCTCACATGATGTTTGGTAAGATGTAACTTTACATTCCAAGTTAACCCTTGATGGCCCAGCTGCACCGTAAAGATATACTCGGTGGATAACGCACTAAACCAAAGATCAATCTACTGGAATGACAAATCCTAATCTGTCATCTCCTTGTTGTTTAGAATCACCCTTAAAGCGCTGAAATATTTTTTAAATTTGAAATCATTATAAATGTCTTAGTTAGCTCTTTCGGATTCATTCGAATACCTATGTTGTGGGTCTGGGGCCATTATAAATATTTTTCTTACAGTGCATGCGGGGGTTGACTTTAGTCGTCAGAATCTGACGTCTACAGACGTCGGATTCTGACAACTAAAGTCGATCCCTGCGCTGTAAGGATTAAGGTAGATTTGTACGTGTTTCCCAAACCACCTGTGCTCCAGGCCCAGTGACCGGGTGCTAAATAAAAAGTCTTGGTGCATAAAAGTGTCTACGTTGATCCCGCCACGGAAGTAAGCTGACACTGTTCCGATGTTGGTGAGAGGGTCACATGATAGCCAATCACCCCATATAAGGACATAATTATTCATACCATATAAGGGGTGATAGATCACCTTTAACTCAACGAATACAAAGTGGTATTATCCATCACAGTGAGGATGTTCACAGCTTCTACCCTTAGAACGCTGAGATAGTTTTGTATAAACTATGGAGGTTTCTTCTTTTAATTTGAATTCATTATAAGTGTCTCAGTTTGCTCTTTCTGCTTCATTTGCATGTATGTCATGGGTCTACGCCGATTATAAATACAACGCTCTCGAAAAATATGGATCCAACTAGGCAATGAAATTGATGTACTGTGCTTCTAATATATATTTTTTTTAAATGGTCACTCACTTTAAAAGTTTTATCAAGTGTCCTGTATTACTGATCTATTCAGCGTTCGGAAAGTATATATTTTGACATACTGTGCAAAATTATCAGAACTTTAATCCATACATGTTTAGCCCATGGTGAGAATAACTGATTATACACATATATTGGGAGAATCGAAAATACTTCTGGATGATCAACGCTGCTCGAATAAAAACAATATACATCACATCAGGGCAAATTGTGTCATGTGTTGATTCCGTTTTTTTCACATTGCGCAATAAGTAGTGTGTCCACAACACCACAAAATCTTAGTCACCAACACGTCAGAGGCCATGGGGATTGGACGTAACTTGTCCAGTGAGAACATCGCACAAGCTGTTATGTAGCATTAGATAATGTCAATTACTGTCAAATATAGCAGTAGAGTCCTCGGTTGCAGCAAGACTGCTCTACAAAAAAAAAAAATATACAGACAAACGGGATATTTTAAAGATAAGCCTGGTAGAGGGGACCCCGTGTCACAATTGCTCACAGTGAAGCAGCTATCACACAGTGGTTTGAAGACCAGTATATCCAGGTTATTCAATAGTCTCCAAGTAGTCCAGAAATGAATCTTATGGAGTATATCTGGGGTCAGATGATGAGAGAACTGGGGCGACTATATGCCGAACTGACCCGTCGCGGCGATGCCTTAATGAGAACAAGACGATATCCAAACAAATAATAAATGCTCAATAAATGATCTGATTCACAGACAAAAAAAATAATCACGACATTTTTGACTGTGCAGCTGTGATTTAAAAACAATATTTTAAATAAATTTCCTGTTTTTTCTACCATATTTCGCTGACCTATTTTTTTTTTACTTGATACTTTTCTCGGATGTTCTTGCACAATGATGTTAACGGAGACAACTTACATGCTTTTGTCAAATTTTAGACGAATAGATTCATAATTCACAGAGTAAATCAAAATTGATCACAACCTATTTGCAGCTGCAGTATGCATAATGGGTGTGGTTGATCCATATTTTCCAAGGGCGGTAATTCTTTCAGTAAATCTGAAAGAATTTGATATGAGATATTATACTGGGACATTTTTTTAAAATCAAGACATCTTAATTAACCTTGAGGTGGGTATGATATATATTAAATATAATACGTGGCATGGTTTTAAACGTCTCATATAAAAAATGTTTATATTCAGTCATTCAACTAAACCTAAGGCTCACATATTACAGCTAATTACTCTTAGCATGAAGCTATCTTTTAATATAAAGTATGCCAAAGTTATTTACCAATATTTCTCCCTTTAAAATAGGTTAATCTGAATTGTCAAGAAAGACTGTGAAATTCTTTAATCTGGAAATATTATATTAGCCTACTTATTGAAATGAAATGAAGCGGGCTTTGGGCCACCTTTGTGCACATATAGGCTAAACTGGGCCAGGAGAACCTCCTGAGGAGGGTGAGAGCCTACTTATTGAAATTGAGATTTGAAAGTAACGTATGGATTTTTTAAATTTACAAGGTGAGCGAGAATGCATACGTTTATTCTTATTGTATGTCTCTTATCAATTTGTATTGTATGTCGTACATATTATATAAACATATACTAAAAGCTCATAATTCACAGCTCAACGCAAGCAATGTTACATTCTGTACGTAAGTTACATGTATATCAAATATAGGTAAGGGATGTTCTATAAACATATTTATATGTTCATTTTTTCAAGCTGTTATCTTCAATATGTGCAGGCTTTGAATTTATACAAACAACAACAATATCTCTCTTCTTGATGTGCTGTTTTTTTGTTTGTTTTTTAACCGAGAAACGGAAAAATACTCTCCCTTCTACTGCCTGTCTGCCAAGCGTATTTTAATTATGTTGTAATTGGCAATGATTAGAGAAGAAATCTGGCTTTAAGCCCAGGTATAAACTGAGAAATTTGTAAACATATCAATCCAAATATCAGACCACCCAGCTTTATCATCGGCTCAATGCTGGCCCACCGCAGCCAACAAGAGGCAATGTTGTTTCAATGGTGTTTGGTGGATACTCCAGCACCAGTAATGGATTTGAAGTCATTATAAATGTCTTAGTTAGCACTTTCAGCTTCATTTGAATACCTATGTTATTTCAGTGCGGGGATTGACTTTATATGACATATGATTCGGACGTCTAAAGTCGATCCCCGTACTTAAAGGGTTAAAGGCTTCGGTATCGAAACATTAAATTCAACGCAGCCACTCTTTAAATACTATGTATCAGGATGGTCTTTGCATCGTGGTATCTAATGTGTTTGTTTTTTTCTAAAGAATCTTACTAGTTCTCACACTCTGTGCAGTGGTTTACACTATGAGACGTATATCGGTATCAGCCCATATCGCACTCTAGCTGTAGATTGAGCTGCAATCTATGGGAGTTATGTCATATATGATCGTGTGAGAAAATACAAACGTTGTTCATGTTTCGTGCGATATGGGAAAATACAGCACATGTCCAATGAATAAGGTGTTCGCCTAAAGGCTCACACCTTATTCATTGGACGAGTGCTGTATTTTCCCATATCGCACTCAAATGAACACCGTTTGCATATCTTATTGCATTAATTGTAGGAGTGTGATATTGTAGTTTTTTTTACAGTAGCAGCAGATCGCTCAAATAAGTTGTTTACCGTCTGGGCACCGCTACCCTATTATGGGATGAGTGTGCACTTCTTGGAAACGGACCGTACAGCATAAAACTGGCAGAGAAAGTCATGTATGTATGTATACAAATGTAGATAGCCCTTATAGACCCGAATGTAGTGATAGGCGTCCAACATAACAGTCCCCCACATTGAGTTTATGCAGTTTATGTCACCGAAATAAATATGATATTCGATTAAGAATGTAATGTAAATGGTCTCCTGATAGTACCGTTAATTGATTTGAATGGCGTTTCTACACAGATATGTATAATTGTGTATGTAGTACTTCTTCTATAAATTATACCTATTTTATCGTGCTATGTGAGATTTGTTTTTAAGTGAACATAAAACAGTGATCATAATGACAATGTTGACATTGTTATCAATCGTCAGTGAACACATAGTATACTTTGAACCCTTTCGGCGCGGGGACCGACTTCAGACGTCGCAGTCTATGGAATCAGATTCTGACGTCTATAGTCGATCCCTGCACGAAAGAAAGAATTAAAATGTATATTTGCCGTAGGCTCATATCATAGGTATACAAATGAAGCGGAATGAGCTGACTAAGACATTTATGATGATTTCAAATTTATAAAAACCCATTTGATCTTTACGGTTTTTCAGCGTTGCAAGGGTTGAGGTGAGTAAGAAATGAAAGGAAGCGGGTTTTAGGCCACATTTGTGCACATATAAGCTAAGCTGGGCCAGGAGAACCTCCTGAGAATGGTGAGATGAATGAGATGACACTGTCCTCCAGACACAGTATTCGAAATTCGAGCCCTGGCGGTCTGAGTCCGAACACGCTACCTCTCGGTCACGGAGGCTCCCCACAATACTGAGTTTTACGCGTGGATTGAGAAGAAATATTTTTGTTTCTTTCAAACCGCCGAGACCGTGAACCGAACCCCGAACTCTAGCGTGAAAGGCAGCGGTGTTAACCACTACCCTAGGGCCCCAGCCCGTGTGATGTGAGTAAGAAGATAATTGCGTCATTGATTTGTTTCTTCATAAAATACAAACTTAATGATATTTCGTTTTATGGTACTTTAGAGCCAAGGTATGGTTCACTCTTCTAAATAAATGAGTTCTCTGGGACATAATTATGACGTGATCACAAAAACTACTACTCTTGTGGTATTCATATAGCGGCTGGGACATGATTGTTCTGATCCTCTTTGACCGGAATGTCAGTGTTCTGTTGAATCCTGGGTGGAGGGCTAGCTACTCCGATACCCCTGGTCAAATATACACATAGATCCCACTGTAAGCAATACCTAACCCTATAAGTCCAAAACAAAGTAATATCATTTATAATAACTGTTATATATAAGATGAGAATGCAAATGGCTGACCTGTTCAAATTTACTGTCGCTAATCTATAATTTAAGGCTGTCCAAATTGCATGTATTGTTTTAAATCAAACATGTTATTTCCTTAGCAATTTTAATTCTAAATAGCATAAAATATCACAGAAGACTAATGACGCCTGTAAGCGAGTAGATGTCTTAAATTCACTTTCTCAATAACTGTAAATAGCTGAATTCATAGACGTATTTTCTAAATTGCACCAATTCTGTACTTTAATTACATTTCAATGGCTTGCATCATATTTGTATACTGCACGTTTCTACACATGACTGAGCTGACATTTAGGTCTGTTCTAGACTCGGCATGATACATGTAATAATGTCAGAGACGATGGCCAGACATAGAAAAAGAGGTCGTAATAAAGTAGATGACTTCGATTTTTTTGTAATAAACTTATCATTACTATGAGTCAAGTTATAGAGAAATTCATGCCGTAACTTATAGCACGGTACCAAACTATAGAGCCCTATGGAAAGTTATATTCGAGACATGTAGCTTAAAGCACCATAAATGTCAAAGTCTATATTGATGTTAAAATGTGTACTTCAGTCATGATTAATTACCTGGTTGTTTAAACAGTTAAATAAATTACAAATTTCCATCAAGCAATTCATATTTCTTAAGAGCCACTTCTATTCAATTTTTTTCGTCAATAATCAGGATGCATACTAACAGCTCTATTCTAGGGTAGTGGTTAGCACCGCTGCCTTTCACTCCAGAGTTCGGGGTTCGGTTCCCGGTCGCGGAGGTTTGAAAGAAAGAAAAATGTTTCTTCCTCATCCACGTGTGAAGTTCAGTATTGTGGGGAGCTTCCGTGACCGAGCGGTAACGTGCTCGACCTCAGACCGCCAGGGCTCGAATTTCGAGACCTGTGTCTGGAGGACAGTGTCATCTCATTCGTCTCATCATCCTCAGGAGGTTCTCCTGGCCCGGTTTAGCCTATATGTGCACAAAGGTGGCCTAAAGCCCGATTCATTTCATTTATTCCAAGACTCTTATTTATTTTCATCAGAATTCGGGAGGAATGCTCCATCCCGTATCGCCATGTATCAGTATGCATGCTATAACATATCTGATAGCTCTTGTACATAACGTATTACATTGCATAAAATCTGCCGAAATAATCTGCCCAAATAACACGTATTCCTTTAACCCTTACAGCGCGGGGAATCTGACGTCAGAATCTGACGTCTGTAGACGTCTAAAGCCGATCCCCGCACTGAAAGAGTAAAATATTTATAATGACCGTACACCAATAACATAGGTATTCGAATGAAGCGGGAGGAGCTAACTAAGACATTTATGATGATTTCAAATTAAAAGTAAACCTTTGTTCTCATGATTTATATAAAAATATGTCAGCACTTTAATGGTTAAACTACACAAAACTGTAACAATGTTTAGTAAACGTGAAGTATGTAATAGACCGTAGGTCATCCGCAACCCTCCCTCAACCCCCGGGGCATTTTTTACGGTGGTTATTTTTCAAGTGTTCCAATATGGAAATCATTTATGGTATTGTCTGAAATGAACATTATTAGATTTCTTCTTGATTTTTATTTTCTACTCTATACATCATTGTAATATTTAATCTAGCAGTCATTAAATATGTATCTATGTATCCGGCATAACGAATACCATGGAATATATTGCTATCATTTAATCCTGGTCCAAGTATTACAGTTACACTATACTCCTTAATAAAGTGACAAGTTATCATGTCGCATAATCATCTATAAAGACCATACCGTTACTCAGTTGGTATTTAAATTACAAAGTGCAATAATGGGATCTTTTATGTTTTAGTTGACATATACAATCATGATTGAGACATTTATTTGTGTGTAATAAAATATTTTACTCGTAGTAAGATCAGACACTTTCTTGTTTCACAACGATTCTGGGTTAACGTTGGTACAGCGTCATCATAATTATATAAGATATGAACACGCGTTAAACCTCAAAGTAAGCGGTATACTAACTTGGGCAAAATGTTTGTGTCATACCTTTCCAAAATCAATAGATATAAGTAAACTGAACTGACAGATGGCGATGAAAAGGAATATAACCTCTCACCAATATATCTTAAGAATACATAGCTACATAGCAGCGATATATATCTCCTATAAATCGTTAATTACATTACTTTAAGTGGTGTGCATTCCACCTTTGAAATTTAAAGCGGCATCACTTGACCTTTTCAAATTCGCTTCATACATAGAGTATTGGGATGGAATGTGGAGAATCAATCATTCCAGGCCTGGATATAATGTACTGAGCCTGTCAGGGGTGTACATAATCAACAGAAATGTTAATCATTCTATTTGGTCTTCTAGATGCGAATAAACGAATCAGACAGATGTCAGCTGTTACTATTCTCTAACTTTATAAGGTACAAGGCAATTCTACCATGTACATAATCAGATAATGTTCTAATTATACACATATACCCAGGTATTATTTTAGTAGCTAATAAATATGTGTTCCTTGTAACATGTTGCTATCATTTGGATTTGACATATGCTAGAATCAGAAGAAAACACCAAATGATACCACAACACTCAAAGTGTCACAGTTACTTGGTCTGATATCTTTTACAGTGAAAGATAGTATATATAGACATAATATATAGAGTTGCTTGACATTTATATGTCGAATCCGATAGCCAACAAATATGTTATATCAGAAATACATAAGAATGTATAACTCCGGCCTGTTTGTTCTTATGTATTTCTGGTCATATATATGTTACCAAAATTCTACAGTCTATATAGATCTATATAGATCCAACATTTTTTTTTTCTAGTCATTGTTAAGATAACATCATCTTATTCTGATTATTGAGAGCCGTGTAGTTGACCTTGGTAGAGTGAGCTAGGATAGCGTGATCTTCATATCTACTGACATGTCAACTATACTACGTGACATAATACTGTAAGATTAACCGGCTCATTATTAGAAAAAAATATATTATGCGAGTGATGTGCTGTGATGTAAAATGCAATTCACGTTTTTATTCTACTTTCATACCGGCGTGAAATAAATGAAATGAGTGGGGTTTTAGGCCACCTTTGTGCACATATATAGGCTAAACTGGGCCTGGAGAACCGGAGTGAAGAGAGACATATTGTGTGGGATTACATGAGCATTCACAACATCACATGCATTTACCCTTTAAATAAATATTTAAAATATTTTTTTTGTTTAAACCATGGAGAACAAAGGATTGTTTCAGTTTGAAATTATAATAAATATCGTAGTTAGCTCTTTCCGCTTTATTTGAATACCTATGCTATAGGCCTAAGGCCATTTTAAATATTTTTAATTCTGTCTGTGCGGGGATCGACGTTAGACGTATAGCAGCAAGATTCAGACATCTAAATTCGACCCCCGCACTGAAAGAGTTGAGCGGGAATTTAGTTATTCTGTAAGTACATGATTTCACAAAATGGGACAGATTTTTCATCAGTGGCTGGCCTGCGTTAACGCTGGCCAGCCCGTCATTAGCCCGGGCGCAAGCCCGGCGAGACAGGCGCAGAATTGGTTGCGCCCAGCGCATGAAATGGGCTCGAGCCCCCACACGGTTCGGGCCAGGAAAATATACCAGCCCAAATTCTACTTGGGCTTGCAGCCAGTATACTGTAAGGATGCTGTGAACATGGATGCTGTGAACCATGTGTCATCTCGCCGGGCTGGCCAAGCTCGCTCTGGGCAAGACAGGGCGCGCTCAGCTTGACCACATCCAGCATCATCTGAACAGCTCTGAGTTGATCTAAACGTGCAATAATTGAGTGTCCGTACGTGTATACATGTAGATCTGTTGCAGTCCTCATTTATTTCTGCTTAGCCATTTAGCATTTAGCCTTTAGCATTTAGACATTATCTTTAGTATCAGACAAGCAGTTCAGTGTATAAATTCAGAAAATGGGTGGTTTTATGAAGCTACGGTCACTGGATTAGGCCTAACTGAAGATGAAAAAACAGGCACCTGGAAAGTCAGGCTCGCCTGGCGCACCGGTCGAGCTTGAAACTGGACCAGACGAGAAGCGCGCCTGACAGGCGTTGACTCAATTCGCCGAGGCTCTAGATTGGCTTGAGCCCCGGCGATATGAGCGCGGCTCCAGTTATATGAACTTATACCAAAACGCACATTGCGGCCCGGCTAAACGATTTTATAACTTTGGGCGCATACATGCGAGCCCCAAATGGGGTGGGGAGAGAACATGGGGCTAGCTCAGGGCTAGCCTGCGTTAGCCGGGGCTAGCCCCACTGAAAAAGCTTGTCCCATTTTGCTAAATCAGTGATGTTGTATATCAGATTTTATTGTGTTTATTCATCGAAAGTAGCACCTAAGAACCCCATGTTTTATATGAACTCTTGTAGTGCGCGTACGAGCTATACGTATGTTATTTAATATGTATCAACCAAAATAAATATATTTCCCTGTAATAGAAAAAGATACGCTAATAGATAGGCAGAAAAATCGTAGAAACAGCCTTTTAGAACTATTAACTACGAATGGTCCAAATTTAAAGTCTACCAAATTCCACAGCCTATCATCAAGGGATCAGCCAATGAGCGCCCGTCATTTCATCGTTGGTATTTAAATCTATGTAAAAGTGAGATGGGCCTACTTTCCCATCATTCGCAGCTTCAACTGAAGTGAAGATAAAAATTGAAAAAATGAAAAAAAAACTTTTTTCTCAACAATATCGAATGTATCTACACTTTTCAAGAAAGGAACATGGAGCTGGACTTAAGCTGGATTTAAGTGAGGACGATGTTTAAAGCGCATTTAAACTGTTTTTACCACGCAAATATTGACTGAAATTTATTTAATTGGCAGTTGTAAATCTCAAAAAAATCAAGAAATGTATCTTTCTTATTCCAAAATGCGGGTTTAACTTGAAGCCGGCAACGCAAGTGTGTCAGGAATGCCAGATTCAAATGAAAGAAATTAACAAACAGTAAAGAAGAAATTGCAATAGCTCGTCGAAAGCGAATAACTCAACAAAACCATACTTTGATGCAATGTTTATTTGATGTCGGGCCGCCGTCTGCGACGAAGGCCCGACATTAAACGAACATTAGATTCACGTATAGTGATGGTTGGGGGAAGATTTCACGCCCCGCCCAGATCAATACAAACACAAGACGTTGAACAAATGTTGACTTATTGTTGGTCCACCATCTTCGATGCTAGACTAACATTAAACCAACATCTTGTGCATGTTCGGGAAATAGAACAAAACGTGATTGACACTGTGGTTACATGCGGTTAACTGTGATGATCGTTTCTTTTCATGATGCATGGTGACAGCCAGACGGGACAGCTCACATAACACACAATGCAACGACACCGGAAATCTGTACAAGCCTAATCTCTGATTTCAACCTACAAACTAATTCTCAGAAAAGAAAAAGTTACGGGATACAGGAAATGACTTTATGTGTATGTCTGAGTTCTGTAGATGTTGACAGGGACAATAAAATACTCACAAGTACAATAAAGTCAGGCTCAGGATACCACATGTAGTAATTCAATTGACAATTTGGGTTCAATTATGTGAACATTAATTCATGCATAATTATAGAAACACCTACTCCCAGCTCAGGGCTACTCACCCTCTCTTATTTGACACATTCGGTAGTTCAACGTCATTCACGTTTGATACTTAAACTGACAATTTCGTCACTGCTGTGTACAGGGGTATGAGACACCCTGTTGAAATTCAACAGGAGGTCTCTGTACCACTCAACTGAGGTATTATGCTTTAATTAACCCTTTAACCGCCGGTGTCGCATATATTCGGATTTTCATTTTTTATTAGCACATTAAGTACCACCTTTTAAACATGTTAAAGATAAAATGTGACATCAATCAGCCATAATTTTATTTGAAAACAATTAACCTCCATTTTGTCAAATCTGAATAATTTTCACTCACTTGAAGTTGTGGATCGCGTCAGCGAGACACAACTTCAAGTGGGTGAAAATTCAGATTGAATAATTTGGCGGTTTAAGGGTTAATAAGTACGACATTTGAACAATTGGATCATTCATATCAATTGTTTTGCTCTTAGTGATCGATAAAATCTGTCATAGGATAACAAATATCCATGGTAGATTGCTTGATATAAGTACTTGTTAACGTCATGTGTTTGTTATTGAGTATCAGACCGACAGGGCTCGAGTTTCGAATTCTGTGTCTCGTCCATCTCACCGTCATCAGCAGGTTCTCCTGGCCCAGTTTAGCATACATGTGCACGAAGGTGGCCTTAAACAGCATTCATTTCATTTAATTTTAGTTTGTTATTTACACAAGGCAAAAGCCCATATTTGTGCCCAAACGTCTCACAGAATAAGAGGCGCTTTATTAAACAAGCCCTTGCATAACATAATAAAATGTATATGATAAAAATCATGTATAAATACCAGAGTAAAGCTTTGGCTGCAAGAGTACTTATATTTCACCTAAAGCAGAACATTCATTTCGCACTTCCAGCTTCAAGCGGCACAGCCTTAGGTCAGACGCAGTCGTCATTTAAAGGTGATCTATCCCTTATATGGTATGAATAATTATGTCCTTATATGGGGTGATTGGATATGAGGAAACATTGTGCCCCATCTTGTGACAATTCTGATTTATTTGTCACAAATTTAGTCATACTATATAAGGGGTGATAGATCACCTTTAAGTTGTTTCTTTATATATACTAGTAATACGAAATAGAAGGTGTCGCTGCCGTGTCACTATCACATAAGACTCTTGACCCTTTAACCGCCGGTGCCGAATATATTCGGGTTTTCATTTTTTATTAGCACACTTAGTATCACCTTTTAAACATGTTAAAGATAAAATGTGACATCAATCAGCAATATTTGAAACGAGTTGACCTCTATTTTGTCAAATCTGAATAATTTTCACTCACTTGAAGTTGTGGATCGCGTCAGCGAGACACAACTTCAAGTGGATGAAAATTCAAATTGAATAATTTGGCGGATAAAGGGTTAACTCTCCTTTTCCTTCACCTAGAGGTGACAACTTCTGCCGCACTTCCCACATCAAGGCGAATAAAAAACTCTGCTTTAAAAAAATGCCATAACTAAACTAAATAACATGAAACTGTAAAATAACCTTCATTTTTGTCATTGGCTATGCTTTTTATTTAAAGGGAGGGTGTTAAGGTTAAGGTTGGGTGAGCATCAATAAATGGAACATATCCTATTAATTAAAACAGCTAATTTAATTTTTACCTAATTTTTTTTATTATTGGTAAAAAAAGTCACTTCGGATTCTGTAACGGTCACGGAAACTACCGAACAGCCTGGCACGTCACACGTTGAAGTCATGAAGAGGTCTCCGTCAAAATGGCTACAACTAGCGATGGAGATTTATCCGATTTCTCAGAGAGTAGTGAGCCTGTGAACTCCCCCGTCAACTCACTCTGACTCAGTCAAAATTCTCAAACGATTTTGATGATATTTGGTAGCCTATTAACGAAAGTTAAACCAAGGAAAATAGAATCAGAAAGAAGGTCTGCTTCGAAAACGTCGAATTTGAGAATTTCTCTCTTCACTTCCATCAAAGATCGACATTGTATTCAAACAACGCGCATCCTTGTTAACCGCCCTGCCATAAATGCTAATGACCCCATGCCCCCCTTTCGCCGGATTTGATGCGAGTTGCGAAGCGTAACGGCTAGGACACAACAAATTTGTCCAAATCCCCATCACCGCCAATGCTGGACCAATGTGGTTACCCAGCAAACACAAAACATTTGTATAACATCTGTACAACTCTGGACGTTGTTCCAGCATTGTACAAGTGTTATAGGTCTACAAATGTTTTGTGTTTGCTAGGTAGGCGATGTCATCATGGTAATTCCCTGGTTTATGTCGATACGTCACAGGAATTTTCCTTTTCTCATTAAGAAGTGTAGCATGTTGATGGTTAAACCATCTGCGTTCGACGTCTCAGAACAAAGTTATGGGAAGTTCGGTCGTATTTATTCATTGAATTATTTACAAAATAATTCACAAAATTAAGGAATTTAACCCCAACGGCGCTCTTATTGACTTTTATCAGGCGAGATTTGAAATATTGTAAATAAACATATTAATTTTGTTTTCAGCGCCGTTTGGCTAGTCTTACTAATTTTTCCTAGTTTTTGGTGACAACCCTGGGTCGGTCAGTATGTAGGCCTGATCACCTAATATGATTTTTTTTTGTTCCCCGTGGGGCTGAGTTTTCATGAACAGTTTTATTGAAAAAAATATTATTTATATAATAATGTATCTGAATAATGCAATCTGGTATCACAGGTGTGAACCACAATTCTACGTGTATAAAAGTTAAGTAGCTGAAATTGAAAACAGTCGTGATTGCTATGCGTTCTGGTAGTAATAAGTGGTTATGGGGGTGTTGAAGTCATCATCGTCATCATTAGCCCTGGTAGCAGTAGGCCTAACGGTTAGAACTAGACGTTTGATCTAGATATATTCTGGGACATTTACCCTGGGTAGGCCGGGAGTGAGAACTGAATGTATGTCTCCACTGACCATAAGATATGAAATCATTAAGTTGTCTGAAGTGAACACCACACAGAACATATGCGGGATTACCATGCTTCCAGTTAGCTCTGTCGAGTTTCACAAAACGATCCCACTTGCGTGCGATTTGGGAATCTTTTGGCCATGTATTAGTGCTGTAACATCTTCATTTGTATTGTTACACAAACCGGAGACGCAACGTTTTGGCATGGTAACAATTTAAACAAAGATGACATTAAAACTTTGTAGGACAATCCATGAACAAGACGCTGTACAACTGGGTAGTGACTGCGGGATCACTATAGGATCAGTGCAAGTGGACTGCTGTAGGCATACGACTTCACCGTGTGACGTCACACGGCAGCTGCTGATAGTGGGAGCGTTTTTTATGACCCTCAATATGAGATTCATTTGGCCTACTTCAAATGCACTTTTTCGTGGCATATATTAAAAATTTAATGATGATTTATTTTGGGATGTACTTTGAATAGTATAGTTAAGCCAGAATAATGGCCAAAACCATATTTTAAAACCTTAACACCCTCCCTTTAAATACTATTTACTCAAAAAATATACATCTTAATTACATAAAAAGTCCAGTAAAATGATAAAAAAATACGCAAACTAAATGGGACGAGTGAGTTTCTTGTGAAGGTTAGTGGTGTAAAAGCCAAACTAGATATTTTAAGTACTCTCTGATAACGAGGCATACTCGTTGCATTAAATCGACAGCGTTAGAAAATAGAGTACTCGCTTAACTCTGGACGTTGTATTAGCGCTGTCTCAATGCTGTAGCATCATCACCCGCACTGTGCTGACACTCAGCCAGCGCTGTGTCTACTGCCTTTCTCGTTCAGTGAACTCGTTGACGTCATCAGTCTCAGCTCATGGTGACTGAGCTTCATATTCACTGGATCTGCTCTGCAAAACCAAAAGACAGTATCTGCTTACTTGTAAAGTAAGCAGATATACTTGTAAAGTAAGCAGATACTGCCTTTTAGCTTTGCACGGCTGATATCTAGTCAACCTCAAGGCTAATTCATCACGTCTCAAAGCCATATGTTCAATATTCAATTAACTCCTCAGCTTTCAAGTTTACCAAATGAGGATCCCTTGCAGCTACGCCAGTCCTTCATTCATTCATTCATTCATTCATTCATTCATTCATTCATTCATTCATTCATTCATTCATTCATTCATTCATTTATTCATTCATTCATTAATTTATTCATTCATTCATTCATTCATTCATTCATTCATTCATTCATCCATTCATTCATTCATTTATTTATTCATTCATTATTTTTTTTTTCGATCATAAATTCATTTATTTAATCATTCATTCATTCATTCATTCATTCATTCATTCATTCATTCATTCATTCATTCATTCATTCATTCATTCATTCATTCATTTATTTATTTATTCACTTAGTCATTCATTCATTCATTCATTCATTCATTCATTCATTCATTCATTCATTCATTCATTCATTCATTCATTCATTCATTCATTCATTCATTCATTCATTCATTCATTCATTCATTCATGCATTCATTCATTCATTCATTCGTTCATTCATTTTTCATTCATTCATTCCTTCATTCCTTCATTCCTTCATTCCTTCATTCATTCATTTATTCATTTATTTATTCATGCATAGTTCATGGGGACAACAGTTCCCGTTTGAGCATTTTACACCAGCAGAGACAGAAATTACCATATTGCTTGCTTCTTATAATATCAAAGAGCTTTTTGCAAATGAGATCAATGTATACGACTATATGAGTTAAATGTGAAGAAAGGTCAAGTTGAAATGCTCCACTGAATCATTGTTACTGGCAAAGAAGTCTACTGTTTGCTCCACAATATTTAGCTCTACTATAGTGATTTATAGCTCGACTGTAGCTTGTATATGGTTGCACGCGTCGCCTGTCCAAGTGACAATAGATAGAGTACCACGCTATCAATATCAACAGACATTTAAAGCAGCATGTTGTGGTGTACGTAACGTCTGTACCGCTGGCTGTACATCTAGCCACTGCCGGATCGGCGTGCGGTGTGAGTTAGAGACCTAATACCATGATAATAGGATCTAAGTGTATTTGTCAGTTTATGTTGTTGTTAGGTATAGACTCGTGTCACAACACTAACCACAACAAATCACAATCTATGTCATCACGCCTTTGTCTAACATAGGCATATAATTCACATTTCACGGTATATACTCTATCAAGAACGATAAACCCTTAGAGCACTGACCCAAGAAATTTTAATTTTCAGCCACTTGAAGTTGTGTCTCGCTACCGCGATCCACAACTTCAAGTCACTAACAAATAGTTTAATTTGAAAAATCTATGTTGAAATGTATATGATTATCACAGATTTGAGACATATTTAATTTTAAAAAACCTGGTTATTCAAGATAATTAAAACATGAGAAAACAATACTATAGTCAACTGTAGTCGACATCAGTGCGCTAAGGGTTAACGTTACCCCTTTGCCTGTTGATCACGACAATAGTCGTTTTTATCCGTTTTATTAAACGAATAAACCACTGTTATTGAGAGTGAAATGACTAGTTTAAGCATCAAGATTTGTAAATGCTTTGTGTTCAATTTAACAAATATGAGTAATTTTCAACCACTTAGGTTGTGGATCGCGGTAGCGAGACACAGCCTAAGTGGTTAAAAATTAAATAAAATAATTCAGCAGGACAAGGGTTAACGCAGCACATATAACATCTTCTGCGGCACTGAGTTTTTACTATTTTCAATTGCATTGTACTAGGGCCTATAACTTTAGTAATGTGTGACTTTGGGTCGCGGAGGGTTCATTTTTTCAGGTCGATTGTGGGGTCACGTCGGCTGTATATCATTGTTACTAAGCGCTCCTGACAACCGCAGTTCAATACCGCTGGAATGTCCAAGTGTGGACACACCCGTGTTACCCTCAGGGGGAATCCTCCACGCCCGCCGCCGCCCGCGTTATGACGTAGGAGCTAGGGGGAATCCTTCATACCAGACCACGTCCTATTTGTGATGACAAGATCAATTCCGTAAACTTGGTGTTTCCAGTGAAGTGACTGTTTGACACAGATTCCGCGGGGCTGAGTCCACCATCAGTATTTATTCAAGAAGTACATCTAATGATGCATAGACCCTTTGTAAACTAAGTCAATTACACTGACATATGCCATTCACATATTTCTCTGTACGGACGTTGAAAATACATACTCGTTTTCAAATATATTTATCAAACTATCTCCAAGTATTATATAGGATTAAAAATACAAAGTATATCTGCAAATTAAAAGTAATCCTTGAAGGGTAATCAGAACTATAATCATTTACCCCGCACTGATAGAATTAACATAATTATAATGGCCGTAAACCCCTAACATAGCTATTCAAATGCAGCAGAAAGAGCTAACTAAAACATTTTTGAGGATTTAAAAAAAAAAAAAAAATTGTCTCCATGGTTTATACAAAACATTTCTGCGTTGAAAGGGTCAGTTGTTTTTAATTCGCACCTTTTGAATATTGAACGTCTCTTCAAACAGCAAGATGAAAAAAAAATATCTGACCTTCAAATTGTCACATCTGAATAATTCCCACCCAATTCAAGTGATTGAAAAAATAAATTTGATGACTTTGTGCCCAAAGGATTACATATGACGTCTTTGATATCACCGCATGGGTGTGGGTAAGTAAAAAAATCGACCTACAATAAATATCAGATAAGATAGATTGTATATACACTCCCACGTTTTCCGCCGCTATAGGCATGTGATGTTATCTAGTAAGAAAGACATATATTATGGATGTTGGTGCGCATTGATAATAGCGTGGAAGGGTGTGTCCAGAATGGAATTTACATGTACCTGATCATCTGCGATGCCACTTAGTACAAAAAAGGCTAAGCTTGAACAGTTTGATTTACGACGTAACGGAACCGGGAGTTGGGGTTTCTCATCTTCCCACGCAAGGCTAAGCTTCACCCGAGCCTTGCGTGGGAAGACGGGGTTCTTTGATTAATTTTGAAAAGTTGTTGATAAAATTAAGTTTAATCTGTTTTAATATGGCTTCGTCATTGCCATATTGTCTGTTATAGATTCCAACTTTTAGGCTATTCCAAATTATATTCCTATTATATTTTCAAAATTATTGGGGCGGGGGTTTCATATGGTCTGTGACAAATTAACTGGTATTTATAGAAAAATCTTTATGTTTAACACTACTCCCAGATGAATAAGGACAACTATTTTTCGCTCACATAAAATAATATCATTTTTAAACCGTACATGTTACAATGTAAATTATGCAGTTTTATAATATAGCGTTTTACTTTACCCTCTACAATTCAAAACTAGACATGGTTTTCTATCATTCACTCTCATTATTATTAGCCATTCTATGACCTTGAATGTTCATGGGTGCTATAACTTGCATCGAAGTAACCATGTCGGCGCATGAAACGTGAGTTGAGCTACCAAGCCCACGATAGATTCATTATCTCCACAAGAAGCACAATTCAATAACATACTTAGGTAGTAATTATTAGTAAACGTACTCTAAACTGAACGTTTACTGAGATATCTGTCACCACTCACCAACAAAATTACAACATAAAATACTTTGTTTAACCCTTAAAGCGCTGAATTATTTTGCCTAAATCGTGGAGATCAAAGGGGTTTTATCAATTTGAAACGGCAAAAATGATTTACTCAGCTCTTTCTGATTCATTTGAATACCTATGTTATGGGTCTACGGCCATTAGAAATATTTTTCTTTTTACAGTGCGTGGATCGACTTTAGTCGTCAGAATCTGACGTCTACAGACGTCAGATACTGACGACTAAAGTCGATCCCCGCGCTGTGAGGGTTAACATCATAATGAATATTTTTTTCTTATCGAGAAATTATGTAATACGGTATTAGAATATCATAGTAATAACCTGAAACCTGGACGTATATCCATCAGATAACCATATTTGCTAGTATGAGGTCACATGCGGTGTCGGTTATATGGCTATAATTGGTTAAATCTCACAAATCACATACTATTTATGAAATACTATGTCATAGGCGATAAATTATCTTTGTATTTTACATGATATAATGTCCCTGAACCAGATACAGCTTCATGGTGATAGGACGATATTAAATGTACCAGTTGACGCCCATGACCATGATGACATGGGTTTTGAGCAGTTCATGTATGTATTGATGATAATGGGTGTATTCACCCAGGTATGTATGCACGTACCAGGCCCTATGTAAACCTTCTATCAACATAAGCCCCACCTAGTGAGCATTCCATGTCAGGTTTACGTCAAGTGTCCCAGAAACACGATACGTTGAGCCAATGCTGGTTTAATACTGGTCCACCGTCTACGACGGTGGCCCAGTATTAAACCAGCAATGGCTCAATATATCGTTTTTGCTGGGTATACATATAATATGTCAATATTATGGTTGACGCTGCCAATACCACTAGTATCACCAAGCCACAAGCTCCACCACTGATATCCTGAGTGGACTACTTATTATTATGTAAATCTCTTAACACACAGGAATCTCGTTTCATTTTCCTTCACCCTATCAAGTGAATTGCTGCCACAATTCCCATCTTAACTATCACAACGCTGGAATGTTTGTGTATTAAACATAGAGAGACCAAAGTTTTTTTTCAATTAGGATTCATCATAAATGTCTTAGTTAGCTCTTTCCGTTACATTTGAATATCATGTTATGGGTCTACGATCATTAATTAAAGTCGGTCCCCGCGCTTAAAGGGTTAATAGAAATGTTATGTGTTAATACCCATGTCAACGCATACGAAATGTTATCATTTTTTGCAATTAAAATGCAAAATATAATCCATGGTTCTTTTAATGTTGGGGCGATGTCACAGACGGTGGACCAACAATAAAACTAAATATATTATTGAGTCAATGTGCCTGTCTACTTGTACATCCCCCAGCGCTAAAAAATAAATCGCTTGAGAATAAAAAAATACCCAGTATTCCGTAGTAATCTCTTGCTTTAGGTCATTATAAATATCAAATAGATTCATATACATTGAGCTCATTATACAATGCCACGAATAAGATATGTTCATTCAGATCACAGAAAAAATAATTCACTATGGGATGAAATCAATCACAATCAGCAATCTATCTGCACAGATGATTTATTATTTAATAGTGGAATTGTACTTGCTAAATTTTATCAGAAGCAATTCACAAACGATATTCTTTAGAACGTTAGTGATCGTGTAATCATTGAAAAAATCACTCACGAAGGACACAAATTAATCACAATAATAAATCTGCATAGATGATTTACTGGAACTCTATTTGCCAAATGTTATCAGAAGTCATTCACAAACGATATAATTTGGGAATAGTGAACAGCGGATATTATGAGCCCTTAAAGCGCTAAATAAATAATTTAAATTTTCACTCACCTGAAGTTGTGTCTCGCTACCGCGATCAACAACTTCAAGTGGGTGAAAATTACTCATATTTATCTAATTTGAGACCAAACATTACAATTCTTGCTGTTTAAATACTAATTTCGTTCCGCATAACTGTGATTTAAACGGCTAATAAAACGGATTAAAAACGTTACGCTTAGCGGGTTAAGGGTTTAGAAAAAACAGTAATAGAAAAAAACAGCAAAAAACAACGTGAAAAAAGCAGTAAAAAGGAGCAGCAAAAGGAGCATTAAAGAGATCAATAAAAAAGAGCAGTTATTCCAGCTTACTTGCAATGTAGGCGGGGTCCTCTGCTTGAATTTGTATGGTATAATCGGCATGTCATGTGTGCTATTAGTGGCAAAGTCGGTAGCACGTTTGTTTGGGAGATATTCCTTGCAGGCTATATTTGATTCTCTCGCACACCAGCACACCAGCCTGGTGAAGCGGAATCAGGTATTTAAAAAAAATCTTTTTTTATATAATAGCAGAATTACGGGCGGTGATTGGATGACTAAATCATATGACGGCATGTTGGTCTACCACTGTGTCTCTGTTATTTGAAGGTAAAGTACTATTCATGGGCCGTCATTCGTATGAACAAGGATTTTTTTATATAAAATTCTTAGCATGACACTATGCTAATATAGTGATTTATGCATGGCCATGGTTAACGTAGATCCGTCCATTAAGTGTTAGAGCGAATGTAAGAGGCAAAGAAATGTGTTGATTTAGTGTATGTTTCTAGTTAGTTGATAATTATGTGTTGATTGTCTTAATAAATCACACATCAAGACAGTCTAAGTTTAGAGACTGATGCGTCCAAATCTGAATGAATTCATGAATGAATGTAAAGATGAATGAATGTGGCTTTATGTGCGCATACTGGCTGAGGATGGTGAGATGATTCACCTGAGACTGCCCTCCAACCTCAGTATTATTTGAAATACCCTGGCTTTATGCGGCCTAACACGCTACCTCTCGGTCACGGAGTCACCCCATAACACTGAATCTTCCCGATCTGAGATTGAGATTGGCGCTCAATAGCTCTCTTCTTTTCATTGTCCGCCACGGTGGCTCATTTGCAAGTACTGCGTTTGGCTCCCCTCTGGGCCGGATGTCAGTTAGCGTAAATATACACGCAGGTCACAAACTGTTCAAAAGCATAGAGTTTGCACGGCTATATATATAGTTGTATGCACTACGAAAATCCTTTGAAATTCTTGAAAAGGGATAATTATATGAATATTGCTTTACGTCGCTTTCTGCACAATCATGGAAATATCGCGACAGAAGGAAGCCCGAAGCCGGGACTATGCCCTAAAAAAGGATAAAACATTGACGTTTGTTTTCGAAGTAGACAAAATTTATAATTAGGCAATTATTAGTATTATCTTGCAACAATAGGGAGATAAGATTAGCTATTTAAACTTCAGTATAGCAATGTTATTTTCAAAATTGATCTAATTTATTTTGAAATACTCTTTATGTCAAATAGATTTGGATAGCTTTAAAATACGGTATGGGTGATGTGTATAGTCTAGCCAGGTCGTCAATGTGTCATTATGTCATGTTCTGTGTGAATTTACTACTGTGAATCTTCAACTGTGACATGACGTCAATGGTCCACTCATTGAACTCCCTGTGGTGGAGAGGCCGT
>OZ024905.1:20144819-20152319 GCA_964017125.1 Flabesymbios commensalis
AAGTGCTCATAATGTTGCGCTAATAAAATATGAAGCCAACTCTCACCGGATATGAATGAGAAATACGATAGGAGTCCAGGCCAGCGATTAATAAATATGACCATGGAATATACCATTAAAACGAGGACTGCCAAATATCGTGATCATATGATGCATGAATGCATGCATTGTGGACAGCGAACACTAGGCACTGAGCCAATACTGGGTTGATGTTGGGCCAGCGTCGCAGACGGTGGGCCAACATTAACCCAGCATTGACTCAACGTATCGTGTTTGGGTGTTTTGTCTCGTAGAGACCTAGATCAGGTCATATAAGGCACATGACCCAGATCTCCCGCTGCTGATTGGCTGAGATGATCTGACAGTCACAATAGATGATTAGCATGCCAAGATGATCACTCAGCAACAAAGCCAGGAATATTGTTAGAGGCTACTTAAACCGCAGAGTCAGAGGCTATTAATTATCATCACGAAACATTTCTGCGACGTAAACTCTGATTTTCATGAAGAGGTGTTTGTATTTCCAAATAATCTTATTGTATATTTAAATGTTTTTTGATGTTTTGATGTGTCTTTCGTTATCTATCCACGTGTTGGCACAAACGTTAGTGTAAGGCACAATATGATGGTACATGCATAGTTGTATATGGTGCCTAGAACTAACACTTGGGCCAACATATAATACCACTTTACATGTCTTGTCAATGGCATTCCTGGTAAAGTTATACACAGACAAAACAAAATTATATTTCTATTTAAAAGTGATTTATCAATTTTGTTAACAAAGCTATTACATTGAGGTTTTTTTCAACTCACAGCTAGCGTGTTGAATTAAGTTTTGCATCATTAAATCAATTTATGCAAATTCATGTAATCCGAAGAATGATTTAAATTGTGGCTAATGTACTTTTATTAAACCACTCAACGAGCAGCTACACGCTATATATATTGCATTACTCCTATGTAAAATACAATGAGATTTCGAAGAGATTGTGCAGATCTAATTTTCTTTTCTTAAATGTTTACATGTATTATACGCAGTACAATTAGAGGATTTGTAGACACAAATTTATACGACAAATCTCTTAGTTCGACCAGCGCAAATTGCATCTTTCGCTCTAAGCTCCCCAAGACAACGTCATTCAGACAATCCTTCTTTAACAGAGTTGTACCCCTGTGGAACAACCTTCCACTGCATTTAAGAAACAGTCAGTCTCTGTATGTTTTTAAAAATTGTCTTTATTGTTATTTTAATAATTTATTATGTGATTTCGACGTGGATATTATGTGTCTTTGGTGGGGGACATGTACATGTTACACGTGTATGTCCAACCGGTCATCATTTGCCCGGTAAATGGTAATTAAAACCATTTTATTGTTTATGTTATTATTATGATTACTGTTATATTTTATTGAATTACTATATACATTGTGGACTACCACAGTTGTATAGATAGTACGGTACATGTACTGTACATATGTCTGTTTCTGGTGGCCCAGCCATAATTTTTTTTAGCAAAACTAGCGATTTTTACTGTTTTAGTGATGATTATGTGAGATATATAAATTGTATTTTTTTGTGTTGATGGCAAATTAAAAAAAAATTATATAAAAAAATAAACCGACATATATTCAGAATTAATTGATGTTAATTCATGTATACGTGTATTTGCATAATAGACCTACGGCAAAGTATAGCATTAAACTTAATGTATAAACATTATTAATAACATTTATTAAAATTAAATTACAGAGATACTTGTATATGAATTTAAATGGTAGATATAAACATGATAAACATTGTGTATTTTGTCGTACTCATAATAGCATGCATTCTATAAGCTTACAATGATTGAGAAATTGTCACGTTTTACGATTTTTCTTCTTTCTGAAGTTGAACGCTATAACTCTCATCAGGTCATTATCTCTGATTATATATTACCTAAGTGATCGCGGTGAATGTTCATTACTGGGCGTTAAGGTATGTTCATTGTTCATTATTATAATATTAGTTGACAGAGCGAGCGTCAACTTGTATTCATTGTTCCAGTAATTGTTTTAACCTTGCTAGTTACCAATTTCTACAAATCCCATAATATATCATTTTTTCTGCAAACGTAGAATATGTGAACGCCAACATAAGGCAAGCAATTTAGGTAAGTGTACACTTACACAATTTATTGGAGAATACACTACTGGGGCAGGAAATTATTTGAGAGGAGATTATTACAAACAACAATAATTCTGATGTTGAAAATCTTCTATTTAGGATTTGTCCCTGTCCTTTTTAATGCATGTAAGTGCATATTATTGAATACTCGCTCCAAGTTTGTGTAAGGACACTTTGTACAAAGAAAGATACTACATTAATTATTTGTTATTTATGCAAATTGTATTTGTTTAATTTTGTGCAAGATTTGGATGGAACATGAAATAATAAAAATAAATAATATTAGTGTTATATTCTAGATAATTTGTCTGTATTTTTTTGCAATGGGAGAGTTTCAATAATGTGCTGTTGAAATAGGGAGAGCTGACTCTCTTCATTAAGTTGCTCATTAATTTCGACCAAAACAATGTAAATAATGAATCAGAGAGCTGTGCCCAGATCACAAACATATAGAATAAAATTGTCTACAATTTCTCAACTAATAGGCTATTACAATAACAATATTACTATAATATGTATATCATAGCGACATCTGGTGACTGGTGGGTGAATCGCTTTTATTATCTCTTCCCACTTATTTTCGTACAGGCTCCTCTCTTAACCATCTAACCGCCAACTTATTCGATCTGAATGTTCACCCACTTGAAGTTGTGTCTCGCTGACGCGATCCACAACTTCAAGTGAGTGAAACTTATTCAGATTTGACAAAATGGAGGTCAACTGTTTTCAAATATTGCTGATTGATATCACATTTTATCTTTAACATGTTTAAAAAGTTGTACTTAATTTGCTAATAAAAAATGAAAACCCGAATATATGCGGCACCGGCGGTTAAAGTGTTAAACACATCATGTTCACTGAGAGTACTAGCAAACACGTAGATATCATAGTGGCCCTGTCTACACGTGAGTCAATTAGTTAAGTTGTGAGTAGCCGTGAGTACTCTATATTATGTCATATAAACGCATTTGTTTGTTTTAAATAATAGCTAAGTTTATAGAAATTTTAACCCTTTCAACGCTAACATTGGTTTTAGACCGATTAAGACGTCTAAAGTCGATCACCGCACTGAAAGAGTAAAATGATGCTGCGATTATACAGCAAAAATTTCATTGAAAATTTTTAAACAGTTTAAAGTTAGTGTCTATGACATGTCATGTAGATTTGCATGAGATTTTACAAAGCTAAACCAGTTGTACATGCTGTATATGCATTCTGTATGTAAATATATATGGTTTTATGACAAAAATATATATTTATCTATCATGTAGTAAAATCGTCCTCTTTGTCTATAAACCCACTAACTAATTTCAGGATTAAATTACTTGCATAACTTCAAAAAACCCTACTAAACCTTTGAGAGATTTTCGATAATTCGTCCTATATCCAGAAAATAGTGCGAGGTCAATTTCATAAAAACGGTTTGAGAAATCAGCCAAATTAATTCACTATGACACATTTATCACGCCCTACAAAAATCTTTTGTTCAAATATTTTCTGTCACATTTTATCATATAATTCACATAAAAGTCGTAGGTAATTATATAATTTGACCAAGGAATGGCTATAGCTATGTAATCGAGATAATTTGCACCACCAATTAAATAAACTCAGAATTATTTTTCTGTACCTTTAATTCTTTTCACGTCCTACACATATGGGCCGTTTTCTCGTATCGCAGGACTCGGATTGGTCGAGATGGCCATATATCGTAAATTGTACGAGAAAACGGGTCATTTATATGACCTTGTCCCACGTCGCATACATGTCAAAATACAAGGACAAGGTCATGATGAATAGTATTGAATAGTATTAAATGTCAATGAAGTATTTCTGGATTTTCCTTTTATATTTAGATGATCTTTTCTATAGTTAATCAAAATGTATGTATTGCAAGGACAGGTTCAATGTCACATTTTTATTCTGCTTGACGCGATAGCAATTCAAATTTCAAGGTAAATGAAAATAGGTGGGTGCTTTCAAATTATTTTAGATTATTTAACTTATATTTAAATGCAGAAGCTTTACTTTCTGCACACAATCTTACGCATTTCACGCCAGTCTTTCCGTCCTGCTACCATGGCATTGCTATTTTTAGACCTTTATTCACATGTCACATGATAATATAAAGAGGTGGATAAATAAACATACATGAATGGAAAATGGTACAGATAGAAAAATAGCCGTATTTCAGTCACACCCAGGTTAGGTATACAAGTGTGAGCGTGATGACGTCATTGGTCACACGACCGGAAAAACACATGTTGTTGTAATGTTGGGACAACATTTGGCCAACGTCTAGTACATCCTGGCTTGAGCACTGTGAGAATGAGTCATCCTTATATTGCTTTATACAGCAGTTTTCACTATAAACGTGGTGAATGATTTTCACTGATTCCTCAATAAATTCTCAACCAATTTCAATGAAATACGATTACCCTGAGAACTTCCAAAAGTTTCAGTGAGTATTGCAGAAGTTAGATCACTTGGAGTGTCATTTATTTAAAAAAAGATTAACTGTTAAACTGGCACTTGTGATTTCATCATAATTAGGAAATGTAGTGACATTTAAAACGAGTCTATAAAATAGAGGTTAAAGGTTCGATACGTCTGTATTTTGATTGTAGTGACATTCTTTATCACTTGATATTCCTTATTAGACTATACTGATCCATATTTAGCCTGTCTGTCTGAAACTGGCATACAGATCGACTAGTTCATGTATTTATGAGTGTGCTGACAGAGGGGCGAGGGGCAACAGCTCACATTGTTGGAGGTTAAAGATCCCCAGCCACACGATGACACTTTGACCCAATGGTGGTTGAAAGTTGGGCCAGCGTCGTAGATGATAGACCAACAATAAAACCCTTCTGGTCAACGTTTTTTGATTACTGGGTCACAGGTTATCAGGTAATGCTGACCTTTCGAGTGGACGTCGAGTGGACATTCCTCGGACACGCGGCTGCCCCGCCGCCTGCCCCGTGCCCAGTGTCATTAAAAGCGGTGTATCTTGACCCTTTCAGCGCGAGGATCGACTATAGACATCAGCATCTGACGTCTATAGACGTCAGATTCTGACGTCTAAAGTCGATCCCCGCACCCAAAGAGCAAATAATCATACTGACTGTGGACCCGTAATATTGGTAGGGGCCAATTCAAATGAAGAGGAAAGAGGTAACTGATACATTTTTTAAATGTTAACCATTTCAGCGCGGGGACCGTCTTTAGACATCAGAATCTGACGTCTATAGACGTCAGATTCTGATGTCTAATGTCGATCCCCGCATCCAAAGAGCAAATACTTATATTGACAGTGGATCGGTAATATGGGTATTGAAATGAAGAGGAAAGAGGTAACTGATACATTTGTGATGATTTCAAATGGAAAAAAAACCTATTTGGGCTCTTGGCCACCAAATTATTTAATTGAAATTTTCACCCACTTGAATTTGTGTCCAGCTGATGCGATCCACAACTCCAAGTGAGGAAAATGATGTAGATGAACGATTTTGAAATCTTGCTGATTGATGTCATGTTTTATCTTTAACATGTTCAAAAGCTGGTATTTAATAAGCTGATAAAAAAACAAAAAAAAAACTAGTGGTAGAAGGACTAAAAGCGGTGTAAACTCTTGCGCCTTAACCGTTAACCATTCAAACATACAACAATTTAATTTAATTTTAATTCACCCCGTGATCTAAATATCTGTAATTTAGATGTAAGTCGGTGACAACAATTACACTTCCAGTGGTTTGGTTAACTGTAGCAATATGTTCATATGAGCAATAATTTTCATTGACATAAAGAAAAGTCTATCATTTTGTCTATACATGTAGGTCTATCATTTTGTTAATCGGTCTATATTTTATGTTAAATTTTCGCTTAGAGATTGACGGGTCGTATCTATCACTTGTTAAAGTAGAAAATACGACCATTCAACCCTCAATTGACGAAATATACATTAACTATTGAAAAATGATATAAACTGCCGCGTGAAGGTCTCATATGGCCGTGCTGCAGCCAATTTAACGACCTGATAATTTAAAGGTATCCACATTAAAAAACTATATGTTTTATTTGTGTCACTCTTCATAATTAAACTGTCTAAATTATTTTTTTATTTTTAAACATGCTAAAAATCAATTTTTTATATGACATATTTCTATTTCTCGCTAAATGTGCATAACAATTGTGTAAATATAGGCGTCTCTGTGATGAGCGTCACAGATTTCGTCACATTATATTTACACAAACGTTCATTTATAGTAACATTTAAAGTACCAGCTCATATGTACACATCATTTTCATAACAAAATTGATACACTGATAATATTTCTTCCCATGATCACCCGATAAAAAACATTCTCACAATGCAATGTTGATTTTAGCTTCTCATAATTATATGGGACAGTATAAAAATGATTAGGCCTATATGCTGTATAAAATAGACAAAGCTATATATTACAATATTAAAATATTTAGAATCTGGAGTGTTTAAAACGTCACAGTGATCAGGGTGCCTGCATGTGTGAACACTAACTACGCCGTATTCACCAATAACACATAAATTGGTAAATTGTATACTGGTCTCAACCCATTATATTCACTCCTGAGATTTATTGCGATTTTTACAAAAAGAAAACATTGTTCATTTTAATTCACTTGACACTTCAATACATTTATCGATATAACTTAACTACTATTAGTATCTGATACTTCTGTGCTTGTCATTCTGTTTATATATTATTGTCAGAAAATTCTCAAAAGCACAGGTAAGCAATAAATATAGTATGAAGAAACGCGTTCAAAAGAACAGTATTTACAGTAGACTACAGCAGAAATAAAATGTTCTGTCGCGCCCACAGGTCTGTCCACAGCTTTGATAATGTATGGCATTGTCAGATAATGCCTTTTCATTTAAATCGATTAAATAATTTTATGTATTATTAACACATGTAAAAGTTACATATATTGGAGCAGTATAAGCTAATATCGTTGATTTATATTAAACTTAGCGGATTGATCATGCAGCTCTGATTATTTACACAGAGGACTGTGCAGTCTGTTCCAACCAGACACAGACGGCACGTGTGTATCAAAATGCAGACAGCTCTCTCAGAAACACGAGGACTTGACCCAATGTTGTTTCAATATTGGTCCAGCGCCGTTGGTGGGGGGGGGGGCAATATTGAAAATGCATTGGGTCAAAGCCTCGTGTTTGCTGGGCTCCACACAGGTGTCTGTCTACAACCACCTCTCCCCTCCATAATATTTTCGCCAGCCGATCAGGGTACTTTTAGCAAGACAACCGGCCAATCACAAACTTACTA
>OZ024905.1:20154819-20232319 GCA_964017125.1 Flabesymbios commensalis
CAGCCATAAAATGTCAAGTGACACGATGACATAATAACATTTACCAGAAGTTTTGATTGTGATGTTTTGCAGAATATTTATTAAAAATTAAAAATACGCATATAGATGTACAGGAATTGGGAATACTATACAGATTGTTCATAATAGATTTACTAAAGTTTTTTTCCCATGAATGCATAATACTTAGAAATATTATAAGATAATCCAACATTATCTATTTCACAAATGTTTTTTATATTTTATCAAATTTACTTCGCACAATGTCTACCATGTCACATCAAGGAGGTCACATTAGTACAATTTATCTTGTCTATCAGATATGATGAGAATCATATCAGGTGAAATATTACGTTATCTTATCACAAGCTATCACGCAATGTGGCTGGGGTCGTCCATTCTTATGCAAATGAGCACATTATTAACCCTTCACCTACCATGGTATCTAAAATAATTTTTCACCGACTTGACCTTGTGTCTCGCTACCGCGAAACACAAGTTCAAGTCGGTGAAAAATAATTATATATGTATAATTTTTATTAAAACATATGCAAATTTGGCAATTTTAATATTCATTTCTCCTTCAAATTACCTTGTTTGGCAAAAAATAAACAGGTTGTAGACGGCTATAGCATGTAAAGGGTTAACCCTTGTGGTGCTCAATTGATTGGGTTTTTTTTCATTTATTCAAAGCTGGAATTGCTAATGCGATTTCCAGCTGTAAATGACGAAACATATGGATATTTATGAAAAAATAGTCATCTCCAATATTATTGGATCAACCGAGCATCTACCAAAACTGCCTTGTCAAATTTAGTGGTATTTCATTTGATCTAGGACATGTTTGAAACCGTATATATGCGGGCCTAGCAGGACAAGGGTTAAAGCTTTCCTGATAACATTCCGCCGAGTCGTGACGACTCAGACCAAGCCCTCGGAATTTCCAGCAAACATAAGGCATTTATATTGACTCAAATGTGGCTAGATGTGGTCAATATTTAGCCAACAGTAAGTATCATTCGGCTTACATACTTATTTATTCTCTTCTGAAGTATCTTTGTTTATGCAGATTTATGCAGAGTTGAAATTAACTCTTTAGCAGCCAAGTTTTTAATTGGAATTTCTACTCGCGTGGAGTTGTGTCTCGCTTATGCAATCCACAACTTCAGGTGAGTGAAAATTATTCACATTTAAAAAATAGAGCTCAACGATTTTGAAATCTTGTTGATTTATGTCACGTTTTATGTTTAACATGTTCTAAAGCTGGTATTTATTGGGCTAATAAAAAAAAGGAAAAGTAATGAATATAATCGGGACCGGCGTTTAGAGGGCTAACCACAAAATCCCCCCTCCCTTTCCTTGGTTTTATATGGACCAAAATGTCAGCTGAGTGTGTCTCCATTTCAGGTGCAATGAACTCTCAATTCATAATTCGGATAGATACATGTATGTGATTGCATAAATCGCAAGACATATCTCGAAAAAGACTGCAAACCAATTAAATTAAGTTGTAGGCCTATAACTGCAAAATGGATTGCACTTGCACACCAAAATGATACTTAACCACTTCACTTCCAGGCCGAAGTGCATGTCAGGATACAGGGATCCTGGTGTAACTATAGTAAATCCGACGGAAATTTCCGTCATGTATGGTTACGTAAGATGACGAATGACGACGGATATTTCCGTCATGCATGGTAGTAAAGGGGTTAATTATGTTAAAGTAATCATTTTTTGACATTTAGGTATAGTAGTTTATTTGTTTAAATAATTGTCACATTATGCAATGTCGTGACGAAATCGCCATAACATCAGCGTTATCTCAAATTTGTAAAGGCAGAGGCGAAGAACTCAGGAGAAAATATCATGTGATGATTGCAAAAAAGTATTACAAATTAAACATACTGTTGGGTATATTCATAATATATATTTGCATAATTTAGCGTGCAGGTATAGACCATACCGACTATTTATAGTGACACGTCTGTATTGTAAATTAAATGTGAGCACATGCGTGTGCTATATTTGTACATAGACAGAAACAACAGCTGTATCTGAAGGTACACATGTGATAAATTACAACCAATAATGTTGCTGTGGAAACACCCCAGCTCAAATGTGAGCACATGCGTGTGCTATATTTGTACATAGACAGAAACAACAGTTGTATCTGAAGGTACACATGTGATAAATTACAACCAATAATGTTGCTGTGAAAACCCCCCCAGCTTAAAATGTTTAAAAGCGTCGACCACATTGACAGTCTCAGCCGGACCTTAAGCATGTTATTATCATTTATAAGTAGTACAATGCCCATACCCAGGTTATGCTGTTATATAAGCTCATTATAGAAGCAACATATAAATACTATTTATAGACATGAACGTTTTACATTCGCCTTCTTATATCTTTTCCTCTTGCTGTAGACCCTATGATATAAATAATATGAAAATTAAAATACTATTCCATATGATTGTGTTATATAGGCGATAACATCTATTCTTGTCGTTACGTATGACTGTGTAGTTTTTCTCTATTTTAGCTGCGCTCACTCAGTATCACATGACATTATGCTGATATTATGATCACGTCTGACCTTGTCAGGTCGTCATGAGGGTCATCCGGTGTACATGGTGCTAGGCACAATGCTGCTTCAACTTTTTACGCATATGAGTCAAAAGACTAAATTACAAGTTTTAAAAATGTATACCAATGGATAACGCTTGCAAAACAATATATGACTAAGTACGGAACAACCAAAAATTAAAATGTGAACACTTTTACCCAACTAAATCAAAATCATAATCTCTCATATTCATAGATCATGTTTTGTCATATCTGTGACATATCCACATATCATGTTTTATTATATCTGTGACATATTAAACATAATTATCATTTTTTATCATGTCCGTATCCGCATCACATTCACAGACGCACTATTAGATACCTGGGGTGGGGGGGGGGGGGTTGTGCGGCAGTGGCAAGAAAACATTTTTTTAAGTGAATTTCAGACAAACGTTTTTTTCGTTGAAGAACGGAAATGTCAGATTTTGTTGTGTGCCTGCCCTTTTATTCTGGTCAACATATTTTTTCATCTATTCCGAAATCAAACTTTTTTTGGCCGATATTTTCACCAAACTTTTTTTCAATTTTTGTGGCGGCACACTTGTTTTCATATATTTCTTCTAGTCAAAAGCGCCAATCCAAACCTCCTAAAATGCTAAACTTATATTTTATAGATATAATAAAAATAAGTAATGAAATTCATTTCACTCAGTATTCTATAACTGTTTTAATAAAAATTCGAAGTTATAGTTTGTTTATAGTTTTTTATAAAATTGCTGGCCAAAGCTGCCAAGCCTGTCAATAATCAACAGATATTTTAGTCCAACAAACAAATTATTTTATCCAACAACAAATTATTCACTTTAGCATGACATATTTGAGTTCGATAAGAAATGAAACACTAACAATGTTTAACAGTCAAGCAACAAATTAAAATCTCAAGCAATGATTTATCTTCTTAAGCAATACACGGAAAATGCTAGCAATATTTATTAATTTTAAATTGTGGTGGAAAATTTAAATCATTGATAGTGCTTTACCACATTTGTTTAAAAAATGTGTGCTGTGACACCATCAACATAAAATTATATTTTTCCGGGTTGGCAGAGTATAGCACACATTTGTAGATAGTAACGTAGAGCAACACTCACCTAACCATATTTCTTTGTCAACTATCAGTAATGTGTGGAAAAAACATTAACAAAAACTCTAAAATCAGAAATTGTGGACTGACAATTTTGTTAAAGACTGCATATTACAGATTCAGATTTTATTTACATATTTGCACATCTCTCTACAAGCGGGTTTTAATTCTTCAACGAATTCATACAAGTTAGGCCTACACACTTTACATGTATTTGAGGCGGAGGTCAATTGATTTGCACTTGCTCACGTGTTGTACATTAATGACCTGTGGAAGATGACCTGCTCATGTCATTTTTGACCTTCGACCTTCATCTAGCGGGGGTGATTGACACGATACATAATAACGACGTCACACATACGTAAAGTGATTCAGAGAAATGATTTTCACACTTTATGCACATAAATTATAGCACTTTATTTCTACAAAATAATCTGGATAACAGTCACATCTGCGCCTTTGTTTGAACTTTCTCAGCGCGGGGACCGTCTTTATACGTCAGAATCTGACGTCTGTAGACGTCAGATTCTGACGTATAAAGACAGTCCCCTCACTGGAAGAATTAAAATATTTATAATGACCGTAGACCCATAAAATAGATATTCAAATGAATCAGAAAGAGCTAAGTAACACATTTATGATGATTTTAAATTGAAAAAACCCCTTTAGTCTTCATGGTTTAAAAAGTATAATTCAGCGCTATAAGGGTTAACAATACTCTGGGAACATGACCTTCTAAGAGCTACAATACCATTTTCGGACAAATAAAATCCCTTACCCCGCTATTATAAGCACGACTATAATTTTTATTATACTGTAGATCTGCTGATATTCGCGATGTTTTAATTTTTGCGAATTTGGCGAGAAGGAAAAATTCGCGATTCAAGAGATCTCGCGATTTTTTTATAATAGCGCTACTAAAGAAAAATAAAAAATCGCGAATTCCAAACTTTATGAAAAGTCCCCAAATCAAAAATTCGCAAACATTTAAACACGCGAAAATTATCAGATCTACAGTATTTTATTTGCAGTATGAATCGCTCTTATTGAGAAGGAAATGTGTGTTTAAACCTCAAGAGTTGCAAATATCTGGTGTCAAATTAAACAAATATGAGTCATTTTCACCAACTTGAAGATGTAGTAGCGAAACACAACTTCATATGGGTGAAAATTAAAATTATTACTTTAGCGATTTAGGAGGAAATATTAGTGTCCCACTGTCAAATTAAAGGAGGACTCAGTTTTCACATGACTAGATCAGTTCTGTAAATAGGGCGTAGAATATCATACTAGGGCGTAATTTCTTTGGGAGCAGAGATTCATATTCATTCACAGTTACAATGGTTTTACGGGTGTGTCGTATCCTATTACCTGGTCATTGACCCCACGGTGCTCAGACAAACACTTAGACATGGTAACCCTAAATCCCCAGTCTACTGGTGTCTCAGTGGTGCTCGCTGTAAAACACGTTAAAAGTAACATAGGCCTTTAGTCTTGAAACACTAATATGTGTTTAAACTTAAATTTCATAAATTCAAGTCCACTTCTGTGACTTGCAGTTCCGCGATCCACAACCCCAAGGCACTAAATTGTTCCATTTATTAGCTCAGAACTCTAGTGGAAAGTGCTCATCGTCCTCTATAGCCATTTTTGACCTTTACATATTTATGAGTCTGTCCTTTAAAGAAGAAAATTTGAATGCAAAATGAGCATTGAACTTAGCCATATTCAACCATATGTTTTGATTATAATTACTAATTTTTAACTCATTTTTACAAAATTTCAGGGGGGTTGTGTTTTAAGATTCACCGTTTCAAGTGTTATTCCTTTAAACGCCAAATTGTTTAATCTGAATTTTCACCCACTCGACGTTATGTCTCGCTGACGCGATCCACAACTTCAAGTGAGTGAAAATTATTCAGATTTGACAAAATTAAGGTGAAATGTTTTGATTTCGTGCTGATTGTCACGTTTCATCGTTAACATGTTAAAAAGGTGGTGATTAATGTACTAATAAAAAATAAGAAACCGTATATAGTCGGGACTGACGGTTAAAGGGTTTAACACTACTTGATGTGTACTTCAACTAGACCCTGTAGTCATACGTTACTACAGTCTATGTAATATAATATGAAGTATTAACGGAAACATCAGAAAGCGGTACTTTCAACATAAATGGTTATAATAGTACGGTAGTGAAGGAAAGAACGAACATAGACATTATTTGCATACACATAGGACTGGCGAGTCGAAGTGAATATCCCCTAATATTTGAAGAATATGATTGGAAATCAAACCAGGAAAATAAATTGTTCTTGAAGAGAGAGATCGAGCCACACATCATCCAAAGTGTTACATCTAGTAACCATTGTTGGGAGGGGCCAATATTGAGACCTCACCATTATCTTCAGAGTAATAGGTAAATGATTGATTGATTGATTGATTGATTGATTGATTTATTGACTGACTGACTGACTGACTGATTGATTGATTGATTCATTTATTTATTTATTGATTAATTGATTGATTGATTGATTGATTGATTGATTGATTGATTGATTGATTGATTGATTGATTGATTGATTGATTGATTGATTGATTGATTGATTGATTGATTGATTAATTGATTGATTGATTGATTGATTGATTGATTGATTGATTGATTGATTGATTGATTGATTGATTGATTGATTGATTGATTGATTGATTGATTGATTGATTGATTGATTGCCTGACTGATTGACCGATTGATTGATTGATTGATTGATTGATTGATTGATTAATTGATTGATTGATTGATTGATTGGTTGGTTGGTTGATTGATTGATTGATTGCTTGATTGATTGATTGATTGATTGATTGATTGATTGATTGATTGATTGATTGATTGATTGATTGATTGATTGATTGATTGATTGATTGATTGATTGATTCTTTCATTCATTTATTCATTTATTTATTCATTTATTCATGTATTCATGTATTCATTTTTTCACTTATTCATTCATTCATTCATTCATTCATTCATTCATTCATTCATTCATTCATTCATTCTCTCATCTATTCATTTATTTATTAATTTATTCATGTAGTAATGTATTCATTTTTTCACTTATTTATTCATTCATTCATTCATTCATTCATTCATTCATTCATTCATTCATTCATTCATTCATTCATTCATTCATTCATTCATTCATTCATTCATTCATTCATTTATTCATTCATTCATTCATTCATTCATTCATTCATTCATTCATTCATTCATTCATTTATATATTCATTCATCTATTCATTCATTCATTCATTCATTCATTCATTCATTCATTCATTCATTCATTCATTCATTCATTCATTCATTCATTCATTCATTCATTCATTCATTCATTCATTCATTTATTCATATTTATTGCAATCCCGCTATCACCAGACATTCGCGTCGTGCTCGTCCTTGACGCTAACCCAACATTATACCAGCATAAGTTCAAGAATATTTCGGCAGATACTAAGACCTTATTACATTGTGGTGTAAGTTCAAGTGAACTGTTTACTGGGAGGTGTTAGACAAGGGGTACTTGATTTTATGAATTCACATTTGTCCTCCCAGGTCTGTATACAGTTTAAAATAAGTTTTCAGCCTATTGAAATGCTACATTGATTGGTGAAATGGTTTGTGGACGTTCAGTTAATCAAATAAGAGATGTCTCTATTTGTTAACCAAAATATGTTTTCACCAAGGAAATTGTGTTACACAATTGCAGCTCAATTCCAACTTCAAAAGAAATAGATTTGACGACTCAGCAATAAAAGCGTTAACCCCCTAAGTATAAGAATCAGACAATATCTTAATAAAACAAACATTTGCCCTTCACATTTGCCTTCACATAGATATTTGGCAATTCTGATAGATTATTTTACGGAGTCTAACATTAGACATTGTGAAGAATCTCAATTTGGTCATTTCTATTTTGATAACGATTCATCAATGATTGACCAGGGGTCGTTATGAAGGGGGCAATAACTGTATCTCTCCGGACAGACCCTTATCTTCCTATAAATAAATATAATGTAAGCTACGTTTTTTCCCAGCTGAAGTGAAGGTATATATTATTAAGCATTCTGTATTTCGATCAGGATCTTAATCTCGAGAAGATAGGAAATACTGTGCGTAGAAAAGTATTCGTTAAATTTAGTAAATGCATGAACTAAAATGCATAAATGGCACGCAACTTGTACAAAGATTGACACATTTGCATATAGACCGCCTTCATCAAATGCAAATTATGCAGAGTTTGAAGTACATGGAGTGATGATCAAATATGTTGGTTCGATGTTATGAGGAACTGTCAAGGATCAACTTACTATATCATATTAAGTAATCATCTTCACACCGACATGTTCTCGCAATTTAACTCACAGTAGCTTCAGAATATCGTGTTAAGTCAATCATAATAAAATCAATACAGAATATCGTGTTAGGTCAATCATTATACAATCAATACAGAATATCATGTTAGGTCAATCATAATAAAATCGATACAAAATATCGTGTAGAACGTATACATTTCTAATGATGTTAAGAATCGAAATCATAATTATTCTAATATGACCTCTACATACTTCGTTAGTCGTATCTTAAATGATTGATTGATTGATTGATTGATTAATTGATTGATTGATTGGATCGATCGATCGATCGATCGATTGATTGATTGATTGATTGATTGATTGCTTGATTGATTGATTGCTTGATTGATTGATTGATTGATTGATTGATTGATTGATTGATTGATTGATTGATTGATTGATTGATTGATTGATTGATTGATTGATTGATTGATTGATTGATTGATTGATTGATTGATTGATCGATCGATTGATTGATTAATTGATTGATTGATTGGTTGATTGATTGATTGATTGATTGCTTGATTGATTGATTGTCTGATTGATTGATTGATTGATCGATTGATTGATTGATTGATTGATTGATTGATTAATTGATTGATTGATTGATTGGTTGATTGATTGATTGATTGATTGATTGATTGATTGATTGATTGATTGATTGATTGATTGATTGATTGATTGATTGATTGATTGATTGATTGATTGATTGATTGATTGATTGATTGATTAAAATAAAAAGTTATACCAATTTTTTTAGGGTTTTCTATTTTGCTTTATACTTCCTTTATGCGGAAGAGTTTTACATTTCCGCTGATATTACAGCACGTTTTCAAGTGTTTCTCTCCTCTCTCGTAAAGGACCACGACCCTGTTGAGAATTGAAACCAGTGTATCGACGTGAATGCCGCTCAGCTTCAAGTGTTGCGCATTCCAAGAGTTTTACAAGGTCATAAATGCTTCCGCAAAGACTGGGCTAAATATAAATCCGGGATTGCCTGATTCCTAGACTTAATATGGGTATTACTTATTGTCTGTCGCAGAATGCCTTATATGGGCATCGGCAACTGTTATCATCTGTGCGCACTCAGCGTATAATACCCGTCATTAAATGTGTACGCTGTGATATAGCTGTCAACTGTATGTTAATTAGGGGGGTACCTAGAGGGGTAATTAACCTCTTGATGCTTAATATAACATAATTATATACTATTATATTTATATGTACAATAGAACGTAGTGTTAGCTTAGACTACGGTATTTATTTTAACAGGATAGACATCTTAAGTGACACATCACAAAGATATGTGCTGTCACATACTATACATAACATTCTGGCCCAAATAGCAGCTCGAAATGAAATATTTAATTTGTCAGACCAGAAATTAATATGTGTATATGTTAATAAATATAATAAAAAACGTATTTATGGATGTATTAAAAAAAAACAGTTTCAAAGCACCGAAAAAGAGTGAAATAGTTATATTCCCAGATCGTATATTGCCATGTAAACAAAACAAGTCAGCAATATACAGCACTTTACACGACATATTCCTACGTCTCAAAGCAATCGCCGCTAATTGGTGTCTTATAGTCAGGACACGGGGGGATACACCTGCAACACTAATTGTCTGCCCAACGCTGGGCTGACGGCATCAACATGTGCCCAATGCTGTAGAAACATTCAACCGTCCTTTAGCAAGTGTTTAGGTATACAAAAAGTTTGTTTGGGTTTTAAGCGGATTCATAGAAATGTTGATAACAAATAATTTTTAAAATCTAAAAACTCTGAAAAAAATAAAATCATGATCTGTGAGATACACTACTTCATTACAAAACTAAAAACGAAAATTGATGTCATCTCAAGAGCTGCTTAAGTGTGGTATTTCAACCCTTTCAGTTCGGGGATCGACTTTAGAAGTCAGAATCTGACATCTAATGTCGATCACTGCACTGAAAGAAATCAATTTTTTTTAATGACTATAGATCCATAACATAGGTATTCAAAAGATAGAGCTAATATAACTTAGCATAGGTATACAAATGAAGCGAAAGAGCTAACAAAGACATTTATGATGATCTTAAGCTGGAAAAAAACCTTTGGCACCCAGAATTTATACAAAAATATTTCAGCCCTTTAAGGGTTAACAAATGTAGAAATATCTCAATTTGAATTATTTTAATCGCTGAATATCCACTACAACTATTTCAACAATTACAATGACCTCTCAGCAAACATGAGACGTTGTCTCAGTGCGGTTTTAATGTTGGACGATGGCCCAGCATTAAAACAACACTGGGTCAATGCCTCGTGCGTGCTGCCATGTTATTTGATTTGTAAACTTGCTTTAACCTTTTTAGAGACCTCCCCCGCCCCTCCGAGATATTGTTAGGCTGATAAAAGTTTTTTAAATGTTGTTCATGTATGTATTTCACCACACAAATGCATACGGGTTTGGGTTTAAATATTACATTTATATTATTTTGATACCAGTTAATTTAGATTGAGTGATAATTTCTTGCTTCAAAAACATCAGAATTGGGAAAGATAGATATAAAATGTAATCCATACACTGGTAGTTCCAAATACCAAGGCATATGCTGCATTGGATAGTTCCGTGTATTGGCAACTCTTAGAGAGTAAAGTAGGACAGCATTTACACGTCAAAATAGAAGAAAGCCTAATGTTTAAGCACCCTTTTTTATTTGTTATATCGATAAAGTATGTCCTCATGATTAAAGAATATATATGGGTTTATATACATTTTTCACTTAAAGAATGCTGGGAGGCTCAAGCGTATGTGCCATAATACATGTAAGTATGGAGGGGTATTATGAGACGTTCATGTAAAGAGTCTTTTCAGATGTAAAAATTAAAATAGCCGCCATGAAATGAATCAAATTATCATATCTTTATCAATTATTGAGATAGATGGAGACTTGATTTTTTCACCAAACCCTATGTTATTTTCATGATGGAATACAATAAAACAACGATACCTTACTGTGACATCATTTTAATGCTTAAAATGCTATACTTATATTTGTTCGATTAGGCAATAATCATAATTACGTATATAATAATTGCACACCTATTCATTAAGCATACCGTACACATCATCCATAAACTTGACATTTTACATGACCTTGATATAACATTCATGTGGTAGTTGGGAGATACATCAGTAATTCACAGCCACGCAGCCTCTGTCAATATTCATAACAAATTATACTTGGAACAAAAAAGAAATGCAACAAATTGCCAGAAAACAGGTTTGCAATACTGAGATTCAACACCAGATTTCCGGATACCGAATAACCTGTGACTGAGTACAAATAAGGCACTGAAGACCACTGTGTCGAACCAAAACTGTATCCTGTTTTTTTTGTGTTAACAAACTGGTTCAGGTTGTGTAGCAATCGTTTGCCATAGAAGCCCAAGCTGATGTTTCACACTACTGCGTAATTTTAATTATGTTCGTTCAATTGAGCCGTTCTAAGGTTGTCACTGCTCTATCAATTTCACAAAAATGTTTATTGAAATAATTTCAAACCAAGAGTGTGTCGACACTGATCTTTTCTAATAGATGATCTCAACACTAACAGGGTTGAAATTGATAAAAAGTGGGTATTTTCACATTTTGGTGCCTGTTTGACCTTGAAATGACATTGATGTGACCTTGACATGACCTTGGTGTTATACCCCAGTAAAGCGCAAATCCTGCCAAATATATTTGCCAATTTTTTATTTTTTGCTCCTAGACTAAAACCCTGCTGCTGTCAGACACAACTGAGAGTACAAAATATTCAGGAATTCAATGGTGGAGATGCAGTTGGATCCAGGAATTCAGCGTTGAAAGGGTGCTTCAACCCGTATACGGATCTGGTAGGACAAGGGTGAATTCAAGATCAAGTACTTCTTGTCTAACATCTCGCAGTAAACAGTTCACTTGAACTTACATCACAGGGTAAAAAGAGAGATCCAGGTATCTGCCGACAGATTTTAACCCTTACAACGCTGAAATAGTTTTGTATGAACCAAAAGTTTTGTTTTCAATTTGTAATCATAATAAATGCTATGGGTCTACATACAGCTATCATTTATTTTTCTCAATTCTTTCAGTGCGGGGATCGTTTTTAGTCGTCCAAATCTGACGTCTATAGACGTCAGATTCGGACGACTAAAGACGCATACAAAATGTATTGCAAATGTATTTGTCTATTGTTGCAGAAAAATATTCACCGCAAAGACAACAAATAAATAATCACAACATTAATTGTTCAGATCGTCAGACAATATGGTAACTGGTCTTGATGATACCATTACATTATATCAGAAGTGATTTATACATCGAACCTGGAATATCCTCATGTAATAAATAGTAGAAAGCTAGAGTTTATTCCTTATACAAAAAAGTTTCAGACGAGAAATGTAGGGAATATCGACAAATCTCAACGGCTGCTATCTTATCAACTTACTTGAAAGCACGTTTTTATTCATTTGTACAACTTTCAGATTTAGACGATATCTCAGTGACTGACATCAACTAGTTTTTATCAGTAATATATATAAATCAAATCTAAGATCGCATAAGGATAATTGACACATCTGCTTTTACCTACCAAAAATGATTATCGATATCCATCTTTTTGCTTTAACATTTATAAAAAATAACATATATATACACGCTGATGATGCGATCGGGCAGATTTAAAGAATGTAGAGGTTTAAAAAAAATATTGTGTATATTTAATCAGAGGTAGCAAACAAAAAAATTAATCAGTTTTACGAAATTTGATAAACAACACTAAAGAACAGCAATATGTCTTTTGGGGGGAAACCGGGGTACCATGGTCATTTTTTCGGCAGTGATTATAAGTAAGGCTTTTAGAGAATATAACTACTGTAATTATCAAACTAACTAAGGAGTGATTTACCATTTCTAATGTTTTGGGATGTGATATCGCCATCCTAGGCGGATTTCTTTTGAATGATATTTTTAAAATTAAAAAATGTGACTGGGTATAACATATATTTTGTGAATATAAAACGGGAGGATTATTCCTACTTTTCTCAATTCACGTGAATAGTCTATATCTCCAGGCGGCATCACTTGCTTTAAAATAGAGTTAAGTGTACAGAAAGTGCAATGCCCATGGCGCCCCAGTGCCACATCTTCCCTTAGCCAGTCTCACGCGAGTGCTACCACAGGAGCCTGGTCGTATCGAGTACGACAATCAGTTTCTCTGTCTATGTGGTCATCTTGGGGTGTGTCTGAGATTCAAACCTCATGGATGTTCCAGATTTATAAATATGTCATAAAAGGTCACGAAGAATTGAACTCTTGTTCAGCTGTCATGCACAGTTACCTGTTTCCTTTGCTAGATGTATTATATAGAAAATTAAGTTGGGAATCCGAATTTCGTCATGGCGCCAATAATCATATAGTGGCCGCCATTCAGGGAGCTGGGAACACAATGACATCAGCGTGGGATTCCGAGCTTATATATCTATCTGATCTATCATACTAACGGAAACAAGCAAGCTTTGCTGTCAGCCAGCTGTCACTCGCTGTCTGATTGGCCGGTCTTGAGACGTGGGACATTCAAGATATCTCGCAATATAAAATAGTTAGACGCTATGCTTGATAAAGCAAGGTATCGCACTGCGTGCTCGTGGGTAAGATACCTTGTTGTGGAAGATGCAGTGCCCATGGTGCCCCGGTCTCCCCCTACCTGATCTGAAAATTGCCAAAATGTTAAGTTTTACCGTACGTTCTCGTCGAAAGAGCATAGAAAAGAAGTCTTATCCAAATACGAATATTTAACAATAGATATCTACTAAAATCTACAAGAAATTTATTAGACAATACGTACAAGTAGATTAAAAACAAAATGGGAAAAAACATAATAAATTCTTAAAAAACCGGTATAAAGCTAATTTTCTGAAAGTAAGCAGATGTTATTAGACGACAAAATTAGCTATAAAGGAGAAATAATTTTTTTTAATACTGCGTTGAAAACACTAAACCAAATTCAAATGACATTGAAATACACGAACTCGAGTAAATTAACAGCCTGTATATATAATCGTGTTTTTTTAGGCTTATTCATTTTTCATATATCGTGATCCTTTGTTGACTACTTAGAAGAATGATGGCGGAGTAATGATCTACTTTGCGTGTAATGTAAATTGCATGTATACACGGATTTTATTGCTATGTGTTATTTTGATAATAATTGTTAGTTTGATACGTATATAGAGGACGTATTGTAAATTTGGATCCGCATAGTAGTTTGGCTCTGTAAATTAAGCTTTTTAATAGTGAGTATTATAATTAATACTATTTTTATCGCTACCATGACGTAATTGTATGAAAGCCACGTGTACATATGCACATAACTATGTAAATGCCATACGTGAATTTATTTGTTTGTAACAAAATCAGGATCGAAAAAACGATTACTTTACAAGTGACAGCCTTTTGGAGTTCCCTCATATAATATAAATCCGTCATAATGCTGCTTATGTCATCATTTATTGTTAATGTATTTGTTATTCTGTGGAGTTCATATTAAACAAATTTGTTAGATGACCACTATACCTCAATACCAGCTGCCGATATGCAGTGATTTATAATAACGGCTGAAACGCTGAAATCTATTTATATATACACCAAGGGAATTTTTTTTTTTCAATTTTAAATCATCATAAATGTCTTAGTTTCTGTTTCATTAGAATACCTATTTTATGGGTCTACGGCCGTTATAATTTATTTTCTTTTACCGCGGGGATCGACTTTAGATGTCAGAATCTGATGTCCCTGACGTCTAAAGTCGGTCCAAGTGTTAAAAAGTTAGAACAAATCAGTCGTTGAAAGTCCTAACACTAACACTCATAGATGTCACGGTGACCCGAAAGCTATCACACTAAAAATAGGTTCACCCTTCAAAACACAAACAAAAATAACCATTTTGATATCCTCTTTGACATTGCGTTAACAGTTGCTATGCATCATTGTGCTTACAGTAATTGTACGTATTAAAGTCTATTACAGACCACAGGAAAAATCAGTCTATCTAAGTAGAGAAGTAGTAAAATCTACGTCCGTCAGTCAACTGTGATTAAAATTCAGAAAATGTCGATACATGCGCTCGCGGACATGCCTTTTTTACATACTTAACTTGCAGGAAATGTCTATATCACCATTTCAATTGCAATTAAACGTTATTGTTATTGGGTTAAACATCCGTGGTTGAAGCTAGCGTGAGGAAAGAGTTTGCACGCTTGTTTGGCACTTAACCTGTTAACGGTTGGTGCTTCTTTTGTGATATGTACCTGTGAGGGATATGAACGCTATCTTCTAAAACATTGATTGTAGTTGTAGATTACTTAAGAAAACGCAGCCTAACCTGAATCAACGTAATCAATTTAGCATACAAATAGTGAAAGTACGAATCAAGCTTTTACTGGCGTATTACACAACGGTTCTTCTTTGGATGGCATTATTGAAAATGCTAGATTACGAAACTGTAAAGTTAAACAAATATAAACATAAAAAATGTAATTGGATAACACAAGGAATATTAAAATCTATCAAATTTAAAAACAAACTATACAAAGATATGAAATTATACACACCACAATCACCTGAATTTGACACATTAAAAACAAACCTAAATAATTATAATCAAATATTAAGACACAGCGTAAGGCTTGCAAAGCAAAAATATTTTCAAACTAGTTTTATAAATTGTAATCAAAATATTTTAAAAACCTGGTCAATCATAAATGATGTTCTAAATAAAACCAAAAATAAGAAGGATTTCCCAGATTATTTTTAAATAAACGAAGAAAATGTAACAGATAAAGTAACGATTACAAATGAATTCAATTTATTTTTTACTAGAATTGGACCAGAACTTGCAAATGAAATTGAAAAAACATCCTGGTAAAAATGTGAATAATTACTAGAATTTTAAACATGAATCAAAATTTAATTTCACATTAGTTGATGAAACTGTTGTCGAAAAAGTTGTCAAAGAACTAAACCCAAAATCAAGTTGTGGCAAAGATGGTATCTCTAATATTTTACTGAAAAAGATAATACCAGAAAGTAAAACTCCACTTACTATAATCATAAACCAGACTTTGAAAACAGGAATTTTTCCTGACAAGTTAAATATTGCAAAGGTGTTGCCATTATTTAAGAAGGGAGATACAACTGTATTTACTAACTATAGACCAATATCATTATTATCTTTTATATCAAAATTTTTTAAAGGAATTATTTTTGATCAATTATATAAATACTTTGTAACAAATAAATAATTTTATTCTAGCCAATATGGTTTAGAAAAGAACATTCAATCGAGCTTGCAGCTCTGGAATTTGTAAACCGATTAATTTATAAACTGGACAATGGTTCAGTTCCCATAGGTATTTTTATTGATCTTTTCAAAGCGTTTGATACCATAAATCATAACATTTTGCTACGTAAACTTGAATATTACGGAGTTGAAAATATTACACACGATTTTTTCCACAGTTATTTGTCAAATAGACAACAATATGTTGAGATCGACTCAGTAAAATCTAGCATGTTGCCCATCACAACCGGTGTCCCTCAAGGGTCAATTCTGGGTCCACTCTTATTCTTGATATATATAAACGATATTGTTAATTCCAGTGATTTCTTTCGTTTTCTTTTGTTTGCTGATGATACGGCTTTTATGAGAAAATATGATATAAAGAACAACAAGGATGTCCTTATTTTAAATGCTGAATTAAAGAAAATGTATATATGGTTGTGTTTGAATATGCTTTCTATAAACATCACAGTCAAATTTCATTATATTTCATAGTGCACAAAAACGAATTTTTATACCGAAATTAAATATAAGTAACACTCCAATAAAACATGTCAAAGATTTTAACTTTTTGGGATCAACTTTAAATGAAAATCTAATTTTGACAAGTGATGTTTCCAAGATCGCAAGTAGAATTTCCAGTAAGATTGGCATTTTAAATCAATTTAAACATGCGCTACCACAGAATATTTCACTTTTGTTATATAACACTATTATTTTACCACATATAAACCACATGATAATCGTATGGGGTCATCACCATAAAAGCATAACACAGTTACAGAAAAGAGCAATACGGGTAATTACATTAAGTAAATATCTGGTCCACACGAAACCCTTATTTGAAAATCTTAACATACTTGAAGGAGAAGATATTTTTAGACTTCAACAACTTAAATTTTACTATCGATTTATTAATGTCACCCTACCTGATTATTTTCTCTCGTTATGTTTCTCAGAAAATATACACCAATATAGAACTAGAAAGAGGCATAAGCTACAGCCTATTCGAATATATTATGAATTTGCTAAAAAGAGCCTTCTATTCAGTATTCCTATTATAATAAACAGCTGCCACCCTAACTTGAAAGAAAAAATCTACACACACATTCTGTCCGGTTTTACACATTACTTTAAGCACATAACCATAGAAAATTACAATATTCACTGTAGTATTGAAAATTGTTATGTTTGTATGAATAACTAAATGGTCTGCTACATATTTGTTTTGGACAGTTGGACTAAATTAAAGTCTATTGCTGAGTGTTATCAGCTGATTTTACCAGATTTTTCTATATTTTAGCGCTATTATTATTATTACTGAAATATCGGTGTATTTTTAACCTTTGAGTTATGTCAGCCATGACAGTCTTTTGTTTAAATACCGTCATATACATGGTTATTCAACCTATTTTTTCTACTTTTACTGCCTAAAACGCACTTTGTTTTCATAATCATGCATTACAAATCAAGTCACAGGCTGTCGCTATGCTGGTTAGATGTTTAAACCATCAATTCATATAGAGAGATTTCTTCTAGAAATGTTATTTACTATTGTAAAATTGTTACATAATCAGTTGAAATGCGTTAGGTACATTCCGGGTTAATTTTTCAGGGGAAATTAAAATGTATTTATAATTTTCAACTTCAAAATTAAGCTTTATTTTGTTGTGCTTGCTCATATGAGTCCCTGGTTAATTTTTCTTTTGTGTGTCTTATCCACAGCGAGGCATTGTCCCGCTTTTGTTTAGTATTGTGGTTGAGTTTTTCACTTCACCTTCAGCATGTAGCAGCATTTGTAGGCCTCGTGTGAGCATAACCCGGCGGACACGAGGCCTGCGGCCGGTGTTCGTGCAGTGTTGGGCCAGCGTCGAAGACGATGGGACAACATTGTACCGACATTGGCTAGACGTTTTCGTGTTTGCTAGGAAGGCTCTGGGCCTGTGCCGGCGCGACGTTGGGTTATTGTCGTAGATGATGGGCCAGCTTCGGGTCGACATTGGGTCAGGGTTTTTATTTGCTGATGCCTGCATTGCCCGGGGATGCGTGCAGCGGACCGTTGTTGATTTATCGTTGGGCCGGCGTCCTAAACGGTTGCCCAGCAGTAGAGCCGCTTTGGGTCGTGGTCTCGAGTTTCTGCCGGGGGATCTGCTCTGATATTTTCAATTGTGGGTGCATGGCGAACGCGAGACGTGAGATCGCTTTTGGTGTGGCGTTGGTCCAGCGTCGTAGACGGTTCGGCGTCGCTTGTCTGCTGGGTCGTTCTTGCATAGCACATAATATTAACTTAATAAATCCCTTGGCAGCCGCAGGACATTGCGCCGGTGTTGTTTTGATGCTGGGCCTTTGATTGAAACGGTCTAGCATCGAACCAGCCGTGGTTCTTTGTCTGCATTTGTTTTTCTATAGACTACTATTATGCTGATACTATATTGTACTGAAAATTGTTGTTTTTACTGTATTTTCTGCCTAATTATAATAAAAAAGTACATGTTTCCTTTGTTAATTTCATGGGTGGCCCGTACGCTAGCGACCTAAAAGCGTCTTAGTACGGGTCTCCTGGTCGTAATACATTTAAAGTTTTTTATGTTTATCATGTTTAATTATATATCAAAGAAATTGTATGTTTCTTATATTTACGTACTGAGTTTAGTGCAATCTGTGCTTGATCAACAATAATATGATAAATATGTGCTCTTAACCCTTTCAGCGCGGGGATCGTCTTTATGCGTCAGTCTAAAGACGGCCCCCGCACCGAAAGAATTAAAGTATTTAAAGTGGTCATTGACCCATAACATAGGTATTCGAATGAAGCAGAGAGAGAGAGAGAGAGTAAACTATGACATTTATAATGATTGAAAAATAAAACAATTTGGTCTTGATGGTTTATACCCAAATAATTCAGCGCTTTAAGGCTTCAGTTGAACAAATATTAGTATTGCTACCCACTTGAAGTTGTGGACTGGGTCATGGTAGCTAGACACAACTTGAAGTGGGTCAAAAATAGAGTTAGGTTGCTTGATTTATAAAGGGTGAATCAGCGCTACCAAAGAGCATTGCGTCAGATCATACTAATTGACCTGCAATAGAAATACACACACGTGTCTCTGTCTGGTACCCTAGATAGAACCCTGCAAAAATAGTGTTGTGGTTTATCTCAAGGTCTAGACATGGTATAGACATCCTGCATTCTTGAACTGTCTATTCGTCGGATCACATTGATAGTGGGATCCATAATAAATTAATTTTCAAATATATAACAGGTTCTCAGCACATATTAGAAAGAAAATATATATGGTTTTAATCCGTGATGTGTATAAAGGTTTTTTATTCATAGTAGGAGCTAGTCAACTATTATATGTACAAGTATGTAAAATATCATCATAACATACGGTATTAATATTTGCTCTTTATTAAAGTTATCTAGCGTACTTAACCCTTTAACCGCCGAATTATTCAATTTGAATTTTCACCCACTTGAAGTTGTGTCTCAGTGACGCGATCCACAACTTCAAGTGAGTGAAAATTATTCAGATTTCACACAATGGAGGTCAACTGTTTTTCAAATCTTGCTGATTGATGTCACATTTTATCTTTAACATGTTTAAAAGGTGGTACTTAATGTGCCAATAAAAAATGAAAACCCGAATATATGCGGCACCGGCGGTTAAAGGATTAAAGGTTGGATAATAGTACAGGATTTTCTCAGCCCTGGCTGTAAGGAACATCTTCAGGTTCTCCCTGCTCAGTTTGTTTAATGAGAGTCAACTATATTCACACGTATTTATTTAAACCCTTTAAACCTTCACGATGCATCAAAGCATCATTTTGCATCTATAAAGAATGACTGAATTCCCTAAAACATAGGGGTTTTAGAAGGAAAATGTTCATGGAACTATTTAATAATAACAATATTTTTTTTCGTTTGCCACCCACAAGTCGAGAATCGCGACAGCAATTCGCGGCTTGTACTGGATAAAGATGACAATGGTAAATTCAGGCTTGGAAGAGTTAAAAAGTGGTTTAAATGTAGCATTTCCATGTTTGAAAAAGCTACTGAAATCACAGTAGATGTTTTTGTTTTTTAACCCCCCTTTATCTATTGGTAGTGTTCGAAAAACATCAAATTAATTGCTTCACCTTTTAAGTCCGAGTAAATTTAAATATGGAGTTGTAACTATACAGCTTGTTTAAATTATCGATTGTGTGGCTGAGATGTATTCATGACAGATCATCATTTATCAAAAGAAAATATATGCAGACGAAAAGAAGGGACACAGTAAATACAGATTAAACAGATTTGCCAGATTAAAGAATTGTGCTATCGAAAATGTTTTGAAGCTGATAATGATTTTTTTTCATCATAATTATGTGAATCATCAGAAAAAGATACAACTTGTTATTTTCTCACAGTGTTTTAAGTGTTACATAAAATACATAAATAATACATAAATAATAAGGTAATTGGTGTATGTTTATTTATCAGTGCTTGAGCGGATTATATAATCATCGACAAGTGTATGTGTCGAAGTCCACCTGCAACTGTCCAGGGACCTTGCTTGACAAAACCGCTAACAGTTACATGATGTATGTCTGTTTTGTTAGATTGGACTATGTACCTTCGGACATTTATAATTTTTGTCGTTTTGTTTCCTTAGCCATTTCGCCTGTAGTTTTTTTTCTGAAGAGCGTCAAACTTTCGAACTTTCATCACACTTTACCAAGGATTTTTGCCAAGACTTGTAAATAGGCCTATATCCAAACAGTGAGACTTCTCTATACGACGAGATTGATACTATGTCGATAAATTTGACCTGGAATAATACATGAGCAAATATTCTGGAAATACTAACTCATTATTTGACTGATTCCCTTAGTATCGATGTGATTAATAAGCATTTTCTATTTGGGGTGCAGAATTTTAGATATGTTTCCATCGCTTTTTTCAGTAACTGTTACGGACTATCATAGAAGTAGTCTAACTCTACGGGACTACCACCCGGGTAGCGTAGTCGGTAGAGAATCGTATTTCTAAAAAAAACAGGACTCTAATGTTTAAGTCAGTGGATTTTGATTATCAAATTCAAATTCATTTATTTTGCCAAAGTGCATTTCAAAAATATTAGATGAAGCTGACGAGCAACTGACATGATAATTCCATTTCGGGGGAACACATTTCAAAGTTAAATGTGTGACAGAAAAAATCACACCATTGGCCCACCGTTTGCATTTTGGTTTCATCCGTGTACTCATCTGGTTTACTGTCACGTGCAACTAGTCATCATTGGGCTAACAATAATACTATGTCAAAAATAGTGGTCCAATGATGGTCGCCACCAGTACGCCACCAGTACCAGTTGGCACATTTTTGCTAACTGCTACTGGTGGCCTACTGGTGACCTACTGGTGGCACAATGACAGCTAGTGACGAGTGTGCTACCAGTCAACTCAATTCAATAAGTGAAGCCACATTGCAAAAATGTCAGGAATCGTAATGATTTCCAGATTTCTGAGCGCATAGAGGAACACGTACGTGTGGCGGAAAAAAACCGTGCTCACGGTTCATGATCGGTGCTCATGATTTTCAATTCGTGGAGCACGGCTTTTAAACAGTGAGTGCGGATTATAAACCGAAAACACGGATTAAAAACTGTGAGTACGGATCGTAATCCGCGAGGACGGTTGTAAAACGTAAGGAGGCACTGTGGCTTTTAAATCAGTGCTTAATTTCTCACTATACTCAAAGTCACATTAAAAGTGATCAACCAGGATCGCATGTTTTTCGCTGATTTCTCGGTCAATTGTCAACCGATTTTCAAGAAATTTTGTAACAATCATATTTCAGCAGTACAATCCTAATATCCCTGGAAATTTCGTAAAATTATATATCGTATTTCAAAAGTTAGACCATTTGACATGTAATAAATTGAAATTACGACGCCCCTCTATAAACCCATTAAACTTATTCTAGAATTTTATTACATGTCGAATGGTCTAATTTAAAAAAAAATGGATTTAATTTTGCGAAATTGTTACCGCTGTTAGGATTTGAATAGAAAATGGCCTTTGCAAAATATTAAGAAAATCGGTTCAGAATTAACGGAGAAATCGCCGAAAATCATGCGATCCTGGCTAATTTGACGGCGAGTATAGGCTAGCACCATTGTGAAGAGATGTCTAATTATTTGTGGAAGAGACAAGTATCATTCTAATTTGTCTGTGAACAATTTTTTACCCAACCTAACTCCCAGCTGTTTCCCTCATTTTCATTCACATCGAGATGTGAACTACGGCCACAAATCTCACTTTAACCCTTTAACCGCCGGTGCCGGATATATTCGGGCTTTCATTTTTTATTAGCACATTAAGTACCACATTTTACACATGTTAAAGATAAAATGTGAAATCAATCAGCAAGGTTTGAAAAGAATTGACCTCCATTTAGTCAAATCTGAATAATTTTCACTCACTTGAAGTTGTGGATCGCGTCAGCGAGACACAACTCCAAGTGAGTGAAAATTCAAATAGAATCATTTGACGGTCCAAGGGTTAAGGTGGATAAAAATGAAATGATTTAGTAAAATAACCATGTTTAATATATCAAATTGAAGATAAGAAAGTTCTTAGTTTTATGAAAAATATTATATTTTTTCTTAAGTGAAAATTAATAATGTGATGAATTTATGTGCGAAGTAACATTAGCCTCCTTCCGCTAAGCCATAGAATTTAAATCTTTGCCCACTAGAAGCTGTGTCTCGCTACCAACAACTACAAGTGTGCGAAAATTACTCGCACTTGTTTAAATTGAGACCTAAAAATTGCAAATCCTCATGTTTAAACACCCATTTCATTTCCAATAAATGTGATTTGGTCGGCTAATAAAATGAATTAAAAACGATTATCTGATTAGAGTCATGCTTAGCTTATATCATAGTGATCCAGCATATCATATGCTGAATGTTACATTACTTTGATAATATAAAAAAAAAACAGAAAAATGTGTATTGAGTAAACGACAATTGAATACAATTGTTTATTAATTGAGCCATACTTGTTGTAAATACTCCAGTTACGTATTGTGAGATATGAATAGTGAAGCACAAGACACGAAAAAGTGAGTATGTTACTAAGAATAGAGCACATAATAGCAAATTATGTGATTATGGACTGTGGGCGGAATTGGCTGCTTTCTGAATTGATGATTATATCATGTGCCTGGGGGGCCTTAATCATCAATAGAACGTCAAATTAAGTGAAACAATGTGATGACGAGGGTTAGCTGGCAGCGTATGTACAGAAGTCAGGGCGTAGTCTTGTAATCAGCTAACCAGTCAGCACGATACACTACCCCGATAGTGGCCCAATGCTGAGCCATCGTCTTCAACGCTGTCCCAACAATAAAAAAACATTGGGTGAGTGTATGGTGTGTGTTTGGTAGCTAATCTGTGGAGGTGTCACCCGCTTGCGCGAGGACGCCTAGTCAATATATGGTAAAACATATCATTATCATGATTATGGGGATGCAACAGCGATATCAAGCTTTCCATTTATCTCTAACACTCATTCAATTTCAAGTCAGGGATGCCACTGTAGTTTTTATCATACGCATTTTCAGTTTAAGTTGGCAGTTGGATATCACAGCAGTAGTTCATACAAACCAATGTATACTCACTACAACATCTGTTTATTAAATATAATTAATGTACTCGGAGCATATCATTTTCATTCAAGCTATTTATCATTAATCCTGTCCACAACTAGTAGGTAATTGTAATGGATTTGTGCATATCATTAACCGCTACAACGCTGGAATAGTTTTGTATAAACCATGGAGGCCAAAGTTTTTTTTAATTTGAAATCATCATAAATATCTCAGCTAGTGCTCCGCTTCATGTGAATACCTATGTTATGAGTCTTTTATACATTTTTAATTCTGTCAGTGCGGGGATCGACATTAGACGTCAGAGTCTGACGTTTATTGCTTGCATGTATGTAGTTATTTTGGATGCAATTTATAAATACAACCAATGAAAATAAAATAAAAACTAAACATTTTATGTGCTACAATGAGATAAACGCCTCATATTTTAACAAATATATATCCCACAATGCAAAAAACACGAAACTTATTATCACTAATTTGTTTTCAGCAATCTGTATCATCCAAATATCATATAATTTGGCAAAAACACTAATCTTAACATCCTACTAATATCCTACCAAATTCGGATATTTTTCAGTAACAATCGTAAATTTAACGGTAACAAATTGGTATGGTAGCGAGATACCGTAACTTAATCGATAAAGTTACGATGTTTCTTCTTTGAGTATGGGACCCTTAGTATTATGGGATTATTTATTATTATGGTGTCATGAAGATTTCTATGAGAAATGACAGCACTTCGCGCCTTGCCAACATATCCAAAACATAGGTACTAAAGTCGATGCAGGTGAAATAAATCATGAACAATTAAAATAATAGAGTATCATAATAATTGTTATTAACCGTATTATCTATAATTCTGTAAGAGGCATCGAGGCGTGTAAAGACGTCACGGGGTTATTACCCTTATATTGAACGAGAGCATTCTGTCATGCACAACCGAAAGTTGAAATGTAAGCTGTTTTTGCTTTTTCGCTTTAAAGTATTCAGGCATTGGAGGTGATATATTTACAATTAAACCAAATATCCATGTAGTTCCCAGAACAATTAAATAATCAAAACCGAAATTAGCACATAAAAAACGCTTTGTCTGCTATTCAGCGCGAAAAACGTATGCCTACGACGTCAATAATCGCATAGACACCTTTGTCGCACGAAAACACTAGGCTTATTTGAAGAAAAAAATATTCAAGTTAATAATAATAATAAATGGTATAGTTCGTGAAAATAAAAACGTTGTGACCTCACATTAGATTATGTAACGCTCGGGTAATATGGGGAGATGATTATCCCTTGAGCTGCAAAGGGAAATGACTCGGAATGTCTGGGTTAGTATCCATTTTTTTATTCTCCTTTAAACGTGAATTACGTCCGCAAATCCCACGTTAAAGGAGGTGATGATGACCTGTTTATATTAAATACCCAAGTATTCCCCATCATTTTCCTATAAAGAGATTAAACCATTGTCAGTCAAATTATGAGCCCGCTAAATTGTATAATTTTCTACACATTGTGAGATAACGATAGTCAAGGATTCACATGATACTATCACAAAAATTTGTTTTTTCAAAACATCAAACGAATATTAAATACAAGGAATAACGCAACGCTCACTGTCAAAACCTTCAAAGGCAACGTTATTATCTATCGATTTATCTATCGCAGATGTAACGCTGGCCATGATTCTGTACCTATTTTGAAGACTGGTACCAGCTATCTATCTTTGCAGGCCTATATACATTTGTGATTATTTTCAGTGATCTAAATTAAAAACAAAATATACCCGCATACGGGCCTACCTTACCCGCATGCTCACACCATACACGATACCAGTCATCTATACATAAAACCGACTTGCCGGCGCATTGAAAATAGAACGCACATGTCAAAAACTGTAGGGTTAACCCTTTAACCGCCGATCCCGATTATACTCGTTTCTTCATTTTGTATTAGTACGTTAAATAAGCCTAACAGCATTTTTTAGCATGTTTTAAGGAAAACACGTGACATCAAACAACAAGATTCCACAAAATCGTTGATCTACATTTTGTCCAATCTGAATAATTTGCACTCACTTGAAGTTGTGGATCGCGTCGGCGAGACACAACTTTAAGTAGCCTGTGAAATTCCAATTAAATAATTTGGCGGTTAAAGGGTTAAACCTTGACCTTGATGACCACGGTGACAATTAAACCTGCCGCATTGTACCAAGTCAATGTGTACTCAGCGAATCGCGGCGATCCATCTTTTTCTAATCTAGATCTAACGGTACTTAAAAGGTCAGCAAAAATCATATTTGGTGTGTAGGCCCTATAGGCCTAAATGGGGGAGGGGTCAAATAAAAGAGAATTTTTTCAGTTTCAAAATACCTGGGGGTACTTTGAAACTAGTTTCAACGTACCCCCCGGTAAGCTGAAACTAGTTTCAACATACCCCCCGGTATGCTGCAAGGGGGGTAAGCTGAAACGGCTACACCGGGAGTTATTGTTGATCAAATAGAGACCATTATGGTAGACCTATGGTGCTAGTGTGTCAGGTGTGACCGAGCTGTTAATCATGAGGGATCCTCATTATGGTCGGATGTGTTTTAAGTCAGTTAAAACCCTCGGTGCTCCAAATTCTTAGCTGTGAAAAAGGCCTCGGCGGTCGGCCTCGACCCTATTCATAGCTAAGAGTTTAGAGCTCCTCGGGCTTTATCCTATACAGCAACCTTGGCAGGCCAGGCCCGTATTCTCGTACAAGTTACGATAAATCGTAGACTTCTGATTGGTCGAGATGGCCATCTCGACCAATCAGAAGCCTACGATTTATCGTAACTTGTACGAGAATACCATCTCGACCAATCAGAAGTCTACGATTTATCGTAACTTGTACGAGAATACGGGTCCAGAGGTCGTACCCTGTGATTTACATGGTTACGTTCAGGTAGCTATGCTTATCAGCCTTAGATTGCTGTTTTTTGTAAATCCTCCTGCCACCCTGTTACTTACCAGATACTTACTGTCATATTATTCACATAGAGATTTGAATTACAGCTGATACTCTGGTTTCATTGGGTATAAAGTAAAGGTTAATTTATGTTTAGTTCTCATGAATCAGAGAACCCCATAGTATCTCAGAAAAAAATCTCCATCAATTCAACTTGGGCAATTTGTTTTAAAGCAGTTCGCAGTTGAGTCTGTGGTCAAAATACCAGTCGTACCACAAAACTATGAAATTTCCACCTCAATACAAAATTATGTCATGCCATGATGTGGTTCGTCAATGAGAAGGAGGTGCTTGACCCTTTCAGTGCGGGGACAGACTACAGACGTCAGAATCGATAATGACGTCTAAAGTTGATTCCCGCACTGAAACAACTAAACAAAATTATAATGGACGTAGACCCATAAGATAGGTATTAAAATCAAACGAAAAAAGTAAGACATTCATGATTTCCAATTGAAAAAAATTGGTCTCCATGGTTTATACAAACATATTCCAGCGTTTTAAGGGTTAAATCCTAAAATAAGAGATTGATTCAACAGGACATTGATTTGCCTCATAAACCTGCGTATTTAAGGTTAGGTAATATATTGGAGTAATTAAACCAAAGTCATTGCTTCAAATGACGTACTGATAATTTAGAAGTGTTCAGATTGAATTTTTTAGGTGAATGTTACAATAACAATAAGGAGATTTTTAGTATTTTCGTAATATTGAACAAATACCAAAAATCTAGACATTTTTATCGAGATCCTTGATATAATCTAAAAGTGTTGCAATTGGAGGTTTTAAGTAATGTGACAATGATAAATATTTAGCATTTTGTTATATTGGAAAAATACCAAAAATCTAGAATTTTTTATGAAAATCCTTGTTGTTTGTGTATTTTAAAATATTGCTTACAAATGTTTCTGAGTAGGCGAATAGCTATAAATAGTATAATTAGGACAGGATGTTGTTATTAGACACCGTAGAAGGTTAATTGTGTCTGATCTATATTTAGGTCGAAATAATTACAGTGATAACGTAGATGAGTTAAATACGGTGCTCATGAATGAACGCAGTTTGAACATGCACTCTTTATAATGGCTTAGTTGGGAAACTAGCTGTGCTCGTTAACCAATCAACACTGGACATACGCCATAGACAGACTCATACATCAGAATACATACAATTTAATTAAACATTACACATTTACCTCATTGTTATGTTTCTATGTTTTACCTAAGACAAGTTACAAAGATCTATTACACTAACATGTTTATTTTTGCTACATTCCCCTTGCTGGTTAATTTACACAGGCCAATGTAAAATATGAAAAGTCTAGTACATAGAGCATGTGGGTAATGACCTTGCACTCATAATCACCTAACGGCTTATATGTATAAATAAACTTTTATTATCTATGCATTTAATGACTACAAACCGTTGATGAATCACATTGTTAAACTTAAAAGTTCATAAAAATAACAACAATTGAAATCATTAGACTCGACAGTGAAATAGTGGATGGGGTGCTAATGGCTAAAGCATAACCTGTGGAATATCTATATGTTTGGAAAAGACTTAACCCTTATCCTGCTGATCTCGACTATGGACGTTTTTAATCTGTTTTATTAATCGACCAAATCACTGTTATTGGCGATGAAATGTGTGTCTAAACATCAAGAATTGCAAATCATTGTGCTCAACCTAAACAAATATGAGTAATTTTCAACCACGTGAGGTTGTGGATCGCGGTAGCGAGATACAACCTCAAGTGCTTGAAAATTTAAATAAATTTACTTAGGATAGGGGTCAAACAAACGTCTCTGTAAAGTACAAAGAAGTACTGCCTGCGATTATTAATTTTAGTACTTAAAAGGAAACAGTAATATATCATAGAAATAAACGATCAAATCCATGTTTGGTCACAGTGCCTTCAATTACGATGGACTATTTCCAAAATATCTTTCTCAATTACAAGGTTATTATAAATAATAGTTTGATATTTTATTACCAAATGTTGAATAAATGTTGGTGAAAAAAAATTATAATAATAATCTGTTTATTTTTATCTTCAGCTCTGCTCTGTTACCCCTTTTAGTATCCATGTATCAGGGCTCGAGTTTCGAATTATGTGTCAATTATATACTTATATGTGCACGAAAATGGCCAAAAGCTCATCTATTCATTCATTTCTTCTATATCAAGATACAAATTGTTATGATGTCACGAGTCGCTGCACCTAGAACATGACTGTTTGTTGTTCACACACACCGGCACTGATCAGAGCTTCGTGACAGAACCAAGGGCGATGTGCAGCTCAAACAATACGTCGGCTCAATGTTGGCACACCGTCGGTAGACGCTGTGCCAATATTGAGCCGAGGGATTGAATTCAGGAGCGATAGCTACTTATAAAAACATTGAGCTATATACGTGGCTACACTTCCCAGGTATAACAACCATAAAATAGGCCAAGTCATAGCGGCAGACATTCTAGAGAAACGTGCAAATTGCAGCCAAAGTGCGAAGATACATGTAGTAAACATCGACGACACAAAGTGAATCACGACAGCGGACGTCATATCAATAATAAACACAGTGGTCGCAGAACAGCCACGTATGTCGACGTTTTCCATCAAGGGACTAGCCCACCACCCAGTTTTAGGCAAGGTTGTCACAGAATTAATGTAAACATTGTTATTTGCATCAAAAGTAGTTTATTTCTAACTTTAATTGTTAAAAAATCACTAGACTGAAGATATGTTTAATACAAAATTAAAATTTCCCAGCTGTTAATGAACGAGGCTAGTGATAGGCTAGTCCCTTTAACATACTATCTTCTTCTTGTTTATATGACCAGAATGAAAATAAAATAGCCACAAAACAAATCTAAAGCAATTATTTCACGACACGCCGTGGTGTAATACTTATTCAAATAAAATAATATTCTTTATTTCAGATAAAAAGTAGGATGTATTCAAATCAACCAGCCATCATTACCTGTACGTGAGTTAGACAGCTATTTGAACCTCTCAATTACCTGTGTTGTAATCATGCAGAACATGGTTAAATTTTTAAAACATATAGGCCCCTACGGTATAATCTTTGTCAAATTTGAGATATGGTACTTGAGTATTTTATGGAATAAGTATCGCCTCTGACGGTGCCTGAAAATGAGAATAAATCTATCTGCGCTAAGAGGGTGTTACTCTCTCCTGTTATGACAAATGTGTCCCTAATTTCCAATATTGACCATTAAAGCGTCAATAGTTGTTTTTATTTTACAAAATGAGCGTTTGAAATAAAATGAAAAATGAAATGAATCGGGTTTTAGGCCACCTTTGTGCACATATAGGCTAAACTGGGCCAAGAGAACCTCCTGAGGATGATGAGATGATTGAGATGACACTGTCCTCCAGACACAGGATTCAAAATTCGAGCCCTGGCGGTCTGAGGTCGAGTACACTACCTCTCGGTCACAGAGGCTCCCCACAATACTGACTTTCACACGTGGATGAGGAAGAAACAATTTTTGTTTCTTTCAAACCGCCGGGACCGGGAACCGAACCCCGAACTCTGGCGTGAAAGGCAGCGGTGCTAACCACTACCCTAGGGCCCCAGCCCATGAGCGTTTGCACATCAAGATTTGCAAATGTTTGGTCTCAAATTGAACAAATATGAGTAATATTCACTTCTTGATGTAAAGTGAGTGAAAATTTAAATTAAATAATTTTTCGCTTTGACCCTTTAACCGCCAAATTATTCTATTTGAATTTTCACCCACTTGAAGCTATATCTCGCTGACGCGATCCACAACACCAAGTGAGTGAAAATTATTCAGATTTGATTAAATGGAGGTCAACTCTTTTCACATCGTGCTGATTGATGTCACATTATGGCTTTAACATGCTTAACCCTTTAACCGCCAAATTATTCAATTTGAATTTTCACCTACTTGAAGTTGTGTCTCGCTGACGCGATCCACAACTTCAAGTGAGTGAAAATTATTCAGATTTGAAAAAACGGAAGTCAACTCTTTTCACATCGTGCTGATTGATGTCACAATATGGCTTTAAAATGCCTCACCCTTTAACCGCCAAATTATTCAATTTGAATTTTCACCCACTTGAAGTTGTGTCTCGCTGACGCGATCCACAACTTCAAGTGAGTGAAAATTATTCAGATTTGACAAAATGGAGGTCAACTCTTTTCAAATCGTGCTGATTGATGTCACATTATGGTTTTAACAGCTTGACAGGCGGTACTAAATGTGGTAATAATGGAGTGAAAACCCCAAAATATTCGGCACCGGCGGTTAAAGGGTGAAGGGCTAATCTATTTATCTGAACACAGTATTATAATTGTTATTATTATTGTTATTATCATTTATTGTTTTTTTATTATTAATATTTATCATCTCTACTATATCAATGTAATCAATACATTATCTAAGAGTGTGCTTCACAACATGACTTGCGTTTTTATTTGGCGGAGAACGCTGATTCTGTAGAAGGCAATATGACCCAGTTGTTCTTATCTATGTACTTGATAATTATATAGGGACAAGTATAAGGTAACCAGAACACAGGCTCTACAAAACATAGCTATATTAGGGTGAACATATGTATACTACTACTACTACTACTACTACTACTACTACTACTACTACTACTACTACTACTACTACTACTACTTCTACTACTACTACTACTACTACTACTACTACTACTACTACTACTTCTACTACTACTAATAATAATAATAATAATAATTTTAATAATAATAATAATAATAATAATAATAATAATAATAATAATAATAATAATAATAATAATAATAATAATAATAATAATAATTATTACATGATAACTAAAATAATTATTACATAATAACTAAAAACAGTGAGTTAAAATCATTCGCTGCAAGCATCTGATTACTGACTGAGTAAGATATATTAAATAGCAACATGGTCAATTTGGGTAAATTTTTATTTTTAAAATTGTAGAGCATAATTATTGCTGGTCTTCAAGCACCACACGTTGTATTTAAATACCAAAAAGCCGAAATGAAGATTTCTCCTATTGTGATTTTCATTCATTTTAATCCCGAAATTACTTTGTACGATTTTCTGATCACATGACTAATTGGTTGGCATAAGGGATGTCTGGTGATAACTAAAGCATATGTCTGGTGATATATTATAATAACTAGATAACATGTTGTTCACAATGTGCTCGCTCTTCTAGAAGCGTGTGACCTCGTAACTAGCGTCACGTAAGTAAGTATGTAAGTAAGTAAAATGTCTTATTTACTTCACTTTTCGGCCAATATGGCCATTTAAGTAAAAATTCCAAGTATTACAATATCCTATATTGTATATTAGAAGTGGTAAAGAGAAGATCAAACTAATAACTGCATGTTCGTATAATTATTGTAAAAGGCTTGATATGATAATATGATGATGCTTCTGACACCTATATGTAACAAGTTTGATGACATGTTGTAGCGCCTGCACTACAACACAGTTTAATGAGTATAAAAATGTCAGCATAAATAATATAAAATATGAAGTGATTATAAAATGAACGACTTACCAAGTCACTATATATCCATGAAGTCTTAATAATGTATGTATGTACACAATATAAATTGACATAAATATCAATGACATAAACAATGAACAGAGAAACCATTAAGTAAGTAAGTAAAATGTCTTCTTTACTTCACTTTTCGGCCAGTATGGCTAGAGAAATCATTAAACCATAAAAAATTTCTCAAAAATTAAAGACTTACAGTGCCCCCACAGTTGGTAACAAGGTCCGTGATATTGAAGAACACCACAGAAGCGATCACGAACCTTGAGGACACCGTAAGTCACCACAGGCTAATTGTACGGCATTGGCTTCTCTATGACATGCTGCATTATCCGCCAGGATGCCACAGAGAAACCATTAAAACAATTAAGTGAACAAATAATTATATGGCAATGGTCTCTTTCGGACATCCCGTCCATCACCAGGATGCCAAAGAGAAACCATTAATATATACTTCAAACAACTCCGTATATGTACAAAGTGTGTGCTGGACGATCAATCCAGAGAAAACACCCAGCACAGATCAAAGAACCCACTGTACAATGAAAAAATATATAAAATATATAAATATGAATACATAAAGAATATATAAAGAATTTGAACTGAAAACTATGAAAAAATAAACATAACAGCCTCAGTGAAAAACCCTGAACCACCGGAAAGCAAACACAAAAAACTTCACGTCACAAAAAATAGAAAAACCTGGTTCGATGAAAGGCAAAAGGAAAAAACGTTTGGGTGTGCTTGGCCTTCTAAGAAGTTGCCCAGGGGGGACCACGCGGAGGTGACACCCATCCCCCCCACTAACGTCACGTGCCCTCGTATCGTGTTTGGTGCGCCCGCTGTATATCTGTATGTCTGTCTCGCTTCTCTGGAGGTCATCAGAAATGAATACTTGTTACTTGTTGTTTGTTGAGCCACGAAGCTGGGACAACAACGGCTCAAGCGTAAAGCGATTCTAGTAGCAGATTAAGTCAAATCAAGGTAAAATATAAATGCTCATTGGCCACCCCTGGATCAATGTCTGTGCTAGTGCCAAATATAAAGTTGATCTATTAATTAAAACACACCCCTACACTATTTGCTATGTCCGACCACTACATTCTAAGCCGGGTACGGAGAGTTATTGTTGATGAAGTACAGACCAATTATCATGGTAGGCCTATGGTGCTATAATCAGTCAGGTGTGACCGAGCTGTTGATTATGAGGGATCCTCATTATGGTCGGATGTGTTTTAAGTCAGTTAAAACCCTCGGAGCTCTACATGTAGAGCTCCTCGGGTTTTATCCCATACTGACATGATGATCTATATTAACCACATATATGTTCCTATTCTTGTCATTCTCACACATCAACCAAATTGATCATACTGTTCAATGATATAACGTACTAATACAACGGACCAAAAGAAAAATAGATTTTTTTTACAAAAATTAATGAACCACTAATGATACAATATCATTAACCCTTTAAGCTCTCATGATGCAATAAAGCATCATTTTGCATCTCTGAAGAATGACCTAATTTCTCGTTTTTCATGGATTTTTTTACATAATAACAATATATTTTGTTCTTTTGCCACCCAATTCAAGTCATTTTCATCCACTACAAGTCGCGAATCGCGACAGCATTTCGCGGCTTGTAGTGGATGAAGATGACAATGGTAAATTCAGGCTTGAAAGGGTTTATAGCGGGTTAAACCTTCTATAAACACTTTAACAGCATTTATGAAATGAAATAGACGTGCAGTTGAAGCGTTACACAAAACCCGGGACTTGGAGTTGATGGGTTTATCACGACCACTGACACACTTGTAAAAGATTTACCTAATATAGATAGTAGCGGTCACGAATGTTACATCACCGGGATTGATACATTTTCTGATAATAGATATGTCCATTGAAAGCGCAAATTGGGAGAAAACAGTACAAAATATTTATGTCTAATAATATTTCAACCGTAAAAATCGAATTAATAGTGCAGGTCACATTATAGTTTGTGACAACCATGGCTACAATATTAGGTTTTTGTTTTTACTTTGGTGGTGTAGCTTGTTACACAGAGCACTGTGCAGCCTGTTCCAACCAGACACAGACGGCACGCGTGTATCAAAATGCAGACAGCTCTTTCAGGAAACACCAGGACTTGACCCAATATTGTTTCAACATTGGTCCAGGGCTGTTGGTGGGGGGGGGGCAATATTGAAACAACATTAGGTCATAACCTCGTGTTTGCTGGGCTCCACACAGGTGTTTGTCTACACCCAACCCTTCCCCTCCATAATATTTTCGCCAGCCGATCAGGGTACTTTTAGCAAAACGTCCGGCCAATCACAAGCTTACTACAATACTTGAAATTGAGAATGTCATATCACCAGGATTGATAAATTTTTTGATAATAGATATGTTCATTGAAAGCGCAAAATGAGAGAAAACAGTACAAAATATTTATGTCTAATAATATTTCAACCGTAAAAATCGAATTAATAGTGCAGATCACATTATAGTTTGTGACAACCATGTCTACAATATTGGATTTTTGTTTAAGCGTTAAAGGGCTGAAATATTGTCATAGTTAGCTTGCTTGATTTGAATACGTATGTTTTGGGCCTGCGGCCATTTTTCGTTGGTGGTGTAGCTTGTATGATCTAAAATTCTACGTCCAAGACAATTGAGATTATCTAAGAGCTCACACTATCCTGTGCTGTAGGGTATAAATTCAATAGGTTAATATCATTAACCTAGGTTTTAATCTACGCTACTGACGGGTCGGGGATTCCCAAGCTAAGGTCACGTAGTGCAGGAATCCCCCTGTCCTGATAATACCGTGTACACGGTATGGTCGCCTGGGACGTATGGTATAGGGATCTCAATTCCCAGATGCCTATTATTTATGTTCCTATCCCGGGGGTGACCGGGATCTGTAACTATATGCAGGGTGGATATAGCAACCGTTTTGGCGGGAACCTCTTACTTTATCAGAGCACTGCACGCTGGGACAGCGTCTTGTAGTCCGTGAGCAGTGAGCATGGCGGCCCTGATCGCGGCACGCCATGTGTTGGGCTACTGGATTCCAGCTCTTTTTGAATATTTGATCAAACTCCCACCCTCCCTTTATTTAAGGTTTTTAATATGTTTAGTTAGTTAGTTTAGTAGTTTGAGGGGTTTCGTAGATAGAATATATCTAACTGTTTAATATTTTACATAATGAATACAAATAAATATTATTATCAATGATTATATAATAAACAAACCAAGTATGCAATGGTTAATAAACATTTGTTAATCATCTGATTATAAGCGCTGATATTGTTATATAATACATTATGCAATACCTTTACATCAATTATGCATTAGAAGACTTTATTAACCATTGTTAATCATCATTTTGCAATGACTGTTATTTGATGTCACATTATGTAAAATATTACTTTTGATATTTAATAAACCCTCAGTATCGCAGCCTGTGTTCGAGTCTGTGAGTTAGATTAAAACATACAAATATTCCAGATGTAGCCTACGTGGAACCTGTCTCCAATTCACAAAGATTTGTCAAAAAAGCCTTATTTCTGAGATTTCAAGGTACACCCACATATACTTCATGGCACAGATGCCTTTTTGTGGTTATTTTTTCACGCTACGTCGAAAACAGCAAATAATGTCACCATAACATTTTATAAAGCAGGTAGTAAATGTCGCTGACGCATCACTGCTATGTTTTGTTTATAAACAGAATCGGCTAGAGTGGATGGTTTTTTACGATAGTGTTTTATCAGCGGTATAGCCTCATTAAGATCTGAACATCAATATCTATCACTTAGAACATAGGGCGACGATTGTTCAGGTACTCCGTAAGGATAACAGAGTTATGTATTAACCCTTTCAAGCCTGCATTTACCATTGTCATCTTCATCCACTACAAGCCGCGAATTGCTGTCGCAATTCTCGACTTGTAGTGGATGAAGATGATTTGATGTGGTTTAAAAATTAAAGAACATTACCATGTATTGGTAAACCAGCTTCATTGAAATGTTCGTTCTTAAACCCTTTGTTGTAGAAAAATTTAGTCTCCTTTCAGGGATGTGAAATGAGTTTAATGCATCGTGGAGGCTTAAAGGGTTAAACAAAGAGCTGATCAATGGATCGTGACCTTATCAGGCTCATGGTAATCTAGGGCGAGATATTTATATATCGGAAACTTTCAGAGTGGGAATATAAGCAGCCACGTCCGCCCCTAGAATCCTGAAACCGTGCCTCATCACATCACCCAGCTAATACAAGACGTTGAATCGATGCTCGCTTAAACCTTAAAGTGCTGAATTATTTGTGTATAAACCATGGAGACCATATATATATTTTCAATTTGGAATCAGCATAAATGTCTTGGTTGGCTCTTTCCTATTCATTTGAAAATCCATGTTATGGGTCGACGATCACTATAAAGCGTTTGAATCTGACGACTCAAGCCCGCACTGTAAGGGTTAATGTTGGTCCAGCGTCGTAGATGGTGGGCCAACAATAAATCAGCACTAGTTCAGCGCTTTGTGTTTGCTGTTCACACGGGATTGTCATGGTTGTAACCGTCAGATTAACTTGTATCGCATGTTTTTCGCCGATTTCTCAGTCAATTCTCAACCGATTTTCATGAAATTTTGTATGGACTATTTTGTATCGGAAAATATTGTATAGCGAAAAAGTTAGACCATCTGGCATGTAATGCAATTCAGGGCTAAAAACAAACTTTAATTTAACCAGTTTAATGGGTTTATAGAGGGACGTCGTAATTTCAAATTTACTACATGTCAAATGGTCTAACTTCTGAACTACATGATATTTTTTTATGCAAATTTCACGGTAGTCGCCGCGTGACTAGAAAATACCCTTTGCAAAATTTCATCAAAATCGGTTGAGAATTGACTGAGACATCGGCGAAAAACATGCGATACAAGTTAATCTGACGGCGGGTATAGTGTAGATTCTCCCAGCCCAGTTTAGCATATATGTGCACAAAGGTGGCCTAAGACTCCGTTCATTTTATTTTTATTTTTAGATATAGTGTTTTCCTCCAGATGCGAAGTCAGGGCCAGGGGTAAATTCCACCAAACCTACTAACAGTCTTAAAAGTAGGATTATCTTAACATTCTCAGTTTGTCTCTTTTCCATTAGAAAAGTTCAGAGCATCGTAACCCTTGAAGTGTTATATTGAAAAAAAAAATTCTCACCCACTTGAAGCTGTGTCTCGCTACCGCGACCCACAACTTCAAGTGGGTGAAAATTACTGACATTATGTACAATTTGAATCAAAATATATTCTAATATCACAAAGTTATCCTTATTTCCTTTTACATATTTATTTTAGAAGACGAATGAAATGACTGATAAGATATGCATATGGCACTGCTTTTTGGTCGATAAAGGCTCAGATCGGTACGCGTCGCCAGATACAGGCCGAGCCGGAGGCGAATGCCTGTATCGAGATTAAATATAATGAGATAAAATAGCTGTAATTTTCCGCACTCCATGCTAAATGTTATCAGTTATCGCACAGACACTTACTCGTTTTTCGGCCTGCTTTCCTGTGTGTCCAGAGTCACGAAGCACGGGTACGGTATAGCCTACTCAGAGCATCCGATTGGGCGAGATACCCATCACGACCAATCAGATCCGAAATATCTAGGTCGCCTGACATCTTAAGCATTGATCAAGGTACCCATATAAAGGGTTCCACAGCCTGGAAAAACGCCAGCTTAGTCCGCGCAATCTGACAATGTATGTTCTACACATTGCAATGATAATACAATATGGTTTTCAGTCCATATGTTCACATAGCATAAAATATTCGAAATCAACCAAAACTGAATTAATGGAATAATGGTAAACTGGTTACAACCAACCAAAGGGCTATAACGATCCACATGCCAGTTATGACAACAATATGATGTAATTTGAATGATTCAGATTAAAAGTATTCAGAATGGTATTTTCATAAATATAATGAAATAAAAAACGTTTTTTTAATCCACGATACACAACTTTGGTTTATCTAGGCTCTACCAGATAGAATGTAATGTGTAAATGGGTGATGCTGGTAGACTAATATAGGAAATATCACTCCGATATTTTAAATTAATTTGCACGTTTAACAATGGTATATAATATAATAGTCTTTATTAGAAAGAGTTGATAAAGTGAATTTAACGGCTGAAGGCACTATGTATGTAGAGCTGAAAATAAGCAAATAAACTAAGACGAAATGTTTACCATTCAAGCTATATATATGGAATGCATTCATGACAACACGCCCAGAAAATACGAGATATTGACCCGGTGCTGGCTTAATATTGATCCACCGTCTGAGACGCTGACCAACATTAAACCAACATTGGCGCAACTTCTGGAGTCCGCTGGGTGGGTCTCTGCTTATGATAACCCTGAGAAAAGTGTATGATTACCTCCCAGCAAAGAACAAACACCACGCTGATGTTATATCAAAAATGTTGGGACATCATCGGCGACGTTGGCCCAACATTGAACCAACCCGACGCAATGTTTGGTGTTTGCAGGCCTGATGTTGGATTTCCAGAGCAAGTGCCTCCAGAACATCATCACTGATAACAATAGGAATTTGAGAAATATCTTGAATTATGACGGTACCTGGTAATTTAAAACTAAATATCGTACGTAAATTGAAACATCTATATAATTTACTTATGTGTAGCAAAACCAACAACAGTTGGTTGAACTTCTCAAATCATTGAAAAGATCATAACTATCTACACTGGACACCATAAAATGATTGCAATGTCAGCGTTCTTTGACAAATAATTTGCCAGAGTGACATCATGCCTTAAACTAATGAGTAAGGAAAATAACGACCCCTGGTGACGCGGGAGTCCCGCGTAACTATCGTGGACTAATTTTTATAGGGGCACAGGTCGCCCCGGGTGACCAGCCTACTTATGCTGGATGCCTTGGTGTTGTGATCTGCCCGACACCTAATACATTAAAATAATTAAATAGGTTCTTCAAGAACATGTGTGGGTATTGATGGCGTCTGGATAGGGACGTCTTGCACTTTCGCTGTTTTAAATCACGCTCTTTCGCATCGCCCGCCCCTTCGCAGTCTTGCCTCGCCCTTGTACAGCTTCGCATGGCCCTTTCGTTTTTTTTCGCAGTTTCGTTGTTTCGTAGTCTCGTTGTTTCGCATCACCCTTTCGTTGTTTGGCATCCCCCTTTTGTTGCTTCGCAGTTTTGTACTCGCGTTGTTTCGCACTATTGTTGCATTATTTCGTACTTTTGTTGTTTCGTACTTTCGTTGTTCCGTAGTTTTGTTGTTTCGGACTTTCGCTGTTTCGCACCTTCCGATGTTTCGTACTTTCGCTGTTTCGTATATCGTTTTTTCGTACTTTGGTTGTTTCGTACTCTCGTTATTTTCCAGTCTCCTTGTTGCGTACTTTCGTTGTTTCGCAGTTTTGCAGAATCGCATTTTTGTTATTTCGTATTTTCTTTGTTTCGTACTTTTGTTGTTTCGCAGTTTCGCACTTCTCTTGTTTCATGTTTTCGTTGTTTCGTACTTTCGTTGCATCGTTATTTTGTTATTTCGTACTTTTGTTGTTTCGCAGTTCGCACATTCGTTGTTTTGTACTTCCGATGTTTCGTACCTTCGTTGTTTCGTTGTGATGGACGGCAGCGTTCCCCTCTTCACCAAGCCCCGGCGTGATGGATGGCAGTGGTAACCACCAAAACAATTAAGTGAATCGGGCTTTAGGCCACCTTTGTGCACATATAGGCTAAACTGGGCCAGGAGAACCTCATGAGGATGGTGAGATGATTGAGATGACACTGTCCTCCAGACACAGGATTCGATATTCGAGCCCTGGTCTGAGGCCGAGCACGCTACCTCTCGGTCACGGAGGCTCTCCACAATACTGACTTTCACACGTGGATGGGGAAGAAACATTTCTGTTTCTTTCAAACCACCGAGACCGGGAACCGGACCCCGAACTCTGGCGTGAAAGGCAGCGGTGCTAACCACTAACCTAGGGCCCCCGCCCGGTAACCACCAAGACCCCAGCGTGATGGACGGCAACGTTAACCACCGGGGCTACGGCGTGATGAACGGTAACATTTGACCTCCAGGGCTCCGGTGTGATGGACGGCAACGTTCACCTCCAGGGCTCCAGTGTGATGGACCGCAACGTTCACCTCCAGGGCTCTGGCGTGATGGACGGCAGCGCTAACCAAGTGCAAATTCTAAAAAAAATATATTTATCCTATTTTTAGCAAAACCAACAGTTGATTGAAATACTCATAATCATTGTTTAGATCTACTATACACTGGGCACCATAATATGATTGCAGTGCTAATGCTATTTGATAAATAATTAGCAAGGGTAAAGTCATGCCTTAAACTAATGAGTAAGGAAAATAATGACCCCTGGTGACGCGGGGGTCATTGTTGTGATCTGCCCGACACCAAATAACAGAAACAAAGAAAAAAAGTTATTCATGAATATGTGTTGTATTTATGGTGTCCGGAGTGAACCATTTCGCAGTTTCGCTGTTTGAAACCTCACTCTTTTGCATAGCCCACCCTTTCGTAGTTTCGTACTTTCGTATCGCTCTTTCGTAGTATCGCATCGCCATTTCGAAATTTCGCATTCTCGTTGTTATCGCCCTTTCAATATTTCGCATCGCCCTTTCGTTGTTTTTCAGTTTCGTTGTTTTGTACTTTCGTTGTTTCGTATTGCCCTTTCGTTGTTTCGCACTTCCCTTATGTAGTACTTTAGTTGTTTCGTACTTTCGCTGTTTTGCACTTTCGTTGTTACACACTTCGTTGTTTCGTACTTTCGCTGTTTCGTACTTTCATTCTTTCCCACTTTCGTTATTGCGTACTTTTGTTGTTTCGTATTGTGGTTGTTTCGTACTTGCTTTGTTTCGTTGTTTCGTTGTTTTATACTTTTTATTGTTTCGTACTTTCGTTGTTTGGTACTATCGTTGTTTGTTATTAAATAAATTTAAAACAGAACACACAAACGCGAGCGCGATTAGGCACGCCACGGGTGACAACATGCCTACACAAAAACACGAGACGTTGACCGGTGTTGGATTAATGTTGGTCCGTGACCGAGAGGTATCGTGCTGAACCTCAGACGGCCAGGGATCAAATTTCGAATACTGTTCCAGGAGGGCAGTGCCATCTCATTCATCTTATTATCCACAGGAGGTTCTCCTGACCCAATTTAGTCAATAGGTGCAAGGAGGTGTGATAAAAGTTTACCAAATGAGGATCCCTTGCACCTACGCCAGACTTTCATTCATTCATTCATTCATTCATTCATTCATTCATTCATTCATTCATTCATTCATTCATTCATTTATTCATTTATTCATTCATTCATTCATTCATTTATTCATTCATTCATTTATTCATTTATTCATTTATTCATTCATTCATTCATTCATTCATTCATTCATTCATTCATTTATCCATTCATTCATTCATTCATTCATTCAATCATTTTTTCCTTCATTCATTCATTCATTCATTCAATCATTCATTCATTCATTCGTTCGTTTGTTCGTTCGTTCGTTTGTTCGTTCGTTTCTTCGTTCGTTCATTCGTTCGTTCGTTCATTCGTTCGTTCGTTCGTTCGTTCGTTAGTTCGTTTGTTTCTTTGTTCGTTCGTCTGCTTGTTCATTCATTCATTCATTCATTCATTCATTCATTCATTCATTCATTCATTCATTCATTCATTCACTCATTCATTCATTCATTCATTCATTCATTCATTCATTCGCTCACTCGCTCGCTTGCTCGCTCGCTCTCTCTCTCGCTCGCTCGCTCGCTCGCTCGTCCGTTCGTTCGTTCGTTCGTTCGTTCATTCGTTCGTTCATTCGTTCATTCGCTCGCTCGCTCGCTCGCTCGTTCGCTTGTTCGTTCGTTCGTTCGTTCGTTCGTTCGTCAGTTTGTTCATTCATTCATTCATTTATCCATTCATTCATTCATTCATTCATTCATTCATTCATTCTTTCATTCTTTCATTCAGTCATTTATTTATTCATTTATTTGTTTGTTCGTTTGTTCGTTCATTCATTCATTCTTTCCTTCTTTCCTTCATTCATTCGTTCGTTCGTTCGTTCGTTCGTTCATTCATTCATTGATTCTTTCATTTATTCATTCATACATTCGTTCATTCGTTCGCTCGCTCATTCATTCATTCATTCATTCATTCATTCATTCAATTATTCATTCATTCATTCATTCATTCATTCATTCATTCTTTCATTCATTCATTCATTCATTCATTCATTCATTCATTCATCCGTTTATTCGTTCGTTCCTCCCTTCGTTCGTTCGTTCATGTATTCATCCATTCTACTGGTGTTAGGTTGTAAACCTTCTGTGAAGGATAAACTTCCATCAAACAGCAACAGACTCACGCCAATGCTGTATCAATGTTGGCTCATCATCGGCATCGTTGCCCCAGCACTGAACTAACCTGGTTCAATGCCTGATAATAATAGGGGTTGGTAAAATACCTTGCATTGTGAAAGTGGCCCTACCTGGTAATTTATAACTAAATATTGTTAGTAAATTATAAAATATATAATTTACCTATCTGTAGGAAAACCAACAGTCGTTCGAACTTCTCATAATCATTGTTGTGATCTACTATCCACTGGACACCATAAATAGGATTGCAGTGTTAGTGATATTTGATAAATTATTTGCAGGGGTAATGTAATGCCTTAAACTAATGAGTAAGGAAAATAACGACCCCTGGTGACGCGGGGGTCCCGCGTAACTATCGTGGACTAATTTTTATAGGGGCACAGGTCGCCCCGGGTGACCAGCCTACTTATGCTGGATGCCTTGGTGTTGTGATCTGCCCGACACCAAATACAAACAAATAAACAGATTGTCTACATTTAATTGGCCTATTCATATGTGTGTCAGCCATCCACCATCGACAAAGTTTGTTAGAAACTGTTTAGATGGCACGTCTTTGTTACAGCTGAACTAGCTACATATGAGTGATCAATGTATGGGTGGATGCCAATTGAGATTTTGGCCCTAAATAGTCAAAATGGAAGTTCAAAATGGCCATTTATATATATAGCATTAATGAAGTAAGCTATAGCAAGTATATATATGTACTTCTTTTATTAGAATCGTTCTAATTATGTCGGAATGTCCTATATAAAGAAAAATGTGTATCAATTTGGAATAAAAATGACTGCTATATACATACTTTATCAGTCATCATACAGTATTTTACGATTCAACACATTGTACTTGTATGCATGTATGCACTCGAGTGTTTAATGTCTTCAACATGTACACCACACATTTGTGAAGCAATAAAACGGATACTAATCTATATCTAGAGGGTAATTGTGACTTTTTATCTGAATTTTGTTAGGTTATTTTTATTATGACAGATTGATTGGAATTTCGCATGTGAGTTTTTTGGCAGCCATTTTGAACTGGAATTTTAGATTTCAGACCTCGGACTTCAGACTTGAAATTTCAGAAGTCCCCACTGAGCTTTTGCACTTTTAAATAGATATATAGTTGTTTTTCAAATGGAATCGCATTCAGAGGGCCCAGTACACACATCGACTTGTCTCTCTGTTGACTTAATGTTGTATCAATATCCGTGACGCTAGCCCAACATTAAAACAACATTGATTCAAGAATTGCAACTGTTATTTTAATAGTTCCAATTAAAAGATTTCAACTGTCCATACCAAATACACAATATTGGTTCAATACTGGGCTACTGTCTGCAACGCTGGCCAGGAGTTAAAAAAATGAATAATGTATTTTTGTTATGAAATCTAGAGACTAAAGGGTGAAGTCGGTCTCCACATAGGGGAACCATGTTCACTCTCCTGTTTTCATTCAAGCAATAAATGGAGAATCACCCGACATGTACACTATTGAACCAACATTGGACCCTTTTACAGGCCTACCTGCCATGCAAGTTAAAAGGCAGTATCTGCTCACCTTAAAAGTAAGCAGATACTGCCTTTTGCATTTGAAGAACATAGTGAGGCAGTATCTGCTCACTTTACAAGAAAGCAGATACTGCCCTTTGCATTTGAAGAGCACACTGATCCAGAAAATCCTGGATAAATTTAGAAGAACTTGAGAATATGGTGTCCAAATTCCATGTTGATTGGATAAAAACTCAGGGAAAAATCGCTTTTAACAAAACGCGTAACTATCGTGGACTAATTTTTATAGGGGCACAGGTCGCCCCGGGTGACCAGCCTACTTATGCTGGATGCCTTGGTGTTTTGATCTGCCCGACACCTAAAAATAACGAAAAATACCAAAAAGTTATTCATGCACATGTGTGCTATTCATGGTGTCTGGGGGGCCATCTCGCACTTTCGCTGTTTAAAATTTCGGTCTTTTGCTTCGCCCTTTCGTTGTTTCGTTGTGTCTTTGTTTTGCATCGCCCTTTCGTTGTTTAGCATCGCCCTTTCGTGGTCTTGGGGGGGGGGGGGGCATCTCACACTTTCGCTGTTTGAAATTTCGCTCTTTTGCATCGTCCTTTCGTTGTGTCTTTGTTTCGCATCGCCCTTTCGTTGTTTAGCATCGTCTTTCGTTGTTTCGTACTTTAGTAGTTTTCGCACTTTCGTACTTTCGTTGTTTCGCACTTTTGTTGTTTCGTACCCTCGTTGTTTCGCACTTTAGATGTTTCATACTTTCGTTGTTTAGTACTTTCGTTGTTTCGTACTTTAGTAGTAAAAAAAAAATTGGCGACCTGTACCCCTAGGAAAATTAGTCCACGATAGTTAGGCGGGACCTTCGCGTCACCAGGGGTCGTTATTTTCCTTACTCATTAGCTTAAAATAAACATAAATTGTTCTAGTAAGGCAGCCATCAAGCTATACCATGCACCGGCTGTTAAAGTTTTTTTCGGTGGATTCCACACCCTCATCGGATCTATAATGCATATCAGCCGGATATCAAGATGATATCCTTGAGCGATCTGAGAAAATTGAACATATTCAAAATGACCGCCATTTGGTGAAGGTCAAACTTTAAATTGCCACAATGCTCGACACAATGGGAGCAGCTTCATGATTTTGGTGTCCACTATAGGGTTTGCAGGTATGCCCAATCCAATGGTGTGGTCATCGATAACTTTAGACATTGCATTGTGGGTAAAATCCAAGATGGCCGCCAGTTGTCCAGGGTCAAACAATAAATTGATATCATTTTCAGCACAATAGAGGCAGATTCATATTTTTGATGCATATTATAGGGTTTTAAGGTATGCCCGACACAGTGGTGTTGTCAGAAAATATTTTATACAATGCATTGCGGGTATAAAATCCAAGATGGCCGCCATTTGTTCAAGGTCAAGCAATAAATTCATGTCATTTTCGCCATAATAGAGGCAGATTCGTGCTTTTGGTGTCTTCCATGGGGTTTTCAGGTATGCCTTACATAGTGGTGTTGTCAGAAAATATTTTAGACATTGTTGCATTGTAATAGATACAGAATAGTGATTTTGGTGTCCACCATGATGTTTGAGGGCATTCCCGGCTTAATGTTGTGGTCAGAAAGTACGTTAAACATTGCATTGTGTGTCAAAAAGCCAAATGGCCGCCATGTTTTCAAGGTCAAACGTTAATCTGATATAAATTTCGATAGAATATAATCAAGTTCATGATTTGTATGTCTAGCATAGGGTTTTCTTATACGCCTGATCTAGTGCCATTTTTAGAAATAATTTTCGACACTGTTTACAAACCGATCCTCTATCTCAGGTACTGAATCTGGTCTTATTACCATGCAAGTGCTTTATCAGGAGATAATATCCGCACATGAATCAAAACCTAGAGCTTCTGAAATGAACTTTAGCAAAAGCACAGCAAGACTACCATAGGCACTACAGTGCCAATATTTGACATATCATTTCAAACCACCAATGAAACCAAGCCTCCCACCAAAGTCCTAGAAGAAAGATCTTCACAGTCCGATCTTCATTATGTATCTGCTCTCACACAAGCTGTTAAACGCGGGGTGGATCACATTCACTAGTCTCTACAGCAGTAGTGCCTATCAATTATGCTTCTGGTCATGTGTTTACAATATTTGAGGGAGGCATCCCTTGAAAACCAAACAAGAGTTCACTTGGAGGGATAATTGATCGATGATGGCATGCATTTTACTGGCAGACATTTAGCAGCTATCTTGGAATTCATGGCAAAAGTTGGGTCATTTGAAATATTTTTGGAACATTTGAAAAGTGATTAGAAGTGTCCTTTTCCGCAGGTTCTAGAGTTCTATGACCAGTACGCATGTCCATTAAAAGTGGGGAAAATGTAAGACGTGCAGGAGTGTGTCGAAATTCAAATACCAAAGCAACACGAAATTGTTCAATTTGCAGCAACTTGGCCTTAATCTGGCTTCTTCAACACCAGAGTTCGCCCAGCTTGATGTTCTCAGGAGTGGATCCGTCACAGACAAAAAGATTGTGCCGGCATATTTTCTGGGTGCAGACGGGTTGTCTGTACCGCCTTCCATAGAGACTTCAGAACTAAATACATTGGCTTGTCATGTTGAGGAAGCCGACGTAATGATGTGTGACAGAAACATCGTATGTGCAAAAAACACGGAAAACAATGTATTGTTTTTTTGTGACAAACATAAAGAATTGTCTTGAGAAAAAATAATACTTCTTGAAAATCTCATCACATATAACAGTATTTCTTCCCTATATAAATATGTTAATTTTCAATCCTTATTCGTGTATATCACACCACTAAATATCTAATTTTATCTTTTTATTGTGGTGTGTGACGTGACAGACTGCCACAGCTCGTGAACTATTTATTAAGTAAACTTGCGTGCTATATAATTATACAGCCATCAGACATATGAGTACTCACATGAATACATGTTATTTTACTGTGCTTGTTCATATTTTGTGCTATATCATAGCACAAAAAAGATGATTTTTCTCTGTTTATTGTGGTGTGTGACGTGAAAGTAGCTTACTGTCATACCTCGCGAAATAGTTATTGTGTGCTACATAATCATACAGACTACCAATTCAATTCATTTTATTTATGCTTAAACATATATACATGTAGGCAATTTTTAATAATGCATAGAAGACCCGCACAAGGCGTATGACAAGCTGCTTAAATGCAGGCCACAATAAAGTAACACGATCTGCACCTACACATTTGTTTATTGGAGAAAATGGTGTGTTTCAGACTGTACTATAGTTTATGTTATTCTTGTTGTTAGTTTCTATGTACTTTATTACTGTAAATATCACTTACTAATACCTCGCCTGAATTGTTATTAATCAGATAAGTTATGGGCAATTCAAACGCGATAGAAAACTAAAGTTGTACATACATTATTCTGATACATAGAACAACTTTATATCAAAAATGGATTCCTCACACAAAAATGAGCTGAAAAAGTGGTATCACTCGTTATAGTGGACATGTTAACGACCTGCCCACAGCATTTTGCAGCACTGAGGCTGCACTTTTGTTTGCCTTATAGCCGCCATCTTTGATTTAGCGATTTCTATCATCTCTAATGTTATTTTCTGGTGGCGTAGGCCTACATGAAAGCCCTATGATGAACACCAACATCACGAATCTGCTTCACTTCTGTCACAAGATGATATCAATTTTTTGTTTCATCTTATACAACTGTCGGCCATACTTAAGTTTACTGGCCATATCACCAAGTCGGACATACCCGAACACCCCATTGTAGACAATGTTTCGTTTCTGTTGAACAATATATCAATTTAATGTGTGACCTTGGCCATCTTGGAAATGGGCGGATTTTTGGCTCTTTTGAAATTGATATGAATTGTCTCTTTGGATAAAACTTTTCTAATATAATGGGTCTATGGAACACCGATGCCTGCTTGCCCTAAATTAGATGAAATAGAGGTATTACACTTGTTTGAAGCTTTATTTAAAAAAAATATTATTTGACCTTGAAATCTGAACTTTGTCCTTGGATTTTGTCATTTTCCTCAAAACGCTTAAGGATATTCTCTTGATATCCGGTGGATATGCTTCATAGAACACCTGATGAGTTATAATCCATCAAAAAAAAACTTTAACAGTCGATGCAGGGTTAGGCCAAAAATAGGCCGGGAGCCGAATCTAGCCCTCGTACTCACAAAAGGTAAGAAATTTTCACTGCGATTTTTATTTAGCTTGACCATTGGAACATAACGATTTTTGGTTATTTTTTGCCAAACAGGACGCTTTAAACCTTAGAGCCTATTTCACCATTATTAGAAGGATACCAAAATAAAATTGACAGCAATTCGAATTTTTTTTCAAAATAGTAGTAGTTTTATTTATTTTCAGTAATGTTTTAGTCATAGCCCTCGGCCATGTAGGTCACTGAAAAATATTTGCGCCCAGATTTCATTTTTATTATTTTCTCAACCCTTTTATCAATACGGGCGCCTTAAAGAAAAGCAACATTATAAAATATGTGGGCTAATTTTTTTCTTTTACTACATAATTAGGATACACGCGTCTTTATCGCTAACTCTAATTTGTGGTAAAATTCAAATGTTCTGATATTTCGGCCTCCAGTAGGCTATTATAATTAGGTTAACTCAACATGCTATGGGTACTTATCATTATATTTATTATACATAAATATCATATTGGTGTTTGTTTGCATTTTTATGGAAAACTATATAATATATATTAAGTGACACTTTGAATGCTAACGCTGAGTTTTTGTTTCTAAAATACTATATCTACTCTGGCTATTTATTGTTATAATTAACATGATTATTTCATGTTAATCTCATATTATTTTTTATGTTTACATGTTTTATTGAAAATTATATATATAATAGTGTACTGGTTAAGCTCCCATAATGAAACAATTGTGCATTTTATGATTAAAGCATGAAATTTCAACCATTATTAGCACATATCCTGATCTTTATTTTCAATTGTGGAGGTAAGCAAGATTTGACCCCTGGTGACCTTTAGGGGTCATCGACATCGAAAGGTCATATACTCATTCGCGATGCCAAAAGTGGTGAAATTTGTGTATTACCATATATATCTATAAACTATTTTTGTATTCCAGAAATATGTCAAATGCTCAAAGAGACTACTATTAATGATAAGAATAACACCAAGGTCATAGAAAGTTACATCAAGTTCATTTCAAGGTCAAAATCGCAAAAAAATGTGAAAATATCCACTTTTTATAAAATTCCACGCGGTTAGTGATGCAAATAACTATTACAAAGACTGATTTTGTGATATTATTGGTCAGACATATTTTTCACAAACATTTTAAAGAAATTGAGGGCAGTTTCAACCCTGGGAGGGGTATCATACCCTTATTCCCCTTATTAGGCCTACACTCATTTCCCAATATTAATTGTACGAGGAAAATTACATCGTGCAGCAGTGTGAAACATCAGCTTGGGCTCCCGTGGCAAAATATCAATACATAATTGGGTTATGAATGATCACATGGTTTGGAATTGCGTTTTACTGGGGTACCGTCTGAAAACAACGTACATATCATATCAAGGTGACTTGAAGGTCAAACTGGCAAAACTCCTAAAAATATATACTTTTACTTACTTATAACCCCGTTGACCTCTTGAAATTCAGCATTTATTTTCAGACTATTTATCAGATTTATAATTTGGTGAAAGTGATAACACACAGTGATTATATGTCCCAATATATTAAATTAAAATACACGCCCTTGAAATGATCTTAACTTGACATTGGAAGCCCTCTTTGTATGTCAACTGTAGCCGGCAGGCACATCGATTGGTTTATATAATACAAGAGTGAGAGGCAACGTTAATCAGTATTTTTAAAAATATACTCTGATATGATGTTATTCACAGTGTTATGATCCAATACTAGTATGTTTTCGTGGTATCGTGACTAGGGTTATACCAAACATTTTAACCATTATGTATCTATCTCGCTTATGAAGGCACCATTAAATTACTAGGGGGGGGGGGGTTGAATTGGACAAATGATTTATTTCACTTTCTATCTGCAATTTGTTTTTACAGTCAAGCAATATATTTATTTCAGTTTGTGTGTGGAGATATATTTCACTTCCTTATATATTTCTCTGTTTACAAATTTGGATCCCAAACTAAGCCTAGCCTTGATCTGGAGGCAACAACATCAGACAATTATTTATTTTAAGAAAATTTAATTTGGAAATATATATTTTAAAAATACCCCCCCCCCCCCCCTTGTAATTGAATGTGCCTCCCCTTATGTAGGATACAAATGAGCAAGTAGATTATTACTGATCATTGTCTCATATGCGTAATGAATAGATGGTGCCATTATGTAATTATCACGGCGTGTAATACTCTGAAAGAGGGATTTTCATTAAGAATATTTTTTAATAGCATAACAATTTCGGCGATTTCTAGGCAGCTATTTTGATTTTTTTTCAATTCTCGAGGATGAGAGCTCTACATCCGCCCAGATATCAATACAGGCGTGGATAATTCAAAGTATATCAGCCAAAACAAAGTGTCTTTATTAAAATAAGATTTTTTTTCAATACCTTATAACATCTACTAATCCATTATAACGGTCTACTAAACCGTTTTAACGGTATAATATTCCATTATAAGGGTCTAGTATTTCGTTATAACGGTAGAGTATTTTGTTATACCGGTTTACTAATCCGTTATAACAGTCTACCATCCCGTTATGACGGTCTCGTATTTCGTTATGACGGTCTAGTATCACGTTACAACGGTATACTAATCCGCTATAACGGTCTACTATTCCGTTATAACGGTCTAGTATTTCATTATAACAGCCTACTGTTTCGTTATAACGGTCAAGTATTTCGTTAACGGTCTACTATTCTGTTACAACGGTTTCGATTTCGTAATAACGGTCTACTATCCCGTTAAAACGGTCTAGTATTTTGTCATGACGGTCTACTAATCCGTTATAATGGTCTGCTATTCCGTTATAACGGTCTAATAATCCGTTATAACGGTCTACTATTCCGCTATAATGGTCAAATCTTCCGTGAACGGCATACTATTCCGTTATAACGGTATAGTATCTCGTCATAACGGTCTACTATTTCGCTATAACGGTCTACCAATCCCTTATAGCTGTCTACTATCCCGTTATAACGGTCTAGTATTTCGTTGTGACGGTCCAGTATCACGCTATAACGGTCACAAATCCGTTATAACGGCTCACTAATCTGTTATAACGGTCTACTATTCCGTTATAACGGTATAGCATATCGTTATAACGGTCTACTACTTATAACGGCCTAGTATTTCGCTATGACGGTCTAGTATCACGTTATAACAGCCTACTAATCCGTTATAACTGTTTACTAATCCGCTATAACGGTCTACTAATCTTTTATAACGGTCTAATATTCCGTTTTAACAGTCAAGTTTTCCGTTATAACGGTCTACTATTCCGTTATAACGGTCTGGTATCTTGTTATAACGGTCTGCTATTTCGTTATAACGGTCTACTAATCCGTTTTAACTGTCTACTATACCGTTATAACCGTCTAGTATTTCGTTATGACGGTCTGTTATCACGTTATAACGGTCTACTATCCCGTTATAACGGTCTACTAGTCCGTTATAACGGGCTAGTATTTCGTTATAACGGTCTACTATTCCGTTATAACGGTTTTGTATTTTGTTATAACGGTTCACTATCCCGTTATAATGGTCTGGTATCTCGTTATGGCGGTCTAGTATCACGCTATAACGGCCTTCAAATTCGTTATAACGGCGTACTTATCTGTTATAGCGGTCTACTATTCCGTTATATAATGGCCTAGTATTTCGTTATAACAGTCTACTTTTCCGTTATAACGGTCTAGTATTTCGTTATAGCCATCTATTATCCCGTTATGGCGGTCTAGTATTGGATTATGAAATGAATACCGAACGATGGAATAATCGGTTTTACATATATCATGGTGACAGCTAGGGTCTTAAGTCCTGGTCAGACAGCACTTGACGGCTTAATCACGGAAAAAAACGTCAAAAAGTGGCACACGTGGTAAGGACGAGAAACACACGTGAAGCACACGTGATAATCCGTGTTCCGGCAATGATTAAATCTTAGTGAGACGTGGTAAGACGTGGTAAGACGCCAAAGTTTAGCGGTCTGTCACGGTCAAAGCACAGTTATCGGACGTGTATTACGCGCTGTTATCACGGGAAATAGCGTGTGTTTAGCTGCTTATCACTGACAAATGCATTTTTCCGCGTACATAGCACTACTTAAGCACGTTTCAAACAAGTTCAATATACGATTGATCACTGCCTAATCACTTCTGTCTCACTCCTCTATCACTTCTGATTTACGGCATATAAAATACCGTAATTTTCTAATGACCTCGGCACTTGCAGTCTAGATGTCAAGAGGTGAAATGAAATGAACGGGGTTTTAGGCCACCTTTTTTGCAGATATAGGCTAAACTAGGCCTTAATTGGTCACAAAAAACAACGAAAAAAAATGTCTCCTCCTTGCAAATCGTCTTGAATCATGTAATCTCTGAATAGCCTAAATATTAGGTTACCCGTGGTTACCCGTGCTTAAGCAGTGCTTCAGCAGTGGAGCAGCCGCCGACGGCCATACCAAGCACAAAATTGATCAATAATTACCACGTACGACCACGTCCAACAGATTTTATAACTTTTTGGTCGTGATTAAGCCGTCAATGGCTGTCTGACCAGGGCTTTAAAGCGACACAATCATTTTAGCCTGATTGTGTCACTTTAATTTAATGAGAAAATTTGGCAGTCATGACATCGATAATTTGCCGAGCTCTCTGACAAATTGATGTAGCCTTGAAATTAATTCTAGTATCCGGTGTATGTTTAAAAATCACCTGCACATCTCCATATCGTGGAGAATTTGATTGTAAAATTTGACTAATTTCTTACAAAGTTTGAGTTTTTGCGGCCTCAATAAATTATGAAGTTGTGGCGGCCATTTTAAATTTCAGTGAAATCTTGAACAAATTGCCTGTACAACTCCATATTGTGGGGAATGTGATTGTAAGATTTGGATAATTTCTGCTTAAAGTTGATAGATCCCGGCGCGACTAAAACCCCCCTTCCGAAACGGACATGTGATAAAAACCTGCTCGCCACTTCTATTAGGGTCACTCTAAGAATATATACAATTCAACGTTCTTACCGAACAGTTTTAATCAGTATAAATGGCCATCATTTTCTCTAAATTTATGTGGTCTCAATTCTAACAACTTCTATCTACCTGGAACATTAGACTGGAGAGACTAGATAAAGGTGGTGGCATCAACGCCATACCTATGATTCACATGGCTTAAGCCTACACTATGCATCCATCTACAGTAGGCTTATAGAATTAGAAGACACTGCTTTGTTGACTAAACCCATTGAAGGAGACATGATTGCTACATGAAGACTAGTAAATGTATAACCAACAGGCCTAAAACCAATTACATTAATGGAAATCACAATAATAAAACTGAAGCAGAGCTGTCTTTAAATTATCAGATAAGGCTCACCTGCATAAAGTTAGGTTGATGTAGATATATGTGATTCTAGAAAAAGTGTATACATGCCACCAGACTGAAGTTCAGGCTCCTTTAAGTGAAGACACGTTTGACAAAGAAATTGGAACAGCTCTGAAGAAGACATGTGATCATGGCAACAGTTTTGGCCAGTTTGACTTGAATGACCTTGACATGACCTTAAAATTGCTTTTGGATAAGACTCAAGTAAAATACAACCCCACCCCATGTCAAACATCATAACCCAAGTATTTATCAATATTTTGCTATGGGAGTCCCAGCTAATGTTCTACACAATGCTGCATAATTGTAATTTGGCCCGTTCAACTAAATATTGAGGAAGGAGTATAATAAGTGGAATACCTAAGATATAGCCTCCTTCCCAAGGTTGATACTGCCCTTAATATCCTAAAATGTGTGTGGAAAATACATAGGACAAAGGATATGACAAAACCAGTCCTTTGTAATAAATGACTGCACAACAACAGCGTGGAAATTGATAAAAAAGTGGACATTTTAACTATGTTCTGCCAGTTTAACCTTAAAATGACCTTGGTGTGACCTTGACATGACCTTGATGTTATGTTTATTATTCAAAGCAGTGTCTTCGAGTATTTGACACACTTTTGGGACACAGAAGCAAATCATAGACATTGTAATATACAATTTTCACTACTTTTTGGCTCTGCCAGTGGATATTTTGACCTTTCGAGGTCAATGACCTCTAGAGGTCATCAGAAGTCAAATCCAGTTTACCTCCACATCTTAAAATGACCACTAGGATATGTTCTAAAAGTGGTAGAAATTTCATGCTTTAATCATAAAATGCACAATAGGTTACCTTATCTGCAAAATTATACCTTATCTGCAAAATTATAATGCCAAAACTGGGTTTTTAAAATAAATGTAAAATAATGTAAAATAAAGCACAATGCTTGAGACTTAGTAGGTTGTATTAGTCTATGGAATAAATCTTAAATATGGACCCCCGTGTGCACTTTATGAAGAAATAATGAAATTTGGCACAGATGACCTTTGATATAACCTTTTTGATTTCTGATATGAGGCAGTCACTTTTGACCTCGTTTTGACCTTCTAATTTGCATATTTTCAGGATGCCCGCCAACTGACATGTGTAATGAAAGTGAACATTTCAAACTCGAGATAGCGACCTGCAAATAGGCTCAAACTGAAGGTAATACCAAACTGAATACAAATTTCAAAAAATATTATTAGTATATCTCATTTTCCTATCCTAATTTTCCAAAATGGCTGCCAATATTCAGGTGAAAACAGTCAAAATGGCAAAATCGAGATAGAGACTTGCAAATAGGCTCAAATTTCAAAAATAATATTGTTATATATTAATTCATCAGCCTAATTGGCTTATTTCCAAAATGGCTGCCAATCGCTGGGGAAGCAGTGAAAACGCCAAAATTGATATCCAGAATTTTAGATAAAAATATGGGTCATGGTGTATTAAGTAGGCCTGTTTAATCAGTTTGCATTCCTGTCTCTGTTACTATTAAGACCAACATATATTATAAGGAGAAGTGTTCTGTGCTTCTAAGTCTAAGTCTAAGCTTACAATAAAATACATATGGCTACAAGTATGTGGGAATTTGATTATTACCAGAGAATCGTGTGTTATCTGTACTGAGAGATGTAGATAGATAAAAGAGTTTGAGATATCACGTCAAGAACGCCCTTCACAATCTGATAATAAACTTAAGCACCATAAACAATCACCATCTGTACATAGGAAATGTTTAACAAATATAGAAAACCAGATTGAAGTATATCACCACACAGTATATCCATTTATGGATGACACAAAAAATATATATCGTCTAAACAAGGAAGTGATACCAAAAACTATAACTGCAGTCTTTATGGGAACAGAAGCTGAAGGCAGATGCCAATACTCCATATATGATCACACCCAGCTTTAATTATAGTCCAGTTTCCACCCCTATAGGCCTACATTCTGTATCCAATCATTCTTTTGTGAGAAGTGTACTTTTTATGGTTTCGTAATCACGTGGACCTGTAGAACAAATTTATCTTTGCTGCCAGAGTGAAATCCTTGAGGAAACGTTGTAATTTGTATAAATCCAAGATGGCCACCATGGATTGGGTGCAAGTATTATTATTCACACGACGTAAACGTACATGTTTGATAACCAAAACCATATGTTAATTTGTGATGGAAACATACGACTTGGTGCAGATATTCTTCGAATATTGGGTTTTCGGAAAAATGATTTGGCCATTTAATGTTTCTTAAATGGCGGCAAAATCCAAGATGGCCCTCATTTGTGCAAGCACAAATAATTTTTTTATATAATTTGGAACAGAATAGAAGCAGATTCGTGATTTTGGCATCTACCATAGGGATTTCGGGCATGTCCGACATAGTGGTGTACTATAGGAAGTACTATAGACATTACATTGTGGGGGAAATTCTATATTGCCACCATTTGTCCAAAGTCGAACAATAAATGTATTTAATTTTGGCCGCTCATAAAATGTGTAGTATGCCATATGTGGATAAAGATGAGTAGCAAAGTCTTTCGTCCAACACAGGTGAAACGTAGTGAGATTCCGATCATAACCATCCATCATCATGGTAACGCTATGAATAATGAACGCGAAATCTTGTTTAACTCGGTAACCGCAACTATCAATATACAGCCGACAAATGAAATGTTTCTACAAATTATGACATCTAGAGACATAACAGTGGTGAAGTCACTAGCACAATTTATCTATGGCTGTTTTAAACAAATTAATTGTTAAAAACACCGAGTATAATAAATCAAAGTCACCTATCGCTATATTATCCATATTATCATGCCTTCATGATCTGACTTGGGTATTACCACATATCAGGACGGCTGTTGCTCTCGGATTTATTATTTGGCTTTTTAGGGCCGATTAGGGACGTTTCCGTCGCCTTTGTTATCAGACGAGGTGGGGCCTTATGGATGATTTCAGAGTTGCTAAGTCAGCTGATTTTATCTATGAGGTCGGGAATGTTTTTCTTCGATTGTAACTCCGAGTATGTGGTACTAACTAGGTCGTGAGTGAAATGGTATGAAATAAACAATATAGTGAATTAAAATAAGCTGTAATGTTGTTTTTTTGTGCGAGGGCCATATAGGTAATAAATCACTAGTTAATTAAATAAACTTTAATGTTATTGTGTGAGTGTCATGTCCTGCGTGAATGGCACACATAATTATTATCCGTAATTGTCATTGTTATTACATCACAAGTCTGCAACACTCGATAATATGGATGGTTCTGATGCTATACTTTGTTGGCAGTCGACGAACCACAATGTCCGACTTTTATTAGTATGTATATATTGTGTTACGGTAGTAGTACTGTTATTACGTTGTTAAGTTTACACCACTAGTCATTATCAGGGATTCTCCGAGCTCATAGCGACTGTGCTTGCATGGTCACATGGCTCGGAGCTACCTGTTTCGCGGATTGCCACATTAATTGTACTGCGTTATATTATATATACATATATATATTTTTTAAATACCATATAATTTTTACCATTGTCTTATTTCATACTCCAGTTACTGTAGCATAATTATGCACCTGTATATATTTTTGGTTTCTACGCTTTCCAGAGTGTCTTTTTTGCTACTATATGTAATTAGTATATTAAACATAGTAGCTATTTTATCTCTGGTTTTGGTGCGGGAAGCAAAATGATAGACCCCCATGTTATCTTGGCTATGCCTTTTAATTTTATTTTAAGAAGTAGTCATTTGTATCACCGAAATACCCAGTTTTTATTATGGCAATGCCACCTAACATGATTTTAGTTGTTTATCATACTATGTATATTGACTCATATGATTTTAACAAACTAACATTCTTGTATATACATGTACATATATCTCTCTTATTACTATGACAAATAAGTCTGTAATTACTTTTATTTCTGTCAATAAAATATCTGTCTGTCTGTCTGTCTGTTACTACAGCTTTCAATAGCTTCACAAATCCTTTTTAAAAGTGATAATGAAAAACGGTGTACATGTTTATAAAGCTGATTTTCGAAAGATGACTTGCAAACAAGGACAAGTTTGCCTCACCACCAAATAACATTTTATCAATGACGTAAATGCCAGATCTTACATCAAAGATGTTCCAGCTAAAATGACAGATGTTGCTAATATAATTTTACCATTCATAAATTACATTATTAGCACTGAGTTGTACCAGAAATGGTATGTAAAATATCTGAACGTCTCAAAAGAGGTCCACGATTTTTAAATAAAAGTGGATAAAGTAAAGACCTGCAGACTGAAAAAAAGTTATTGTTGTCCAATAACGAACATAAACGACAACTGATGATCCTGCTTAAACTAAAGTTGTACTATAATACCAATCCTATAGAACTTGAAAAACAACATATTCCTTCATCTAGAGGGTGGTGAAGCCACATGGTTGTTTTCAGATATTTCAACAATACCAGTATCTGAACTAAATTTTACCTCTACACAACACAGAAAGAAACTGATTCCCGAATCATCACGCGTACACATTGAATGTGTTAGAATCAAAAGGGACTCAATTGCTTCTGTATTACCGAAACGTGCCTTTTTGTAATAAAACCAGCTAAGTTGATTAAGCAAGTTCTGATAATAACACAAACAACATTGAGCAGCTTTTCACCGCTTGGTGTATTATTTCACTTGAGCAGGTTCTGTTCTGGTCATTTGCTCTCCTGTAAACTTTAAAACCTGCTAAAGTTGATTGAGCAGGTTCTGCTTTCACGGGTAGACATGCTGTTTCAACATTTAAACGATGGGGGTATAGTTAAGCCATACAAAGTTCTGCAGAATGCATCCAATATGTACCTTCATTAGCAAGCTTAGGTGTAGAATGGGATCCTAAAGAATATCTATTGAATCATTTAACATCGTTTTGTTGCACTGTTTATGGTCACATATACTCAATTAGGCGCATGGAGTTCGGGAGGTCCAAGTTAAGAATGTATGTGAAAACATGGCTACCATCAAATCCTCAGCAATTGATTTATTTAATTACCCACCTTGTCATCGCACTTTCAAACAAAAATAGCACATTTCCAAGACGCCATTTGGAAAAGATCACATTAATCTTCTTTGAGTGTGCCATTTGCTGCTACACAACATGGATGGGCCATTGATAACGACAGTGGATTAAAAACCACTGTGGTTTCTAGATTACATAATTCTACAGCGATTGGTTGACATTTTAACGCAGCAGGTGTCATCTCCAGACAATGAAATAGATTATGCACATATTGCGCAGTATGACGAAGATGACAATACAGCTGACGAAGATTATTTGCTTAATTAACTTGTTGGTGACATAGTTTTCTCATATTATGTTTGGATAGTCAAAGCAAATCGCCATATATTTCATATGAACATGTATTAATTAAATCTTGCCTGAATTATGTCTGGACAATATGGACATACATAACGTATGCTTACATACACACTAATACCATGTGAGGAAAGATTAATTATATGGACATAGTACCCCCTCCTTGATGGATATGCCCACTCCACTATCAGTTTCCGTTATTTTTGTTTTTACAATAATTTTACTTTTCTCATATGCCGCTAGGTACACGTAGGCCTATAAATTTTGGGTAAAGATCGACGCTCAGTGAAGTTGGCAGAAAGGCTTTGACATTTATTAGCACCAAATTTGTATCTGTCCTACCTGGTAATTTGTATCGATACACCGATATTTGTTTGCATCGGCGCATACCATTAAATGTTATCCCCACCTCGTTCTTCTAGTCACTTATTAAATATAATAACTCTATCTTATATTTTGTATTATAATCTGTAGGGATACTCAGATTGATGACAAATGCTCAGTATAAAAATGAAATGAATGGGCTTATAGGCCACCTTTGTGCACATATAGGCTAAACTGGGCCATGAGAACCTCTTGAAGATGGTGAGATGAATGCCCTCCAGACACAGAATTCGAGATTCGTGCCCTGGCGGTCTGAGGCCGAGCACGCTACCTCTCGGTCACAGAGGCTCTCCACAATATTGAATCATTACGAGTGAGCGGAAAAAAACATTTTGTTTCTTTGAAACTTGGATGCCAGAGTGGGGTTCGAGCCCGCGCTCTTCGACTTTCCAAGCAGGCAGCTTTAACCACGGCACCAGAGCCCCCGCCCATAATGCTCAATATACAACATCGTCATTCTGAAGCATTGTTTCCTATAATAAAATAAAACTAAATAGCCTTAGCATTTAAAGTGTGTTTATATATATATTACTGTTGTTCTCCATAAACATGATAAAGAATTAAACATAAATATGCAACAAACATAAAATATGTATACTACTCATAATAATAGCCTGCTTATTTATAGTATTTTACAAACAAAAAATCTAGCCCTAGCATTCAAACTGTATAGTACAATTACATTTTACCTTGTTCTTCCAGTCAGCTAATAACAGTTTTCTATAATATATGTATCCTGTGCTTATTGTTATAATCTTTATGGATATCTGGATAACGCCACATTGGTCAACACACAAATCTTAAACATTGTGCGTTAGTATACATTATTTTAGATTTATTTTAAAATCTCAGCCTTGGCATTTAAAGTGTCATTATAAATATTATTTGGTTTTCCATCAAATATTTAAACATATACATGTACATCAATATGAGACTAATATTAAATATTCATATTACATACAATAATAAATATCCGCAGCATATGTACACTGGAGAAAACAATTGGTCTTAGCATTCAAAGTGTCATATTATATAAAAAAAAATTCATAATCATGTAAACTAAACATCAATATGACATCCACATAAAATATTCATAATAAATATGATGATAAATATCCACAGCATGAGTTAACTTTATTATAATATCCTATTGGAGGCAGAGATATCAGCACATTTGAATCTCACCGCAAATAAGAGTTAGCGATAAAGACGCGCGTATCCTACATATGTAGTTATAAAAAAATTGGCCCTAGATTTTTTTAACTTTAATTTCCAGTCCCCTGGGAACATAATGGGGACACTTTTAATTGCAGCATAGCACCACCTAGCGAATAGGTAACATGTATGTTGAAGCAGGCTCACGAATCTCTGTCCACAGTAGATAATTCCCCAAATACGAAATTGATGCTAACCCAATGTTGTTTAATACTGGACCACTGTAGCCGGAGTTGGCCTAAAATGAAAACAACATTGAATTAGCATATTGTGATTGCTGAATTTGGGCTTGTTCAGTCAATATCAGCCAATATCACACCACTTCGTTTTAAAATAAAATGGCTAAGTACCAATATCATTTGTTGGTATTACATTTTATTATTAAGTCTATTTTTTTCTGTATGTGTTGAACAAATCTATGCACCCATCATAGGCCAATTACAAGTCATCAAAATATATTGAATATCTGGGGCGGATCCAGGAAATATTTTATTAGGGTAAAAAAGTTCCGTTTGTGATGCATAATACATTTTCATGTAATAATTATTGTATATGCAAGAATTTTGTCACAGTCGAGTTAATACACACAGTTATTTCACATATTAAACTTGGAAAAACGGACGGAGATGGTTATTGCATCACAAGCCATATACAGCTAGGATGTGCTAAATAATATGTGTACATTTATTAGTTTTTTTCTTCCATGCTACGTCATGGCTTTATTCCGAATAAAATGTCGATTAGTACAATAATTCCGGGAAACAAAAAATCGTAGAAATTCTTTAAGTGATAGTGACAACTATCGTGGAATTGCTTTAAGCAGTATTTTAGATAAAGTGTTAGATTGGGTAATTGTGTTATCATGCGGAGACGCATTGCAAACCAGCGATGCTCAATTCGGGTTACACATAAACATTGTACGTCCCCATGTACATTTGTAGCTAAAGAAACGATACAGCACTATGTGAAAGGCGGAAGTTATGTTTATGTCATGCTACATGATAATGCAAGTTAAGCTTTTGTCAGAATTGAATAAAATTATTTGAAATACTATTGGATAAAGCTGCCGATTAATTTATTATTTATATTTAAATCAGACAATTCGTATTAAATGGGGTAACAATCTGCCACAGTGACCTATATGTTCATTAAGACTGACTTTTGTAGTTAAATATGTTTTCAATCCACATGGTCAAACGCAAAAGTAAAGTACATGGGTGGACAAATCCTATATGACAACTAGGAGGGCATCCCTTTATCTAGTATCGAGTATATGATATGTCACTTTGTGTTCGCAAAACTGTCCTATTTCTTTTTCAGTTCATCTTTTTTAAAGTGTAGTGTGTTATACAGTACCATTAAAACGAACGAAGACGTATGTTGAATTGACAATACCTTTCATGGTTATGCAAAAAATTGTCAAGCCTATTTTTTCGGCAACACACATATATGTCTGATTCCAAAATAATACAGCGTAAGGACAAAACAGCATAAAGTGTGTATGTTGTCGGTACTGCTTCAAGATATAGTGGAACAAATGCAGAAATGCAATACAAATTTAATCACATAAAATATGTACTACTTCAAGCTCTGTAGCTGATACACTGTTTAAAATGAGCGTTCTTTCTAAAACACATGCAGTTGTGAGTACACAATATCTTTTCAACCGACCTATAGTCTGACTGATTAGTCTAACTAGTCTGTGTATCTTTTTGTAACCTTTGTTTTGATCATAAAAAGTAAAATATTAATATTAATAACATTTTATAAATATAAATTGGATGATGTATATGGGATAAATAGTCATGATTACTCCTCGTAGTCGAAATAGAACATATAGTCTGGTGCGGTATGTCATGTTGGCTGTTTCTGTTGCTCAAATTAATTTTATTGTTTTTATGGCTTCCTTAGGAATCAAATAAGCCAGAAATATTGGGGTTCAATTTTTCCCGCTCCTTAACCGCGTTTCATGGCACATTCAAGATGGCCGCCATCAAAAAATCACATATTTGGCCATAACTTGGGCTCTAGCATAGCTAGAGTCACGATTTTAATACCTGTGTTTTGGGGTATGAGAAATTTAATAATGCCCCCACAAAATGTGTATGTCTTATTTCGATATTAAAGATAAAACACATTTTTCATGCGTTTTCGGTGATTTTTGGTCGTGAATATGAAAAAAACAATTGTTTGGCAGCGTTATTTAGTTTTATTTAGTTATTATAAACAGTTTATTGCTGATGGTTTCTGAGAACGTGTAAAGAGGTGTAGAAACCGAACTTCAATAACAATGTTTGGTACATTTCTTTGATTTGCAAATGAACATTTTAGAACAGTCACAGAGGAATAATTATTAATAAAACTGGTGTGTCATTTGCGAAAAGTACACACGTTTTGAGAACTTGATAGGAGGGGTGGAGGTCCAATTCGAAATTTAAATATTAATACAAAATTGTGAGCGAATGGTGCGTTTCAGCAATGTTTCATCATGATCATGGCGCGTGATTGATTAACTTATCTGGCTTCACGGCAATCTGATATGCATCCATTTTTGGCGAGCTCAATAACAACCCTTGATGTAGGTGAACTAAGACTTCTGCTATCTTTCACTTTCCACACATTTTATTCTGCTGGTGAGAGGTGTAGCGGCAGGGCAGCTCATGTAGGTGGTAACATCTCCTCTTCTGGTGAGAGGTGTAGCGGCAGGGCAGCTCAGGTAGGTGGCAACATATCCTCTTCTGGTGAGAGGTGTAGCGGCAGAGCAGCTCAGGTAGGTGACAACATATCCTCTTCTGGTGAGAGGTGTAGCGGCAGGGCAGCTCAGGTAGGTGGTAACATATTCTCTTCTGGTGAGAGGTGTAGCGGCAGGGCAGCTCAGGTAGGTGGTAACATATTCTCTTCTGGTGAGAGGTGTAGCGGCAGGGCAGCTCAGGTAGGTGACAGCATATCCTCTTCTGGTGAGAGGTGTAGCGGCAGGGCAGCTCAGGTAGGTGGTAACATATTCTCTTCTGGTGAGAGGTGTAGCGGCAGGGCAGCTCAGGTAGGTGGTAACATATTCTCTTCTGGTGAGAGGTGTAGCGGCAGGGCAGCTCAGGTAGGTGGTAACATATTCTCTTCTGGTGAGAAGTGTAGCGGCAGGGCAGCTCAGGTAGGTGGCAACATATCCTCTTCTGGTGAGAGGTGTAGCGGCAGGGCAGCTCAGGTAGGTGTCAACATATCCTCTTCTGGTGAGAGGTGTAGCGGCAGGGCAGCTCAGGTAGGTGACAACATATCCTCTTCTGGTGAGAGGTGTAGCGGCAGGGCAGCTCAGGTAGGTGGTAACATATCCTCTTCTGGTGAGAGGTGTAGCGGCAGGGCAGCTCAGGTAGGTGGTAACATATCCTCTTCTGGTGAGAGGTGTAGCGGCAGGGCAGCTCAGGTAGGTGACAACATATCCTCTTCTAGATTTGCTGGTGAGAGGTGTAGCGGCAGGCCAGCTCTGGTATGTGACAACATATCCTCTTCTGGTGAGAGGTGTAGCGGCAGGGCAGCTCAGCTAGGTGACAACATATCCTCTTCTGGTGAGAGGTGTAGCGGCAGGGCAGCTCAGGTAGGTGGTAACATATCCTCTTCTGGTGAGAGGTGTAGCGGCAGGGCAGCTCAGGTAGGTGGCAACAGGTAGGTGACAGCATATCCTCTTCTGGTGAAAGGTGTAGCGGCAGGGCAGCTCAGGTAGGTGGTAACATATTCTCTTCTGGTGAGAGGTGTAGCGGCAGGGCAGCTCAGGTAGGTGGTAACATATCCTCTTCTGGTGAGAGGTGTAGCGGCAGGGCAGCTCAGGTAGGTGGTAACATATTCTCTTCTGGTGAGAGGTGTAGCGGCAGGGCAGTTCAGGTAGGTGACAACATATCCTCTTCTGGTGAGAGGTGTAGCGGCAGGGCAGCTCAGGTAGGTGGCAACATATCCTCTTCTGGTGAGAGGTGTAGCGGCAGGGCAGCTCTGGTAGGTGACAACATATCCTCTTCTGGTGAGAGGTGTAGCGGCAGGGCAGCTCAGGTAGGTGACAACATATCCTCTTCTGGTGAGAGGTGTAGCGGCAGGGCAGCTCAGGTAGGTGGTAACATATCCTCTTCTGGTGAGAGGTGTAGCGGCAGGGCAGCTCAGGTAGGTGACAACATATCCTCTTCTAGATTTGCTGGTGAGAGGTGTAGCGGCAGGCCAGCTCTGGTATGTGACAACATATCCTCTTCTGGTGAGAGGTGTAGCGGCAGGGCAGCTCAGCTAGGTGACAACATATCCTCTTCTGGTGAGAGGTGTAGCGGCAGGGCAGCTCAGGTAGGTGGTAACATATCCTCTTCTGGTGAGAGGTGTAGCGGCAGGGCAGCTCAGGTAGGTGGCAACAGGTAGGTGACAGCATATCCTCTTCTGGTGAAAGGTGTAGCGGCAGGGCAGCTCAGGTAGGTGGTAACATATTCTCTTCTGGTGAGAGGTGTAGCAGCAGGGCAGCTCAGGTAGGTGGTAACATATTCTCTTCTGGTGAGAGGTGTAGCGGCAGGGCAGCTCAGGTAGGTGGTAACATATTCTCTTCTGATGAGAGGTGTAGCGGCAGGGCAGCTCAGGTAGGTGACAACATATCCTCTTCTGGTGAGAGGTGTAGCGGCAGGGCAGCTCAGGTAGGTGGCAACATATCCTCTTCTGGTGAGAGGTGTAGCGGCAGGGCAGCTCTGGTAGGTGACAACATATCCTCTTCTGGTGAGAGGTGTAGCGGCAGGGCAGCTCAGGTAGGTGACAACATATCCTCTTCTAGATTTGCTGGTGAGAGGTGTAGCGGCAGGGCAGCTCTGGTAGGTGACAACATATCCTCTTCTGGTGAGAGGTGTAGCGGTAGGGCAGCTCAGGTAGGTGGTGACATATCCTCTTCTGGTGAGAGGTGTAGCGGCAGGGCAGCTCAGGTAGGTGGTAACATATCCTCTTCTGGTGAGAGGTGTAGCGGCAGGGCAGCTCAGGTAGGTGGCAACAGGTAGGTGACAGCATATCCTCTTCTGGTGAAAGGTGTAGCGGCAGGGCAGCTCAGGTAGGTGGTAACATATTCTCTTCTGGTGAGAGGTGTAGCAGCAGGGCAGCTCAGGTAGGTGGTAACATATTCTCTTCTGGTGAGAGGTGTAGCGGCAGGGCAGCTCAGGTAGGTGGTAACATATTCTCTTCTGATGAGAGGTGTAGCGGCAGGGCAGCTCAGGTAGGTGACAACATATCCTCTTCTGGTGAGAGGTGTAGCGGCAGGGCAGCTCAGGTAGGTGGCAACATATCCTCTTCTGGTGAGAGGTGTAGCGGCAGGGCAGCTCTGGTAGGTGACAACATATCCTCTTCTGGTGAGAGGTGTAGCGGCAGGGCAGCTCAGGTAGGTGACAACATATCCTCTTCTAGATTTGCTGGTGAGAGGTGTAGCGGCAGGGCAGCTCTGGTAGGTGACAACATATCCTCTTCTGGTGAGAGGTGTAGCGGTAGGGCAGCTCAGGTAGGTGGTGACATATCCTCTTCTGGTGAGAGGTGTAGCGGCAGGGCAGCTCAGGTAGGTGGTGACATATCCTCTTCTGGTGAGAGGTGTAGCGGCAGGGCAGCTCTGGTAGGTGGTAACATATCCTCTTCTGGTGAGAGGTGTAGCGGCAGGGCAGCTCAGGTAGGTGGTAACATATCCTCTTCTGGTGAGAGGTGTAGCGGCAGGGCAGCTCAGGTAGGTGGTGACATATCCTCTTCTGGTGAGAGGTGTAGCGGCAGGGCAGCTCTGGTAGGTGGTAACATATCCTCTTCTGGTGAGAGGTGTAGCGGCAGGGCAGCTCAGGTAGGTGGTAACATATCCTCTTCTGGTGAGAGGTGTAGCGGCAGGGCAGCTCAGGTAGGTGGCAACATATCCTCTTCTGGTGAGAGGTGTAGCGGCAGGGCAGCTCAGGTAGGTGACAACATATCCTCCTCTAGATTTACTGGTGAGAGGTGTAGCGGCAGGGCAGCTCAGGTAGGTGGTAACATATCCTCTTCCAGATTTTTAGACAATAAGAAGAGTTGCCACCGTAAAGCTGGAATTGTCGTTAGGCAAGAGGATTAGTACACTTGACATACAAAATTAGTCCATGCTTCCAAGGCTTTCGATGTACAAATTTAGAAAGGGGGCGTCGCCGCATCTATAAAAGTATCTGACTGCCACGTCATTCATACACGCATCATGGGTTTGAACCACGCTGATCTCGCCGGGGTCTTTCAGGGAAATATCCTCGTCCATCCTCTCTCAATGTGACTAGGTGATCACACTAATGGCGGCCTCATCGACTTCAGGCTGATACTACAGGCAAACATCGTTATAATGCGGTCGTTGGGTCCAATATGGCAAATCGTGTTATAAATGAATCGTGTTATACGAAAGTGTGTGTTGACGTTAATTTTGCGTCACGCTACGCGCTTTCATAATTATGCTCCTTCATAATGTGAAAAATAGCATGTTGAAGACAGAAGCATGTTAGATTACAAGCTATTTAAAATAATAATATGTGAATATAATCTGTTTACTTGTGAGGCCAGCGTTAGTTCCACAGACCAGTTAAGAGATATCACACAAGATGCTTCATCATCACAGAAACCATCCAAATTTCAAGAGGTACAGTTGAATGCCTTGAATACAAAGCTTTCAAAAAACATTTTTCAAGAAGAAAGATGCGACAATTTTCGGCAAACTTACTGGACAATATGAAAACTAATTTGCAACAAAGTAAATGGTGGAATTTATAGGCATTGATCTATGCCAAGCTTCCACCAACGGTGAATGGACATACCCATGCATATTCTGTTGTGCATAACATTGTGGCATTACAAAATATATTACTGGAGAGGAGCAACTACTTTGTTGCAGTACATATCTGATCTACGCTTCAAATCACCCATTACCCAGTTAATGCATCAGTATTAGTAAAAGAATTTGTCAGTGTTTGACCAGATTATATAATTTGGCTCAATTCACACCTGTTGTGAAATTCCGCTCCTGTTAGTGTATCCTGTGCAGAAGAAAATGCATTCACCTGTCCTGGAGAAGCGAGTACAAGCTCAACATATCATATGGAACAATATTATCAACAGCTTTATTTGACACACGACCTCTGGTCACGATAAGACGTTCCGGAGTATGCTCCTTTGAGTGAGCTGAGCCATATTTTATTCTGATCAAGTTAGTGAAATCTGAATGTAGGCCTAGTACTGATGCCTGGACTGGGTCGGGGATGAATTCGGAGTGGAATCGACTCAGAGAGAGACATCAGTAAGCATAGTACCCAGTGCTGACTCCACAAAATGATTGGTCCGGGATGGTTTTTTATCACACTCTTTTGTCATGATCAAACATCCCTTGTGTAATCACTCGCACATGATCCGTGGCCAATAAAGCTGTCCTGGATATATTGTTGGGGCATCTTACAAACTTCTGACTTTATGAGTTACTCTAATGGTTTGATATTTGTCACTTGCATCAATCTGCAGAAAACACAACTTAATGGGAACCAGTTTTAAGCACATTGGTTGGGATGAAAATGTACATACATAGTACTTAGTAAAAGTGATCATCAGTTTTTCAGCAATCTTGCCTTCTGCCTTTCTGGAATGACTTCTCGCAGGATTTCTAATTACATTATCACTTTTTACCGGATAACATATCTATCTACTACTGAGAATAAAATATGCAAACATATTCAAGTGTATCTGCTAACACGTGGGTTGGTTCAAAATATATTATGTTTTTGTTGTGTTATTTTTAAACATCATTTGTAATATTTCTTAATTTAATGATCTGTGGTAGGCTACTGGGCGTCCGATGTAAACAGATTATGTCTAAACATGCATCATTTATGGATTAAAAAAAACAGGATCTAAAAATCCAATAATGTTATGAATGGGATGGACCACAATTACCCACCAAGATTAATTCTGATTGTTTGCTTAGCAAATATGAAACATTGCTGAAACGCACAATTTGCGCATAATGTGGGATAATTTTAGTTTATTTAGAATAACCTCGACCAATCCCGCCCACTTCACAAAATTTTCGAATGTGTTTTGTAAGAGACACATTACCTTCAATAATTATCCTCTGTGATTGTTATAAAAAAATTAAAATCAAGGAAATGCATCAAACATCGTTATTGAAATTGTTCAGTTTCCACGATCGCTTTACGCCACTTTCGTGGACTATTTGGGTCCCATTAACGGAGCATCCATCATCCAGAAACCATCAACAATATACTGTTTATTATAATACACAACAAACAACGCTAATTGTTTAAATTTGAGGGGTTTTTTTAATTCGCGAGAAAAAAATGACCTAAAACGTATAAAAAACGTATAAAAAACGTATATAAAGTGTTTTATCGTTAATTTCAAAATATCTAAGAGACATCCACATTTATTATGGGCACCATTGGATTGCTCATACCCAAAAACATAGGTATCTACATCAAAATCGTGACTCTAGCTATATTAGAGCATAAGTTATGGTCAAATATGTGATTTCGATGGCGGCTATTTTGAATGTGCCATAAAACGAGGTTGAGGGGCGGGAAAAATTAAACCCCAATATTTCTGGCTTATTTGACCCCTAAGAAAGTCAAAAAACAATAAAATCAATTTGGGCAAGAACTTTTAATTTTAGGCATATTTCTGACATACCGCACCAGACTAATAGTTATTTGTAAGACCCTATTTCGACCTGGCAAACCCAAAAAGTTGTAGGTAGACAAAAATGTTTTAGATTAGATAATAGAACCCGGCATAAGCCCAATCACACTTACAAATGGCTAAAATCAAGGTTGTCATTATGTCAAGTAAAATTGCACAACTTTTCTGCAATTTGGTGAGGGTATAGCAAACTGCATCAAATTCACAAACTCAAATTGAATTTTTCTTTTTGTGTTGTCGGGCAGATCACAACACCAAGGCATCCAGCATAAGTAGGCTGGTCACCCGGGGCGACCTGTGCCCCTATAAAAATTAGTCCACGATAGTTACGCGGGACCCCCGCGTCACCAGGGGTCGTTATTTTCCTTACTCATTAGTTTAAGGCATAACTTATTCATGCTTTCGTGACAATCCACATGTCCCCATCGCGCATTCGAATTATGGTGTTTATCTCGTGCTTATATTTTAGACTAGTGAAGATGATAAAATGTCAGATATTCAGGGCAGCTATACGATGTTTAATTATCCCATACAAAAGAACATTATGGAACATGTAGCATTATACACTTTGAAATGAGCATTATTTCAGTGACATTATTCCAGTGGCATCAGATCTACCATGGTCAGACGTATTGCACCATAGCACCACCTAGCGAATGGATACCAAGTATGTTGAATATCTGCTCACAGAGATAATCAATTATCTCCACACACGAAATGTTGTTTCAATGCTGGGTTAGCGTCGCAGAAGTTGCCATAGCCAAACCTTAAAACAACGTTGGGTTACGTCTTGTGTTTGCTGTGTTAGGCTTATCCTGCCAATATCACACCCGCTTTGTTTTAGAATTGAATGGCAAAGTAGCCTACCGGTTCCACGACCCGCTGAAAATGTTCAATTTTATTACATGTTGATATAGGCTTACTATAGAACTAAAATATTTATTTCATGCCTGAAATTATTTATTTAAAAAATACTAGGAAAAAATTGCATTATTTTGAGGCACAAACAAACTAAAGAAGCTGGAAGAGCACGTAAATCTGGAAATTGTACTGCTTTCGTATGCATTATTTGATGCAAATAAATAACACATTTTAAACCATTCCCAGAACATCTCTCTAATACTGGTATTTTTTTAAATCAATTCACCAATAAAAAATGCAGAGGAATAACTAATTTTAAAAACAAAAACTACTTTAGGAGCTGAATTATAATAATAATAATATTTTATGCAATATTTTAAAAAAAGTTGTGATCGTTACATTTTGTGTCCTTTTGACCGCTATCACCAGATCAATTTATAATTCTCAACAGCATGCCACAATTGTCTAATAAGTGAACCAAAAAGCTTAGAAATATGATGCAAATAAAGAAATAATACTTGAAAACAAATGAACACCAAGGAAAAAGGGCAATTTATTATTTTCACCCCCCGAAATTTGGCGACGTATATATTATTTTTTTATATGTTATTTCAGCGTAGGCCTAATTTGGTTGCACATAGTTTTACATACATGTGCACAAAACAATATGGATCACAAAGACAAACTATGTTATACGCGGTGAGAATATTTCAATTGTGCGACTGTTATGACCGCTCATACACGTCATGCTACTTATATTTTACAATGACTGTATCAAACACCAGAATCAATGTTGGATGTCGTTCGCATCTATAATTATTAATTTTGTGAAAATTGCATATTCAACCATTTCGGCGCATTAAACTTATCGTACACAATGCCAGCTCTGTCCTACCAGATACTCATTTTTATAGTGAAGCACGTGAGGGCAAAGTGCCTTTCCCAAAGACAGAGGCATCGAAACAATGTCCCCAACGTTGAGAGGGGAGGAACAACCCGCAGGACAGGCAGCGGGACACCCGAGAGTGAGTTCCGAAGTTCCCAAGTTCCGAAGTTCCCAAGTTCCGAAGTTCCCATGTTCCAAAGTTCCCGGAACTTCAAGTTCCCAAGTTCCGAAGTTCCCAAGTTCCCGGAACTTCAAGTTCCCCTTTGTGCACATATAGGCTAAGCTGGGCCAGGAGAGCCGCCTGAGGATGGTGTGATGAATGAGATGACATTGCCTGCGAGATACAAGATTCGAAATTTGAGCTCCGGTGGTCTGAGATCGAGCACGCTACCTCTCTGTCACGGAGGCACCGCACAATATTGAAGCATTACGAGTGAGCGGGGAAGAAACATTTTGTTTCTTTGAAACTTGAAGGCCAGAGTGGGGGGGGGGGGGCAGAGTGGGGCTCGAACCCGCGAACTCCGACTTTCCAAGCAGATAGCTTTAACCGTTTAACCACTGCACCCGCCCTATTAGTCATATGACTTCCACTAAATAGTGGGCCTTTAAAGCAAACGGTGGTCATTTGAGTGAGCTGTGAATCACCCAAATGAGTGAGCTGTGAATCACCTTCACTCGTGTCACCAGTGTCTCTATCTCTACTTCAGACTGTGACACTCACTGATAGCTCAGTGTATGAATCACCCAAATGAGTGAGATGTGAATCACCCAAATGAGTGAGCTGTGAATCACCCATCTAGATCTTCACAACTAATCACGTGTAGCTTAAACCCAGCATTGAGACGTTCACCCAACATTGGTTTAAGCTGGCCTAACATCACACCAACATCGTGTCAACGTAATAGTCGGCCGCATAACGTTTGACCCTGCTATTAAACATAGGCCTATCATCCTCTATCATGATAATCGTGCTTAGCGCTTACCCCTTTAGGCCCTAACGATGCATTGAAGCATCGTTTTACATCCCTGCAAACGGGCTTAATTTTCTTACAGCCATGACAACTATAGGGTTTTAGAATTAAAAATTCCATGAAACTGGTTTACCAATACATGGCAATTTTCTTCAGTTTTTCACCCACTTCAAATCACCTTCATCCACTACAAGCCCCCAACATCTCAACGAAACTAAGTTTTTTGGAGCCCTCGGAAATACTGAACACGAAATCGAATGTTACCATTGAAAATATTTCGACGACTTATATAGAAGCACTCTAAATATGTTTTTAACAGCGTCGCGCGATTTTAAAGAAGGTAGGGTTACTTGAATGTTTGTTATTTCTGTTCTGGTAAACTGATCTGCAACTGCGATATAACATATGAACGGTAATTGAATTCCGCTTCTTATGGTATACAGATCATTGCAATATAATAAATAATCTCTGTTTTTAAAAAAATATGTAATTTTGTGCATTTTACTTAATTCTGTATCGAAATAATGGAGCAAAATTACAGCTATGTTTTACATAAAAAAACTTATATTATATGAAAAATGACCAAAAATGACAAAATGGCCGCCGTCTGTTTGAAAATTTATATATATCGACACAAAAAAGAAAAACCCAAGTTGAAAAAATATACTAAGATCTTTTATATCAGTTGACAGTTAGTATCAAGTGCTTTTATATAGATACATAATATTTTATTTCTATTAAATACGAAATGTATACAACAATGCACAAAGTTTGAAAATAATTTTGTCCCTCAATATGAACAATTTCCAACGTTTTTTTAGTGAATACAAGCAGGACTTCTCGCTCATGTTAATTCTATATGTTATAAATGTTTGTTAATACTTTTACATTCTCTGGTGCCGTTTTTTAAAAGTAATCACAGCCACTTTGGAAATTATTTCAGCAACTACAAAAGTGATATTGACCACTGAAGAAGTGATTACAATCACATAAAAAATTATCTCAGCCACTACAAAAGTGATCTCGGCCACTGAATAAGTGATCACAGCCACTTTAAAAAGTATCTAAACCACTACAAAGGGATCTTTACCACCGAAGAAGTGACCACAGCCAATTTAAACGTTATCTCAGCCACTATAAAGGTGATCTTGGCCACTAAAAAACTGGTGTCAGCCACTGATAAAGTTATCTAAGCCATCACAAAGTGATCTTGGCCAATCAAGAAGTGATCACAGCTACTTTAAAACTTATCTCAGCCACAACAAAGTGATCTTGGCTACTGAAGAAGTGACCCCAACCACTTGAAACATTATCTAAACCACTACAAAAGTGATGTTGATCATTGAAGAAGAGATCACAGCCACTTTACAAATGATCTAAACCACTATAAAAGGGATCTTGACCACTGAAGAATTGATTACATTCACTTTAAAAGTTATCTCAGCCACTACAAAAGTGATCTTGGCCACTGAAGAAGTGATCACAGCCACTTTTAAAAGTATCTAAACCACTACAAACGTGATCTTGACCACTAAGGAAGTGACCACAGCCAATTTAAACGCCAATGAAGAAGTGATTACATCGACTTTAAAAATTATTTTAGTCACTACAAGAGTGATCTTGGCCACTGAAGAAGTGACCACAGCCACTTTGAAAGTTATCTCAGCCACTACAATAGTGATCCTGGTTACTGAAGAACTGATCACAGCCATTTTAAAAAAGTATCTAAACCACTACAAAAGGGATCTTGGCCACTAACAACTTGTAGCGGTGCAGATATTTTTTAAAGTGGCTGTGATCACTTCTTCAATGACCGAGATCACTTTTGTAGTGGCTGAGATAACTTTTAAAGTTATTGTAATCACTTCTTCAGTGGTCAAGATCTCTTTTGTTGTGGTTTAGATCATTTTTAATGCGGCTGTGATCACATTTTCAGTGTCCAAGATCACTTTCGTAGGGACTGAGATAACTTTAAAGTGGTTGTAATCACTTCTTCAGTGGTCAAGATCACTTTGTAGTTGCTGAAATATTTTTTAAAGTGGCTGTGACCACTTGACCAGTGATCAAGATCACTTCTGAAACATGGCACCAGAGAATGTAAAAGCAATAACAAACATTTTTACCATATACAATTTACATGAGCGAGAAGTCCTGCTGGTATTCAGTAAAAACCGTAGGATGTATTGTTCATATGGAGGAATGAAATACAGACTTAGTGCTTCGTTGTACACTTCGTATTTAACAGAAAACAAATATAATGTATCTATGTAAAAGCCCTTGATAGTGACTTTCAACTGATAGCAAAAATGTTGGCATTTTTTTTTAATTTCGATTTTTCTTTCGTCGGTATATATGTTTTTTTTTAGCAGACGGCGACCATTTTGTATTTTGTCATTTTTTGTTATTTTTCATATAACAAAAGTTCTTTTTTATAAAACATAGCTCTGATTTGGCTTCATGTCCATTATTTCAATGCAGAGTCAAGTAAAATTCACAAAATTACATATAAAACATACAGATGGCCATTTTGTATTTTGTGTGAAATTTCAAAGCACACATAACATCCAGGCTTATTTATAAGCATATCTGGATTGAAAAACCGTGGCCCAAATGTGTATACATGTAAAACACGTTTGATGAAATGTTGTTTCCCAACGGGGTTTTGTTGTTGTGGATTTCGCTGATTTTTCAAATTAAATTATGTTTAGGCATACATGAAGCGATATGTATTTGCTACACTTCAATGATTTATATACCATAAGAAGCGGAATCCAATTATCTTTAATATGCCATATAGCAGTTGCAGATAGATTTAGCATAACAAAAATAACATACATTCAAGTAACCCTACCCCCTTATTTATAATTACGCGTCGTTGTTAGAAACATATTTAGGGTACCTTTATATAAGTCGTCGAAATAGGGTTTGCATCCCTATATTTTCAATGTTAACATTCAATTTCGTGTTCAGTTTATCCTAGGGCCCCAAAAAAACTCAGTTCCGTTGAGATTAGGGGGGAGGGGGGGGGGGGGGTGGGTGGGTGCATGGTAGACATAGTAGCCCATCGCCTAAATGTTATCTTTCGCCCATATATAATTGTGTTCCATTTTTATTATAATTTATCTTTTAGCCATACGGCAGCGATTTTGGATTCAAACATGGTGTCCATTGTTATATTTTCAAAGTATGTAGATGTGAAACAGATTTATATGAATACAATTTGTCAAACATACATTATAACAAGACATATTAACCGAGTGTTTGCCCTTTATAAAGTCGAGTCCATCATAACTGAGGCGTTTTCAGAGCTTTTTCGAGTTCATGGCGGCCATCTTCAATAATTAAAATTGCTCAAAGGTGACACCTCCACACCACCCTAGATATATTTATGTGGACCCCAAAGATAAATAATCAACAGAGAAAAAACTATATCAGAGAATTTTGGGTCACCACCCTTAGCTGCCGGACTAGGTCAAATAGGTTTTAAGTAATTTCCGGAATGTTTAGATTGTCTTGGCATTACGTACTGGCACAGGCAGGGCGTTCCATAAAGCTGGAACAGATATAGAGAAAGCTCTTGGCCCAGTCTTAGTCTTTATACGAGGACGTCAAATCTCTTTGAATTTGTGGAGCGTAGATATTTTGAGCATTTCGGCCGAACAAGTAAGTCAGCCAGATATACAGGTTGTGTTCATGTCTATTTTTTGTTTAAACGCAATTTCCAGCTTCAAATGTTGAAAATGTCTTTCTAAAATCAAATTATGTGATTAATTGAATAAGACAGATAATGTACCACGATCTATTTAATTGATTTTAATGATGTTCGATTTGGCTGGAAAGTTGCTTGAAAAACGTATATGTGCTGTCTTAGCAAGTCCTGACAAAACAATAATAAACAATAGAAAACGGTAGTTGAAAATGAGAGAAATTTCATGTTTGCCAATTCCCAGTCACCACGTCAAGTTTGACTGCCTTCCAGCATTATAGCATGGAGAAACCCCCTGACTTCACCTCTGACGCTCACTCCAACGGCCCACCAGGCACAGCCTTAAGGCTGGTAAAGACGTCTAAAGTAATTGAGGAATGTAGCGTTAATTTGGATGTATCAGGTTTAACAGCACTCCCAACAGAACGCCTAATTGTCGACAAAGGGGATGTTATTTTGCCTGCGGTCAGGGAGGTCACATCGAGGCTTTAGACGACACACCAAGTAAGGCACCTGCCATTTTACAGCCAGCAGAAAAGACAGGCCTAGGGCAACTCTTTGTCACTGGCGCCTCCTCTAATCAGACAAGATGGATCAGTAATTACGGCGGTCCAACAGTCCCCCAGGCAAACCTGCCAAACCAAGTGACGTCTGTTTTTCTTTAATTTGTCGGCCCTCCACGCGTCCGCCGATAATCTCATCTGACGTTTCTCTCTCAAGTATGCCGGTCTAGGCAGTTTATCGCCCGTGGCTCTGTCTAATAGAAAGCGCCCCTGTTAGAATTAGGCGGCGCATTATACGGAGTCTCTCCCTCTCAACTTTCTAAATTCGTCTGCAGAACTGAAGGAACAACAGCGGGATGATAGGGGACGTGACCAATGACGCGTTCAGACTTGTAGGCACTCCATCCATTCAACTCTTGACACCCCAAATTTACCATAATTGAAATCTTTATCCGAATTGCTGATGACTTTAAATTTGCGTATTGAAGCAAATTTCCACATATTGTTAACCCTTAACCCTTTAACCGCCGGTGCCGAATATAATCGGGTTTTCATTTTTTATTGGCATATTAAGTACCATGTTTTA